>OZ030007.1:121994902-122594902 GCA_964023405.1 Apodemus agrarius
CTGACTGGTGTGAGGTGGAATCTCAGGGTTGTTTTGATTTGCATTTCCCTGATGACTAATGATGTTGAACATCTCTTAAGGTGTTTCTCGGCCATCTGAATTTTTTCTGGTGAAAATTCTTTGTTTAGCTCTGTACCCCATTTTCTGATAGGGATATTTGGTCCTTTGGGGTCTAACTTCTTGAGTTCTTTGTATATATTGGATATTAGCCCTCTGTCAGATGTGGGGTTGGTGAAGATCTTTTCCCACTTTGTTGGTTGCCGTTTTGTCCTTCTGACAGTGTCCTTTGCCTTGCAGAAACTTTGTAATTTTATGAGGTCCCATTTGTCAATTCTTGATCTTAGTGCATAAGCTATTGGTGTTCTGTTCAGGTACTTTTCCCCTGTGCTCATGTCCTCCAGGGTCTTCTCAAGTTTCTTTTCTAATAGTTTCAGTGTGTCTGGTTTTATGTGGAGGTCCTTGATCCATTTGGAGTTGATCTTAGTGCAAAGAGATAACAATGGGTCAATTCGCATTCTTCTGCATGTTGACCTCCAGTTGAACCAGCACTATTTTTTTAAGAGAAAGGAGAGAAACATTACATTGAATGGTTAGGAAGGTAAGGAGAATTGGAGTTGAGTGGGAGATATAATATGTTGAAAATACATCGTACATAAAATATGATTTCAGGAAAAACAAGATTTCTGATGACAGAAATGACAAATCCATATAAGTTAATCAGTTAGGATCAATAATATAGAAAGGAGCAACTTCTTCAAATAGAAATCAGAAATTTCATGCATAATACAAGCAAAGAAGAAAATGTATCAAAAATATTAAGTGGTATTCCCAAATCCTGTAGAACATAAACTACCTGAATGTTGAGTTACTCTGTGTTTTGTCATTGATTGTACCAACAGACTTCCTGAAAAGCATCCCAGACTTTTATCAGGGTTGAGACATCTCCCAAATAAATGAAAGGTTGCAGATACACATAGCAATCCAGAACATGAATAGAAAATTCCTCATTTTGAGCAGCAGAGCCGAAGGCAAAGCCAAATAA
Source organism: Apodemus agrarius (assembly GCA_964023405.1). Lineage (NCBI taxonomy): Eukaryota > Metazoa > Chordata > Mammalia > Rodentia > Muridae > Apodemus > Apodemus agrarius. The sequence continues at coordinate 121,995,945 of OZ030007.1, forward strand.
GAATGCATTATCTTAACAGAGAAGGTGTTTTTGAAAGTCTCTCTCTCTCTCTCTCTCTCTCTCTCTCTCTCTCTCTCTCTCTCTCCTTTCTCCATTTCCCTGCCCTTCTCTCTTATAAGGTATGTATTTTGTAAATGCTACAATATAACAACAATTATTGTCATTTGAAGTTTGGAAAATATTTACAGGCAAAGCTGCTTGAGAATAATCCTCTGGTGTCTTATTTCTCAGGATTGTGGTTTAGTACATTCAACATGAGTTGTCCTTTAGGTTACTTCTCCCAGGCACTCTTGGAATCTTAAAAAGTATGTCAAGAATCTTCAAGATTCTTATTTAAAGTAGTTTTTAGCATTGTACAAAAATTGAATTTAAGCATAATTTTTGACTAATAGTTTTGCCATACTCTATTTTTTATAGCTACTTACAAAGGCTTGGGCAGGTAATCAAATTCTGGCAAGTATTTTCTCTGAAACTAAAAATAATAAAACAATCACAACACACACACCACTTGTCTCCAGATTGTTCCCATTGAACAGGATGAGGTGATTTTCTCTCTGCCATCTGATGTTTAAAACATGCATGGATAATTGCTGCATAGTCTTATATTTAAATGATCTTTAGAAGATAACACATTCTAAATCTTCTCCCTAGAATGTTATGCAAGTAGCATTTTTTATATAATCTTCTTAGGAATATAGAGTCTCAGTTAAAGTTACTGGATACCAAATGTGATTTTTAAAATGTGCTATTAAAAATGTAAGCTCAATTTGACAAAAATATATTTCATATCTTTTCTACTGACTTGGCATGTATTTTTTATAGTTTTATAAAACCTGTTTTCCTAACGGCTTAGTAGAGTCCTTACTTGAGGCTATAATGAAGTATGTGAAAACAGCAGACATTCTTTAGCCTCTTAATATTCTGATACTGCAGTACAGCAGGGAACACGTATAATAATTGAACTGAAGTTTGTGATTTCAAACTAAAAGAGGACAAGAAAGTACAAGCTTCCAGATCTATCAATAACGACTTAGCCAGTACTTTGACTATTATATTTATGTATTCTTACTCAATTTAAAATTCAAAATTCAGACTCTTACTGACCACAGGGTCTAAGATTTTATCTATTGAAGCAATGTTGTAAAAAATTAAATATACTCATGCATGCTTTCATGAAGCACACAAGAGGACCCCTCCCCATCCTCTCTGTAGCTCTCCCACATCCCCTGCTTGTACATTCTTTAACTCAGAAATTTCCATCTTCTAAATTACTCTGAAGACATCAAGATTCTTTTTTAACTATATTGTCACATTTGCTACATAAAAGATAATAAAATAAGTAAATAAAATCATATGACTGAGATCGGAGAGATAGTTAAGTGGTTAAGAGTTGATCTTACTCTGGCAGAAGACCTATAGTCAATTCATGCACTGCCTTTGGGAAATACAAAACCATCTGTGACTTTATCCTCAGGGGAGCTGAGGCAGACTATAGCCAATGAATATTTTACCCAAGTGTATGTGTGCACATATAAACCCACTTGCACATATATATTCTTTAAAGAAACAAAACAATCTTGAAAATTAATATTGTACCTATTAATTTAAGAATGATGATCATCTAGATTTTAACTAGAAAAATATTCAGGATATGGTGACATGATAAAGAAATTGGTATAATCCCAGACCTGAAGTAGTACTATGTTAACCTCTAAATTCCCAGGCAGGTGTGCACTTGCTTCTTGCTACTGCCTCATTGTTCTGGATTACTGAAATAAAGAAAAACATACATGGCCATATATTTTAAATACTTTAAACAGCTCATTGCCTGGGCTACTCCCTAACTCCACATGGCTAACACTTCCCTCCAATTTCCAGAGTCAATACAGACTAAATCTATAAATTATCTTTGCTTTCTTAGAACTGGCTGGACAGCCCTTGTGGGGCTGGTTTTGCACTATACCTACATTTCACCAGTCTCTTCCTTCTGCACCTGTCCAGCATTGCCCATATCCTACAGCTAGTCATGGAAGAATGCCTTCCTCTTACTTAGGTCCCTTCCCCAGAATCCTAAAAGTCCTGCCTCTGTCTACCTGAGCAGCCATTGGCTGCCTATAACATTATTGACCAGTCAAAAACCATCTGGGGACAGGCTTAGTTTAGTCCTATAGATGAGACACTGCAAAAAATATTTTGGGTAACAAAATTAGCATGATAGCATGATCCACTACATAAACCCTATAAAATATATTCTTAGTCACTAATAACACATATTAAAATTGTTTTCATTAGTTATTTGATCAATGTCCAGAAAAAAATAAGGCAATAATAATGAATAATTCACAGAACATTATAAGCATTATGTCTTAGACAATTAGACAGTTTGGAGGGGCAAATTTTTGAGTGGATCCTGAGAATACCTTGAGCATTGAGCAAGGCAAATCAGGGAGAAGCATGTCTTCCTTACAGAAAATAGGAAAGAGAATTGAGATAGGAAGACTAGTAGATTTATATACAAATACATATATGTGCAATAATGGAAAACACACATGAATTTGAGTGTGGAGAGATATATATGGGAGGATTTAGAGAAAAGGAAGGGGAAGGGGAAAGAAACATTATAATTAAATTAGCATTTCAAAAGTCTGCAACAAAAAAAATTAAAGATACAAATAAAAACCTGAATATGCCCACATGGGTGAGGAACCAACCACACAGAAGGAGAAAAATGGCCCATGCTGAGACAATCATTGTTCTCTATGTGGGCTCTGGAATTGATAAAATAATTCAGTTATCTCTTTAGTCATTTTGAATGTGAAAGAATACAATCCCAACACTTAACCTTATTTATTTGTTTCTTCACACATTCACATGCACACATACAGCTGTACACACAGACAGGAATGGTCCTGGAATCTTTTAGGCTCCATACATCTAGTCTAGGCATAGACTGTTTTCAGTCTCTGAAATTTTCTCTGGCATAAGCTCATTCCCTTTTGTTCTTTCTGAACTCTAATTGGCTGGTCAACACTGTTGTTTTGGCTCAAACTCCTCTGCAAGATAAATGATTCAATCTCGCCTCTCCATGCTCCTCCTGAATTGTTCTGCTTGGCAGCAAGCTAACTTTGACAATATGTTTTAATCTGTCTCCTCATTTTCTGGCACATACTACTTTCACCTGTATTTAGCTTATTATGTCCCTGCCACCTGTCTCTATGATCCTATCCTGTCCACACTGCTTCCTTCCTCTCTTCCTCTCTATGCTGCTCTACCCTCCCTCTCAACTCTACCATACTGCTCTCCATGAACTCGATGTTATTCCTGTACAGTACTCTCTTCCAATCAAGTGTGACAGGGTGACAAAAGCATCTCCATGACACAGTTTCAGCTGCAGGAATACAGTCAACCTGAATAAAGCATCTCCCTCTTTCTAGTACACAGATGGCATTGCTCTTTCTTGTAAGCTTGCCTGTTTTGCCTTTTTCTATACCATATTTCTCCCCAAATATAACTGTAGTAATTTTTTTCTGAGAAAGGGTTTGAGGATTTTGCTATAGAAGAAAATGACTGTGATGTCAATTAGGAACAAACTGCTCTGATCCTGGACATTCAAGCTGTCTTGCCAGACCTAATGGTTCAAGGGGGTCTGGATGTGGAGGCTGATTACATTAATGGTTCTCTAGGAAATTTAACCAACGCCTCAGAAAATATTTGAAGCAGGAAATGTTATTGAGAAACCTGAAGTTTTAATAGTTAAGAGAATTGAAGAGCCGTCCCAGCTGCTTGCTTCTAGCATAATTTAAATGATATAATACTCTAATTTATAATTAAAGTGTAAGTAAACCACACAGTTTAAAACCCTATCATTTTGAAGTAACTGTTTGCTTACAACTTTTTGGTTATAGATTTACAGCTAGACTTATAAACTTACATAAACTCTGAAACTTTTAATTAGAAATGTATCACAATTCTTGGTACTGGGCACTGACTATTTCAGGGTTGGGTCATGGCAGTAACTTGCACTATTAAACTATATGTGCTTCTCTTTTCACTTCCTATACAATTTATTAAATGAAAGCCTTTCACAAGGCTAATAAATGTCATTTTTCAAGAGAGAGAGAGAGAGAGAGAGAGAGAGAGAGAGAGAGAATTAAAGTCCGTAAAGAAAAGGAAGACTGGACCTAGACTAGATCACTAAGGACAGGGATATCTGTAGAAAATAGAAGGGACAACAGAGGAATAATCAACTGGGTCTACTACATTAGTGAGCAATGGCGAAAGTCCACCTGCCCCTCCCCCCATGAAGGAATATCACTAATAATTAAAAGTTTGATTCAGAAATATTAGTAAGGGAAACTGGAGGATATTTTTAAAATAGAAAAAGATAAAAGGATGGGTAGATGTGACTGGACACGAGGAAGTCGAAAGGATGAGTGAACTTACACTTCCTGGAAGTATTGGGGCATACTGATTTGAACCCCCGGCATTGCCTGCATAAGAAAGTTAAGGTACAAGTTTTATATTCATTTTATTTTTATTTTCTATATTCTTTGTTTACATTCCTAGGCTTTCCCCTTTCCCAGTTCCCCCCTCACCATATGTCCCATAAGTCCTCTTCCTGCCACCCATTCCCCAATCACACACCCCCACACACACCATTTCTTTGTTCTGGTACTCTCCTACAAAACTGGATCCAATCTTTTCAGGACCAGGGTCCTCTCCTTCCTTTTTCTCGGGAATCGTTTGATTTGCTAATTGTGCCTTGAGTATTCAGAGCTTCAGGGCTCATTAGTATCCACTTATCTATGATTGCAATTCATGTGTATTCTTTTGTGATTGGGTTAGCTCACTTAGGATGATATTTTCCAGATCCAACCATGTGCCTACCAATTGCATGAATTCATTATTTTTAATTGCTGAGTAGTATTCCATTGTATAAATATGCCATATTTTCTATATCCATTCCTCCTTTGAGGGACATCTAGGCTCCTTCCAGCTTCTGGCTAGTATAAATAAGGCTGCTATGAACATAGTGGAGCATGTGTCCTTATTGCATGCAGGGGAATCCTCTGGGTATATGCACAGGAGTAGTATGACAGGGTCCTCTGCAAGTGTCATGTCCAATTTTCTAAGGAACCGCCAGACTGACTTCCAGAGCGATTGTACCATTTTGCAATCCCACCAACAGTGGAGGAGTGTTCCTCTTTCTCCACATCCTCACCAACACCTGTTGTCTCTTGAGTTTTTAATCTTAGCCATTCTGACTGGTGTGAGGTAGAATCACAGGGTTGTTTTGATTTGCATTTCCCTCATGACTAATGATGTTGAACATCTCTAAAGGTGCTTTTCAGCCTATTCCCCTGATAGGTACAAGTTTTAAGAGATATAATTTGGGCTTGTGAAGGAGCCCTGAGAGAAGCTGCAAGAGAAATTAATAATGCATGTAGAAAAGAGTGTGAAAACCATTGTAGAGATGCATATTTGGATGAGTTCAATAAATTGTACACAGCTGTAATTCCAAACAATGAAGGTAAAGGTAGGTAAAAGGAAGTGCCATATTTGAAAGTGATGTCTAATTGGGTGGCAGGAAAATTAGAGAATCAGAAAACAATTTGACAGAATAGTATATGCCCAACTCTTATGAGAAAAGAGAAAAAAAGTGAAGCTACTTTTGGGATAGATACTCAGTACAGAAGGGATTCTACAAATTTAGATAAGCTAAAACTATTATTACCCTAATTTTTTCAGCACCTTTTTGTTTTCATGCTAGTACTGTAACCTCAAGTTTATGTCCAGATGACCTGTGATTGGAGGATTTTCTGATAGTTAAAAGTTAATGTCCACCTTGCATTTGCAGACACTGATATGTGACTTTGTGTGTGAATTGTGCCTTAAGGTGACATAGTTACATGATACTTTTTTTTTGTGGAAAATAATGAGTTTGAGGGAAATAATGAAAAGGCTTTTTAATAACAAGAAAGTATATAACCAATAAAAGACGGAGGTGAACTGGGGAGGGGTGTGAGAGAGGCAAGAGAGAAAAGAAACTGCAAGCTGTTTCAGAACTGCAAGCCATTTCAGAATAGCAATGAGTCACCCATCAACTTACACCTATATTCAAACCTGAGACTGATCTGCCAATCTAATCCTACTATTCTTGAGAAACTCCTCCCCCCCCCGAAAACAATATTAGGCTAGTCCTCAGCATCTTCCTTCTGTACTGTGTATTTCTCCCAAAAGTAGCTTCACTTTTTTCTCTTTTCTCATAAGAGTTGGGCATATACTACTCTGCCAAATCATTTTCTGATTCTCCACTTTTCCTGCCACTCAATTAGACGTCAAATATGGGCACTTCCTTTTACTATCTTTACCTTCATTGTTTGGGATTAAAGATGTATACAGAGGTCATGTCTGTTTTCTAACCAGAGAAATTAAAACTGTATGATATGGACTGAGCCCCACACTAAGTAAAAACGGGTTCAAAGATCCTGAAACATTCTTTCCTTGAGGTATATCTAAGATATTAGGAATAAAACTGCAGGAAACAGTTGAGCTAGCTTCCCTGTGGTATCCTGGAACACCTTTAAGATCTATCCTCAGGAGTGGTATATCTGGGCCTTGAGATAGAAAGATTGCTAGTTTTCTGAGAAAATGCCTAATTGATTTCCAAAGTAATTGTACAGTTTTGCACTCCCAGCAATGGGGCAGTGTTCTTTTGGTCCTCATCATCAACAGCATGAGCTTTGAGTTGTTCTTCTTAGCCAATCTCACAAGTATAAAATAGAATTTCAAAGTCCTTTTGACTTGCATTTCACTTATGTCTAAGGATGGTGAACATTTCTTTAAGGATTTATTGACCATTAAAGATTCATACTTCACATTTCTCTATTTAGGTCTGCACCCATTTTTAATTTGAATATTTGTGTTGTTGGTGTCTAGTGTTTTAAGCTCCTTATATATTTTGATGGATCTACCTGCCTCTGTCTCCAGAGTGCTAGAATCAAAGGCATATGCGGCCAATGCTCAGCTGCAAAATAAAATTTTAGAAAAAGCTTTTAAATAATCACATCAACTAATGTGTTCTGTAGTTCCAATTGCTCCACTACTTAAATGAATGCAATGATCAAATATTACTAATATTATTAATATGGATGGTTATATTTACCCTCAAAATTTAAGGTAAAAGTAAATAACATAGTCAATAAAAGTAGTACTTTGATATCTGAACTCATTTTATTCTTTGTAAATATGGATCTATATTTTCTAGTAAGGGATAAACTTGTACGTGTGTGAGCTGGTTTTAAATCATTGGTTGGTTTAGATATATTACAAAAGATATATGAGTTAAATATTTTTACAATTCAAATATTTCTAGCTATTTCAAAATATCAAGGATTAATGCTAGTGGTAAGTCAAATAGCAATTCCATAATATAAGAAGTCAAGTGCTTTCTCCTCATAAGCTCTCAGGGTTTTCTTGTGAAAACTCTATTTGAATTTCCTGTGATGCTTATAATATTTGTGTGAAATATTAGGGAGAAAGGGCTCTATTCATTCTTACATAAATGCCTTCAGGAAGTCTACAAATAAAGATAATACATACATAAATGCCAAGTGAAAATGATGATAAAATGGGAGTTGAACCAATATTGGAAGCAATAACCACAAATTGTTCTTGAATTGGGATCAAAAAGGGAAGCAGGACTTACATTTGCTTTTCTGCAAGAAGATAAAGAGCTAAAGTGAATGTTATATTTTAGCTCCACAAATGAAAAATAAAGCAACAGGTACTAAATTTAAAGCAAATGTAAACATAGAATATAGAAACAATTGAATCAGGAGCTATAAGTGTTATAAGAATAAACATATGTATAAAATCATATGCTTGATGCCAACAAATGTTTGCCTACAGGAGCCTGATATAGCTGTCTCTTGAAAGAATCTGCCAGTTCCTGACAAATATAGAAGAGTATGCTCTCAACCAACCATTGCACTGCACACAAAATCCTCAATGGAGGAGTTAGAGAAATTATAGAGGGAGATGAAGGAGCTTGCAGCCCTATAGGAAGAACAAAATATGAATCAACCAGTACCCTCAGAGCTCCCAGGGACTAAACCATCAACCAAAGAGTACACATGGTTCCAGCTGTATATATAGCAGAGGATGGCCTTGGACATCAAAGATTGGAGAGACCTTTGGTCCTGAGAATGTTTGATGCCCAGTATAGGGGAATACCAGGACAGGGAAGCAGGAATGGGTAGGTTGGTGAGCAGGGTAGGGGGGATGGGATATGGTGTTTTCAGAGGGGAAACCAGGAAAGTGGATAACATTTGAAATGTAAATAAAGAGAATATTGAATAAAAAATTAAAATCATATGATTTATAATAAAACCAAGAGTTTATTAGTCAAAAATTCAGGAAACAGAATAGGGAACAAGGAATAATAACAAAGGTGAAGGTAAAGAGAGAATGATTTAAAGCCACTTTCAATAATATATGGTAATTTAATTCAAATAGATTGGAAATAATTTAGTAAGAAGAGCATTCCTTGATTATTGGTGATATTGCAAACTGGGAACAGCCACTCAGGAAATTAGTCTGGCAGTTCTTCAGAAAATTGGACGTAATAGTACCTGAGGACCCAGCTATACCACTAGTAGGCATATATCCAAAAGATATTCCAACATATAGCAAGGACACCTGCTCTACTATGTTCATGGTAGCCTATTTATAGTAGCCAGAAGCTGGAAAGAACCCAGATGTCCTTGAACAGATTAATGTGCACTGAAAATGTGGTACATGTATACAATGGAGTACTTAGCAGTTATAAAATAAAATGACTTCATGCAATTCTTAGGCAAATGGATGGAACTAGAAAATATCATCCTCAGTGAGCTAACCCAATCACAAAAGAACACACATGTTATGTACTCACTGATGAGTGGATATTAGCCCAGAAGCTCGGAATACCCAAGATACAATTCACAGGCCACATGAAGCTCAAGAAGAAGCAAGACCAAAGTGTGGGTCCTTCAGTCCTTTTTAGAAGGGGGAACGGAATAGTCAAGGGAGGAAATACAGAGACAAAGTGTGGAGCAGAGACTGACAGGAAGGCCAACCAGGGGCTGCCCCATCTGGGGATCCATCCCATATACAGTCACCAAATCCAGAAACTATTATGATGCCAAGAAGTGCATGTTGACAGAAGCCTGCTATAGCTTTCTCTTTAGAGGCTCTGTCTGAGCCTGACATATACAGAGGTGGATGCTAGCAGCCAAGAATTGAACTGATCATGGGGTCCCCAATAGAGGAGTTAGAGAAAGTAATGAAGGAGCTGGAGTGGGTTGCAACCCCATAGGAAGAACAACAATATAAATCAAGCAGAGCTCTGAGGGTCTAAACCACCAAACAAGGAGTACACACGGAGGGACCCATGGCTACAGCCATATATAACAGAGGATGGACTTGTTGGCCATTAACTGGAGGAGAAACTCTTGGTCCCCTGAAGGTTAGGTGCCAAAGTGTAGGGGAATATTAGGGCAGGAAGGTGGGAGTGGGTGAGTGGAAGCATATCCTCATGGAAGCAGGAGGAGGGGAGATGGGATAAGGGGTTTGGGGGAGATTCGGGAAAGGGGATAACATTTGAAATGTAAATAAATAAAATATCCAATAAAATAAAAAAGAATTACAGTTTATTAAAGCTATAACTTGAATTTCTACACACCAGAATTTTCCTGGGAAAAAATGCAAAATAATTTAAGCAAAAATAGTCAATACTTACAATCTTTATAAGGCAGTTTTTCACTTTTCAAAAATCAGAAAATTTCAACATGCCATAAATTATTGTAATACAAATCTGATAAAGGGAGTGTATGAGTACTGTCTGAACCTTATAAAGACTTGATAGTTCCATGTTAGAAAACCAATTTATACAATGTACCTCTTAAATACATATCATCATGTTACAATTTTATAAGAAGTCTATCAGAACCTTATGAAATCTCACCATCTGGTTCTTCCAAAATAGTAGACAAATAATATCCGGAGATAATCTTGAATCAAATCCTGACATGGCTTAGAATACATAGGTAATCTATAATTTACCTGGATAAATCTAATTGTATCATACTCAAGATAAGGTTCAGATTCCCATTTTCTACAGTTTCATACTGAATGAATACACTGTAAATATGGAATCATGTATTAGAAAGTAGATATCAGTGTAAAATATAACAATTGATAAGATAGAAAGGCTCTGATTTAGATAGAATTTAGCAATTCTGAGTGATAAATGCTTATTTTTTAAACAGTGAGATAATTAAAACAAATCTAATTTTTCTAAATTTACAATCTATGAACAGCTAGGATGTTTTGTAAGTCTAGACAGATGTGTATGACATTCACTTGGAGGAAAATGCTGGATGGGAACTAGGAAACACACTGGTCATTGTGTTCTAGGATTCTTTTCCTGCTTTAGTGAAATACGGACTACTTCTATATTCTAGGTTTCATGTGAAATATCCTTAAAACAAGCATTTCAATCTGTTATGAGTATGTCAAGTATATTGCAACAGTGAAGAAGAAAACAATTTAGAGAGAGCACATATTTGTGGGTAACAACTCACCAACATAAAAAAAAAAATCAAAATAAAACTAAGACAAGAGAAAACTATTAAACCACTAAGGGGAAATCAATGGGCAAATGGCCCATGGCTGGATTATAGAAAGACTGCTTCTGAACACTGCCTGAAAGGACAGAAGGAGGATCAAGCATCTGCTTTGTAAACTGAAAAGTAACACAAATAACTCAGCCTTTTCAATGGCAGACAAATTTCCAAGACATTCAAATTATGTTATTTTATATAATAATTAAAAATACCAAATCATTTTAAAATAATCACTGAATATTTTTTTAAATTTGAAAATATACAAAATATAACACTGTGTTCCATATGATTAGGACACTAATTTAAAATAATCACTAAGGAAAAATATTATACGGGTTTACAAAAAACACTAAACCATATTCGTTCAATTATATAGAATGTTTATTTCTGATAATTCAGATATCTAGAAAACCTTTAATTCTACACTCAAACAAATGCATATAAATGCCCATGGAGCCAGTCACCATAGTACCTAACAGTAAACTTCCCACACCTGTATCAATAGTAGACTACATCTGTTGTCATGACACACATAACAAAATGGAATTGTACAACCCTGTTGGCTTTCCAGACATTTTAAGTTACAGGTTTCACATGAATTGGAAAGCATATCACATTGCTTCATCTATATCAAATTTTGCATTTTGTGGAAAGAAAGTAGAAAAAACAACATGTGGTATAAAAAGTAAGAACTGTAGTTTATTTTTATTTATTTATAATTTAGTTTTTTTTTACACTCAAGTTTTTATTCCCCTCTCCCCAGGTCCACCCTTACACTGTTCCACATTCCATACCTTCTGCCTACCACCCTGTGTCCTCGAGGATGTCTCCATCCCCCACCAGCCACCCCAGCTGACCTCTAAACTCTCTGGGGCCTTCAGTCTCTTCGGGTTAGGCTCATAATCTCTGATTAAACACAAACCTCCAGCCTTCTGCTGTATAGTGGGCTGCCTTATATCAGCCGGTGTATGCTGCCTGTTTTGTGGTCCAGTGTTTGAGAGATCTTGAGGGTCCAGATTAATTGAGACTGCTGGTCTTCCTACAGGGTCATCCTACTCCTCAGCTTCTTTCAGCCTTCCCTAGTTCAACTACAGGGGTCCTGTCTATTGGTTGAGTACAAATATTTGCATTTGACTCTTACAGCTACTTGTTGGGTCTTCCAGAGTATAGTCATGCAAGGTCCCTTTTCTGCGAGGGCTCCAAAGCTTCAGTAATAATGTCAGGCTTTATGACACCCTTCATCTGGATCCCACCTTGGGCCTGTCACTGGACATTCTTTTTTCCAGGCTCCTCTACATTCTCATCCCTGTAGTTCTTGCAGAAAAGAGCAATTATGGGTCAGAGATTTGACAGTGGGATTGCAACTCCCTCTCTCATTTGATACCCTGTCTTCCTGTTCAAGGTAGGCTCTATCAGTTCTCTTTCCTTACTTTCAGGCATTTCATCTAAAATCCCTCCCTTTGAGTCCTGAGAGTTTCTAACCTCCCAGGTCTTGGTGCATTCCGGAGGGTCCCCCCAACCTCCTACCTTCAGAGGTTGCCTGTTTCTGCTGGTCCTCAGGACTTCAGTCCTTTTTCCTCACCTGATTACAAACTGGTACAACCACTCTGGGAATCAATCTGGAGGTTCCTCATAAAACTGGAAACAGAACTACCTGAAGACCCAGCAACACCACTCTGGGAATATACCCAGAAGATGCACCATGCCACATGGTCACATGTTCCACTATGTTCATAGTGGCCTTCTATGTCATAGCCAGAATCTGGAAACAACCTAGATGCTCCAAGACAGAAGAATGGATACAGAAAATGTGGTTCACTTACCCAGTGGAATACTACTCAGTTATTAGGAATGAGGTCATCCTGAGTTTTGCAGGCATATGGATGGAACTAGAAAATATCATCCTGAGTGACATAACTCAGACCCAAAATGGTATACCTGGTATGTACTCCCTAATAAGTTGAATTAGCCAAAAAAGGTACAGATACAGTCCAGGGAACTCAAAGATGTCATCAAGCTGAAGGACCCACGGGAGGATTTGGAGTCCCATTTGGGGGAGGAGAAGAACACAATCAAAAAGTTAGGAGGGACGGAGGCACCTGGAACGGAATGCAATGTATTTTTTTTTTTTTTTTTTTTTTTTTGTAGAAGAGAGTGGTTTTGATTAAATGCAAAGTTTTATTCCTTTGAAATCTGACTCTTTTTTTGGATGGCTCCTTTATTGTTGGTTTTAGAATTTAGTTTCTATGTCTATTTGTGCCCTTCCTGTAAAGCTCTAGATGTGACTACCATTTAGATTTATGCTTCCTAGATTTAGTATCTAGTTTTCTATGACTTAAATATACAGAGGTGGTCAATGAATTTATTTGTAATATATAAAGATTTATATCCTGACACAGAAATACTAGATAAGATGAAAAGAGCATTTCAGAATTTTATATTTATTAATCTTTTAAAACTACCTCTAACTTTCATGCTGCAGCCAGTAAGAAGACTTCTTTGAAAAAAATGTGCTTTACTCTGTTGTGAGCCTAGTTACCTACTGTGAACTGTTCATCTCTAAAGCATTATTGCACCTAGTTTACATTGAAGAAGTAACTCCAGGCATTTAGAAAGTAAATTACTCTGGTCATGAAGAATATTAGAGTTTCCAGATGCAATATGTGACACAGCTCATACATAGCATCCTCAATGCTGCACAGGGGACAGAAGTGAACACTGGTGAAGCACCAGAGGCAAATGTCCACAGAAGGAAAAGCATTTAAGTGCATCAGGTGACAGCTGAGCAGTGACAGACTCACTAAGGACACCCACGAGTCTCATTTGAAGTCCAGCACTGGAAAAAGCACTTGACGTAAGAAGGAAAAAAAAAACACATTTGGATTTCTAATGTGCACTGAAATTCAAATTAGGAAAGAGTTTTAAATGGGAGATTATGTGCTCAATTCACTCCAAGTACTAAGACTGAGCCACATATACTTTTATCGATATTTGAAGTTATTATGCCTTGCAATATTTAGTAGTACAAAGTAAATCTCATTATAATATTTAAATTATAATACATCTGTGGGCTAACAAAACATAAATATCAAAAGAAAAATGAATAGATATTGGCTTTAGATTTATATTCTCTATTATGCTATTTTAATTCATTTGTGCTGGCTAGGATAAATTCAATTTATCTCTTATTAAATTAAAAATATTGTAATTGTGGGTGGTTGCATATAACTTTAGTAGCATTTACATGTGGATGCACAAGAATTAGAACTCTAAGCCTGATCTTGAATATATGGTATATTCAACCCCTATCTGATGAATAAAATTCAAACAATTCAAAAGGAATTATAAATTCTATTGGCTATAAAATTTATTAATTAGTATGCTCTTAATGGACTTTTGCTTTCATTGCACTCATATTACAGTAAAAGAAATCTCTCTGTCTCTGTCTCTCTCAAACACACACACACACACATACACACATCTTTATCAGAAGGTTAAATGTGGCAAGTTAAAAAAGGAATGAAGACAATGAGGATGATATATGATTAAAGTGATATATGTACCTTAAGGCTATATAAGGAATTGCCTTAATGAAATATGTTATCATGTCAAATTAATAGACATTAATTCAATATATAAATACTGCTATTTAACTGTATAATGTGTATCACTTGGTAGAAAATTTTCAATTAATTCTAGGACTATTATAAATGATTATCTATTGCCATGCCAGTCATCTTATCATAGCGTATAGATGGTGTATGATCATGTTTTGTTTTATTATTTGTTGTTTTTTTTTTTCATTATAGGATGCCACAGCACCATTCCATTTTGTCAATATTTTTCTATTCTTTTCTTGTAATGCCAAGCCACAGTAATAGTGTGTGTTTTTGCTGAAGGAGTTTCATTTTGTTTGGATAAACACTTTCCTTTTAGGTTTCCTTAAATATTTCAGTGTGTGACACATACACAGGTGATTTTAACCCAAAATGAAAGCAACCTACATTTGTTATTTTTATACACACATTTTTGGTCCTCATTAGTACTTTTCCAGTGAACTTAAGGAATATATTATGCCTGGATTTGAAAAGAGGATTCATACTATGTTCATACTAATTCAACAACTTCTTGAGTTGGGTTGAGTGTAGACTATTTTTGTAAGCTGTTGTTTCTTAAGTCCATGAACTTAGAATGTCATTTTAAAAGCTGCTATCTGCATGAAATCATTTATCTCTAATTATTTAGATAAAAATGTGTGGATTATACTTTATGTCATTTTAATTAGTTCTTTAATCTTGTAGGCATCATGAGCTCTTTGGATTATTTTTTACTCAAGGCATTATACATGCACTCAGACGTTACTGTGGTTTCCTTCTGTGCAAAGACGTATTTGCTTACCAACACATGATCAGATTCCCACGTGCCATATGATAGCAACATGAGGAATGGAATTTGAAAACTATAAAAAAACTCTGCTGAAATTTTACCTAAAACAACCTTGCAAGGATGGAGGTGACAGAGGCTCTGCTGGGAAAAGTTATACAAGTATATTGCAGATGACTCTTCTGATGGCAAGGCCTGAGGAGTTGGGTCCCTACACGGAAATGACTTATGGAGACATCCTTACAAAATCTCCTGATCTTTCCAGAAGGAATTCTTGGTTCACATCTGCCTTGCATTAATTTTCTTGGCTTTGCTAAAGGCAGTTTTTACATTGACTTTGTAGGTGACAGACATTACTTGGGAATTAGAAAAGGAAGGTTCAGGCCATGGTCCTTTCTTATTTGTCTCTGAGAATCATAGGAGTGGAATTGATTGCTACTCCATTGTTTGTTATTAATGATGGTGTTGTTCAGTTAAAAAGAGGAACTGGACTAGGCATATCAGCTATCACTATGAGTGTTCTCTCCCATAGGAATATGATTTTGAGAACAATTTGTGCACAAACATGTTCCAATCAAGAGTTAAATTGGTTATCAAAAAGATAGAAATGTGTTGCTAAACTGTTGGTTCTAAGACTTAATGGATATATTCAGAAATTAATCAAGCCTGAATGAGTAACTGTGTCCAGTTACTGAATTTATTGAGAGCCCTGGGCATTAGAAATATTATCCTCATTAGAATATGGGAAGATGCTATGTGTCCATAAGTAAATTAGAATTTCTTAGGAAAGCAGTTTTTCACCTCTGCTTTGTAACCACAATTACTGCCAAACATGGTCACTTGGTTATGTACCAGTGTGCTTGCTGTAACTATGTACCTCTTTCTTGATAGAGTTCATGGGTTAATGGAAAGACATGGAGACTGAGCAGGAAAAGGTAAGGAAAAATAAGCTTGAACATTATTGTTAAATGTAGAAGATTATCAAAAGGAACTATATATGAGAAAATGAAGGCAAAATGTTCTCACCTGTGAAAAAATTGATGTATACATACATATATATGGTCTGAGTTGTCTCACTGCCAAGAGTATGTGAACCTATTGGGCCAAGTCTTCATTTGTCTATTTATACATCCTCCTTTGGGTTCCAAACCATTCTGCAGCTGGACTCCAGCACAAAGGAAAATTCAAATGTAAGAAAAAGTAAACTAGGAGTATTCTCCTTACTTCAAATCCTCACCAGCATAAGCTTTCATTTGTTTTATTGACCTTACCCATTTGACAGATGAAAGTTGAGATCTCAAAGTAGTTTAGATTTCAGTTTCCCTTATTTCTTAAGATGGTTAAAATTTCTTTAAGAGTTTCTCACTCAATTGTGTGAGAACTATTTTGAGAACTTTCTATTTATTTATATACTTGACACATTTTAAGAATTGATTTGTTTTCTGAACATCTAGAGGTTTTTTTTTAGATCTTTATATATTTTAAATGTGAGCATTCTATAGGATGTGTGTTTGGTTAAAAAATTGTATCCTATTTTGTGGGCTCTCCCTTTGTCCAAATGACTGTGTACTTTGCCATACAGAAGAATCTCAGGTTAATGAGGTTCCATTTATTGTGGGTCTTACAGCGAATTTTAGCTGTGTTCTATTCAGAAAGTCTGCTCCTCTGTCAAGAAGTTTCAGTGTACTCCCCTTCTACTTGTCTATCAAGTTCAGTGTATCTGATTTGTCTGTCAGTTTGTTTGTTTGTTTGTGTATTTGCTTTGTTTATGTTGTTATTATTGTTTTGAGGTCTTTGCATCATTGAAGCTGAATTTTATGAGGGGTCTAAATATTGATCTATTTGGATTCTTCTTCATGCAGCCATACATTTTGACCTACACTAATTATTAAACATGTAATATGTTTTAAAGTATATATTTCTGTCTTCTTCACCAAAATTCAGTTGTACATATGCACATCAATTCATGAAAAGATCTTCAATTTTATTCCATTTATCAATATGTCTATTGTTATACCAATACCACACTGTTTGTATTTCTATACATTCACAGTAGTATTTGAGATCAAAGATAGTGATGCTTCTAATATTTTGTTTTATTATTCATGGTTGTTTTAGCTATATGAGGTTTATTGTGTTAGCATATGAAGCAGAATTCTATTCTTTCAAGAGAATTCTATTGAATTTTTGATAAGGATTGTATTGACTTTGTATATTGCTTCTGGTATAGGTAGGCGTTTTTACACTATTAATCCTAATGATTTAAAAGAATGGGAAGTCTTCCAATATTTGATATCTTCTTCATTTTCACTATTCATAGTCTAATAATTTATCATGCTATGTCTTCCCTTGCTTGGTTAGAATTACCTCAAGATATTTTTTAGTATCTAAAGCTATTGTAAAATTTGTGTTTCATTTAGATTTTCCTCAGTCCATATGGCATTTACATACAGAAGTGCTACGGATTTTTGTGAGTTAATTTTGCATGTAGCTACTTTGCTGAAAGTGTTTTTCAACTATATAAATTTTCTAGTCTCATTTTCAGGTCAATTGTGTATACTATGATATCATCTACAAATAAAGATGCTTTGAAGTCCTCTTTTCCAAATCATATCCACTTGAACTCATTTACTTGTATTATTGCTCTAGCTAAGACTTCCAGTAACTATACTGAATAGATAAGGAATGTAAAAATCTGTCTTTTCCTGATTTAAGTACAGAAATTGGATTGAATTTCCATTTAAGTTGACCATGACTATGAGCTTTATTATATTGAATAATTTCCTTTTATCACTGATTTCTCCATGACATTTCTTATGGAAGGCTTCTGAATTTTGTCAAAGGCCTTTTCTGAATCTAATTATATGATCTTGTGTTTATTGTATTTTACTTTATATGGTAATGACATATATCAATTTATGTAGGTCATATCATACCTTCAACTCGAACACAAAACAAACTTGACCATCATTGATGATTTTTTTGATGTGTTCTTTGATTCTACTTGCAGTATTTTATTAAATTTTTACATCTTTGTTCATAAAGGAATCTGTTATATAATTTCCTTTCTTTGTTAGAATTTAAAGTAGTTTTTGTATCAGGGTAACTCTGGCTTCATAAAACAAATTTTGTAATGTGCCTTATGTTTCTATTTGTGGAATAATATGAGGAGTATTGGCATTAACTCTTCTTTGAAAGTCTAGAAGAATTCTGTATAAAACTATCTGGCCCAGGGAATTTTTGGGTTGGGGGACTTTAAATGACTTCTATTTCACTAGAGGATCTAGGTGCCTTTAAATTGCTTACTGATTTTTTTATTAAATTATTTTATTTATATACATTTCAATAGTTGCCCCTTCCTGCTTGACCCTCCCAGAGTTCTTTACCCCATCCTCACTCAACCTCCATGCCTCTGAGAGGATGCTCCCCCAGCTGCCCACCCACTCCCACATCAGCACCACCAACCTCCCTCTTCCCTGGGACATCATGTTTCCATAGTGTGAAGTACATCTTCTCCCACAAAGACCATACAAGGCAGTCTTCTACTACACATCTGCCCAGGGTAATGAACCAGCCCATATATGCTCCTTGTTTTTTTTCCTTAGTCTCGGGAAGGTCTGAGGGGGTACAAAACAGTTAACACTTGTTTTTCTTATGTGGTTGCAATCCCCTTCAGCTCCTTCAGTCCTTCTTTCAACTCTTTCATATTGGTCCTACATTTTACACTACAAATTACACATACAAGGAAACACTAAGCACCTCTACATGCATCTACTATACACTATATACACACAAAAACACACTAGTTTACACTCCATCTGTCTGTCTCTTGAAAACACACACACACACACACACACACACACACACACATATACACACACACACAATTTAAGTTGTACAGATGACACAGTAAAGTGAACACATCTAATGCTTCTCATGCAAGCTTCCTAACATATAAGGTCAAGAATCCAAGAATCACTAGAAAATGATAAACTCTTTCCTGAGAGGCTCTACCAGTGTATGACAAATACAGAGGGGGATGCTCTCAGCCAACTATTGGAATATGCACAGGGTCCCCAATGGAGGAGCTAGAGAAAGGACCCAAGGAGCTGAAGGGGTTTGCTGCCCCACAGGAGGAACAACAGTATAAACCACCCAGCACCTCCTCCATGCTTCTTGTTTTCATGTGTCCAGTCACTGCTGACCCATTGCTGATTATTTCACACATCTAACCACCTGCCTTGATCAAGGTGTATGGGTAAAGATGCAGAACCTAAACATCACTTGGAGTTCCTTACAGCCTTGTGTAAACACACAAAGTGCTTTATCCTCTTAGTCTAACATACTTTCGAAATTCAATTTTTACAAAATCAACCACGTTATTTATCAAAGATAATTCAGGAAATCTGCCATCTTTATGGCTTCTTTGGACTCTCACAACTACACTCTTCTACTATTTCAATTTCCTTCACTCCATATTTCTAATTTCTACTCTTCATGAGTCAGTTTCCTTGAAAAGGCATTGAAAGTTTATATCTAGATAATATGCTCATAACATGCTATGATATGTTCCATGTACATTTGACTCTCCCTTTTTGTACCTATCTTTCCGTTCATCACTTTCTCTTCTTATATCTGCTATAATTGGTAATCTGGTAATGTTTGTTTTATAAATGTACTAAATCAGTAATTATTTGTGAATTAAAAGAAAATTCTGTAAAAATAAACCAAATTCCAAACAAATAGAATGAAGTATATATGATGAAATTTCAATGAAGAGACAATAAATATTAAAACATGTTAATTAAAATTAAATTAAGATTGTATTATAAATAGCATTGCTTTGTTGATAATGGAAAGGCATCATCTAAAAAGGTGCATTACAAAAATAAATTAGGCTATCCTGGATAGTATAGAAAAAGGCTAAGAAGTCTGAGCTCATTAGTGTATGAGACAATTATAATTTTCAAATAATTGGTGCTAGTGGCTTTTCACAGTTAAAAATAGTAGAAGTCAGCACATATCACTGTAGTTGAAAAATGTTCAATATGTTATTTATTACTCCATGCATTCACTCAATGAAGATAACAAATAAGTGAATTTTCATTTTAAGAGTTTTGGCATATTTTGGGATCAAACATGTCTCAACAAATGAAAAGATTATACTTACTAATTTTCTATTGTCCATATCTGCCATCAGCTCTAACAATTACAACCTATAAGATTTGATCACATTAACATGTTCCAACACTGATATCAGACCAGCTGAATTCCCCAATACTACTTAGACATACAAGTATTCTACCTTGGGGATTTTGGGAGCACCATGTTGATTAGACTTTCCATGGTATAATTGTTAAATATTTTTTAGGTTTTCTGTAGCTTTATTATAGGTAAAGCATACAGTCTCAGGGGAAGATCAGGATCAGTTGTGTTTGACATGGAAAGAACTTCTTCTTCTTCTTCTTCTTCTTCTTCTTCTTCTTCTTCTTCTTCTTCTTCTTCTTCTTCTTCTTCTTCTTCTGTTTCTCCTTCTCCTTCTTCTCCTTCTCCTCCTCCTCCTCCTCCTCCTCCTCCTCCTCCTCCTCCTCCTCCTCCTCCTGCTTCTTCTTCTCCTCCTCCTTCCTTCTGCCCTGGTCCCTGTCTCTGCCACTGCCTCTTCTTCTTCCTCTTCATTTTATCCAAAATCATTTGCCTGACTATGATTGTGGTTAGTGGTTAAATTATTCAAGATCTAAGGCTTTTCTTTCCTGATAAGGGCTGAAGTTGTGTACAGTGCTCTGTGTGAACTGTTATTGAACTGTACTCCTTATAAATACAAGGAATAAAAACAATGAAGACACATTCTAGTGTCCACAAAAGTCTTTTAAAATGTGGTGAGTAATCACCCAGAGCCAGTTACTACATTTAGCAAGTCCAAAATGCACATGGATTCAATCTGATATTGAGCCAAGTCCAATAGGATACACAAAGGTCTCTGCAATTCTTCATAAAAGCTTTGTTCTAAGCTGAAAGATCACCAAGATCTTAAACATGCGAAAAACTAGTAAAATTTTATCTTCACAGAGAGTTCTAGAAGCAACTTGCAGAAGGCCCTGATTTGCTTAAGTCGTGCATTTGGTGTTATGGAGGAAGCAAGATAGCTGTTTGAGCTGCCATTCATTACCTGGCAACCCCTTATTTATTGATGGCATAGGTAATCAAATAGTTGTTATAATACTTAATTAGAAGTGATCTTGAACTCATCACCAGGGTAAGGAAAATTAAGACTTCCATTCAGGGCAGCCTGGGCTATATACTGAGAACTTTCTCAGAAAAATTGGTGTGTGTGTGTGTGTGTGTGTGTGTGTGTGTGTGTGTTTGTGTGTGTGTGTGTGTGTGTGTTCTAGAAGAGACATGAGAACAGTTATAGTGATCCATGTTTATGCTAATTAAGAAAACAATTTATGGAGGTTCTGCCATGACCTGCAAAGTAGAGATTGCCACATCAGCTATTTTTGCTATCACAGCACTTGGTGTAATTTCTCCTCCCAAGCAGGGAGTTCTACATTAGGTCTGATCTCTGTTTCACCTTCCTTAAAGAGGGACCTTGCTGCGAAATGGAAACCTATGCCATTGGCTGCTGGCATGAGGTGATTTATGTCATCAGTTATGTCTAGGGGTTGGGCTTATGGATTTTGCCTTTCTGAGCTTGCAGCCTTGCAATAAAGTTGACAACTTTTTCTTGGCTCCAATCTTCTCTCATTCTTCTCCTTTACCTCCAAGACTCCCATTTGAGGTACCTACATTGATTGGTGGTTGCAGTTGACTATAATTCTGTATTCATTCGTCCGTACAAGAAGTTCTTTTATAGATATATCTATTCCTCTTCACACGACACAGAACTTCCTAATTTTTATACTGCGTACAGTACAGAGTGCATCCCAATGATTGTCAAAGGTCATCACTTGACTAGGCAACTTTAAAGTTGTCCCCATTTGACTTCAGAGTGCTCATGAAACAACTCAGAAATACAGGATTTCTCTCTATGGATTGATCTATTCCTTCACAGCATTTAAAAATATTCATTGGTTTAAAATATCCAGCACAAGGAATTTTCAGTTATTACTTAAAAATTATTCTTCTATTTGTATTATATAGTCCATTACAGGCCCTTATTTCCTGCCCTCCATGGATACATATGCATATATATATATATATATATATATATATATATATATATATATATGGATATAAGTATAATACACTTAAGCAATTTGAATAAATGCCTCCTGTTGTCAGTTATGAAGCTAAATATGTCTTCAGAGCTCTGTTTTATAATATCCAACATCAGAACTTGTAATTAAATAGAAATCAAAATCAAACTTGGCCTCTTACCATCAATGAAGCCAGAAAGATTTACAGAAGCATAGGAATTTCTTACATAGGATGGTTTGTTCATGAATTGAGTAGATTTGGTATGTAATGTTTATATGTTATGACATTTTTTTGGTGTGTCTACGTGCTCTTCATAATATATTGTAAAGCTTCAGTATGTTCTACCTTTGTAAAAGAGGATGACAGCAGCTCTTTTCCACATGTGTGATGAAGATAGGCTAATTCATGCAGAGTGTTTATTTCATTTGTCAGTGTTCCTCTTTATCTCAGAAGACAGCACCCTGGACTCATCTGTAAGAGTCTTCACTATATGGTAGAAAGAAACAAATGTTAATAATCACTCTGAACGCACTGAGTGTTGTGAGAGGTAAAAGGATAAACCAAGAAAATCAAGTTGGTGGAGTAGTAGTAGAAAGACCAAGAAAAACGTCTTTGTAAGTTTGGGACTATGAATAGACCTGTAAAACATCCTCAAAATTTCCCCAGAGTAACTGAAAGAGCTTGTTGAAAAATGAAAACAATTCTACATTAAAATGAGTGGTACCCCATCTAGAGTAAAAAGATAGGCTTCCTTTAACTCATAAAGAATTCCCATGTTAACAGTGCATAGGATTCTACTCAGGCAACCGTAGAGCATCATTCCAATTGCATGTAATGCATTACATGTCGATTATGGGTATTCTTGTGAGACTGGGTTACCTCACTTAGTATGAAGTTCTCCAGCTCCATCCATTTCTCTAAGAATTTCATGAATTCATTGTTTCTAATGGCTAATTAGATTGTGTATATATACCACATTTTTTGTCCATTCCTCCATTGAGGGACATCTGGGTTCTTTCCAGCTTCTGGCTATTATAAATAAGACTGCTATGAACATAATGGAGCATGTACCCTTATTGCATGCTGGGGAATCTTCTGGGTATATGCCCAGGAGTGGTATGGCTGGGTCCTCCAGAAGTGCCCAGTTTTCTGAGGAACCATCAGACTGATTTCCAGAGTGGTTGTAACAGCTTGCAGTCCCCCCAGTTATTAACAACATCAAATGCAGGTTATAAAATAATTATTTAAATAAAAAATTGTTAGATAAAATGTTCATTTCATATCTATGAAACTAAGTAAATTTCCTTAGAAGCAATTGCTAACTCCATTCTTCTCTTTTTGTACTATTTTCATTTTCAACCTAGTCGATACCTACTTTATAATTATGCCATCGATAAAACAATTAAGAATAAATATTATGAATTTGAAAGCAGACAAAATTCCCCTTAAATATGCATGAAGCACATTTGAACTAAGAATTGAATCCTTGGCACACAATCCATTAAATGGTCAGGATTGGAAAATGTTTACATTATTGTTGGTATATGCTTTCCATTCTGTAATTTTAGCTGTTTTTACTAACAAGTTTGATAAATTCATATTCATTTGCATTTAATCATATACTTATTTTCTCCATTGCCAAGAACATAAACTGTTAGCATTTACAAAACTATCCAAGAAATTAAAAAATGACAGCTCATGAATGCACTTGATTCAAGATAGTTATTAAAATCTATCATTTTCTTCTGGAGATCCCATAATCTAAATTTTTATTTCCTCAACCCACTAATCTACTTCCAGCTCTTCCTGACTTCCTGTGTTATTCTATCCTATGGGCATGGCATGTCCATTTATTTATTGATCTGTCATCCCATTTGAATGTTCACGGCAATCCTTAATATCTCTTCATCATGGAGTCGTGGAAAGGCATTCTTAAGCATTTCTTGCTTGCTAGGAGAGTGATGCTTTTCTTCAGTGGTGAAGACATCAAAAGGTTGTTCACACACCTATAAATAAATCTAATACACTCATTAGTTCATGCACCTGAACTTCAGAAATATCTTCTGTTTCATTTTCTTAATTTTTTATTGGTTATTTTATTCATTTATAGTTCAAATGTTTTCCCCCTTCCAGGTTCAACTCCACAAACGCCCTATCTCACCCTTACTTGCCCTGCTTCTCTGAGGGGTGGGTGCTCCCCAACCTACCCACTCTTGCCTCATTGCTCTATCATTCCCCTATGCTGAGGTATCAAGGCTTCACAACACCAAGGGCCTCCCATCGCATTGATGCCAGATAAGGCCATCCTCTTCTACATCTGGAGCCATGGGTATTCTTTGTCTGGTGATTTATTCCATGAGAGCTCTGAGGAGTGTGGTTGTTTGATATTGTTGTTCTTCCTATGGAGTGACAAACCCCTTCAGCTCCTCCAGTCCTTCCCCTAATGCCTCCATTGGGGACCCAGTGCTCAATCCAATGGATGACTGCAAGTATCCAAATCTGTATGGGTAAGGCTTTGGCAGAGCCTCTCAGAAGAGAGCTATATCAGGCTCCTGTCAGCAAGCACTTCTTGGCATTAAAAATAGTGACTGGATTTGGTGGGTGCATATGGGATGAATCCCCAGGTGAGGCCACTGTACCTCTTAACATGTCATACAATGCTTTCCCTTCCCTTTAGAAACAGAAACTACTCTGGGCTCGAGTTCATCTCGCTGCAAAACACTTCCATAATGATGGATTTCTGTTGTTGTTTTTTGTTTTGTTTTAAAGGAGTTTTATTTTGTACACTGGATAAATAATAACAAGAAACACATTATTTAAGGCTTTTTGCATATGTGGGCTGTAGTTTCCTTATTCTGTACAATGGAATTGAGAAATCTGTGCAAATGGTGGCAGGAATGGCTCTGTAGCTGAATGACATGCTTTTGGAAAGAGCAGGATGTTGGTGTCCCCACAGACTTAAAAATTTGATCTGCAGCTGTGGCATGATGATTGATGTGTTATCCAAATGTTATAAATGATTTAGTGGAATTGCATATAGAAAGGTATATAAAACCAAATAACTAACAGATTGCTGCATAGCACACATATGAATTTCTAATTCTTACCCATAAATTTGGTCTCAAATATTGACTTGAAACAATAATGGATTTTCAATTTCAAAACTCATTACAATTTTTCTCTACATGTTCTACTCAGATGGTTCAAGACAATATTTAAAATTATTTTCACCCTCTTTCTGCTATCCAATAAGAGAAATTGGCTTGTCCTTTTTCTCCTCCCATTGATCAAAACAGAATTGTGAAAGATATTTAAACATGAAAGTACTATTATCCCAGAGACTCATCAATTCTGAATCGAATAACACTAACACTTAACACTATATTTAAATTTGTGTGTGTGCAAGCATGCTCGCGTCTACCTATATAGACATAGAGAACACATCAAATTCATTACACCTAGAGTTACTGGAGATTGAGAAATATCCAATAAGGAAGCTGGGAATTGAACGTGAATGCTCTGCAATATCAGTGCAAACAGTTCCCTACCACTTCACCATATGCTCCTGTGTGAATATCAACAACCAGCTGAACCAAAGAGAATTTTGAAAGAATGAATTAAAGTTTACTCTGAATTTATTCTCAGTTCATGTTCTTATTGATAGAAGTTTTTAGAACTCTCTATCAAATGTAAGTTCAAAATGCTGGTCAGAATCCTATTACAGTAACGTTGCTAAATTATTCTCATAATAGAGTTTTGTAATCAGACGAGCATAATAAAATGCCATAAAAATAGATTTCATGATCTACCATCTGTCAATTTCATTAAGTTTTAATCAATTTGGTTAAAATGTTAAAAGTTGAAACCCACTTGAATTATAATGTTGTTGGTACACTGGCTTTTTCTTTTCACAGGACACATCAATGTTTGTTAATTGGCATTTTATTTGTTGTATCAAAATATTTTGCAAACTAGCTCAGGGCTTCCTGTCTCCAAATTCAGATGAGGATGGGGCTGTTTTCTTATTTCTAAGGCAGAGAAAGAGGTTAGGCTAGGATAGATTGGAGAGTACAGACAATGCTGTAAAATCTAAGTTGTGTTTGCTTTAGACAGCAAATAAGATAATGGACTCTACGTAACAGAGTACCTGACCATGTTCCTCAAGAGAATGCAGCATTGACTGTGTTCAGGGGTGTGTGCAGGACTGACTTGAATCTGAATAGAGATGATGTATTGCAAAACCCTGGAATATCTCTACTTCATGTTGATAAAGTTTTGCTGGCTTGTCTAAAACAGATTTCAAATCTGGGTGGTTATTCTAGGAATGTTCACCATACACTTATCATAAGCCAGACACACTATTAAGTTGTTCACAGTACACCACTAGATATATAATTCGCTGCAGGAGCTTCCCAGACATGCATTTATGACTTACATGTTTGTTATTTTACTTCTAATGTGCAACATTTATGAGCTACATATATGAGTGATGATGTTCATATAGCTAGCAATTTGTTTTTATATATGAGTTTTCTCTCTTTTTGCTTTAATTTCTTCTTTAATAAATTTCACTTTCATTTTGTTAATTGTTTTACTAATTATGGTTATTTTTGTTTTGAATCCTTATTAACATTTTGCTCCTACCAATCTCAAAAGGCACAAGAGAAATTATTTGAACATCCCTATTTATCACTGGTATGCATCTCTGTGTATTGCATATTAGGAATCTTTTGTTCTTCTTGATTGTTCTTAATAGACGTAAAGTTTTTACAATTTTACTTTCCTCCTAATTTAATTTTTCTTTCATCTTTCTGGATTTATTTTTCTTAAGATGTTGATTTTTATGCCTATCATATGGCTTTGTAGGTTTTGCCATTTGTTGATCTGTTGTCCTATTTGTGTTGGCAAATAGAAGTCCAGGAACAAATGTTGAATGGTTTCACTGGACTTTCTCCTTTATTTTTGAATGTTTTGTATTGCTAATATTAATGAGTAATGTAAATTATTTTCCTGATATTGAGAAATGGTTACTTTCCTATCTCTCATGTTTTTTTCTCTGTTTCCTTCACATTTGTCTGATAAACAGAGGGTGCACTCAATCATTCTACATATACATGTATATGATGATTACTGCTTTAATTATTATTTTCACTATTTTATTCTTTATGCTTTGTTATTTATTTTTATTCCTTGATTGTATGATTCACTCAACTTTCTTGTGGATCTTTCAATTAAAATGTGAGTTTCTATACATTCTTGAGCTATAAATGACAAGGCAGTCTTACCTGTAAGTGATTTTGTGGGAATTTGATGACTTTGGGATAAATCAAAGCTATTATTCTCTTCAATTGATGGCAACTAATCAGATTATGAGAGATTCCAAATATTGACTCAGCTAATTTTTCTATATTTCAGTCTGTCATATTTATGTGTCTAGAATTTCTTATCTTTATCTAATTATCCTTTTCTCTGAATGCTACTTATCTGTCTCCTATTTGTTTTCTCTAGTAGGTGAAGGGTCTGAAAATGTACAAGTTAGTTGTGCTTCAATCTTCAGGGCTGTTGCTTTTATATTTAGCCCAGTCATGTCAGTGGCCTCTGGCTCTGTTGACTGCATGTTGTTCTGCGTGTTTGTGTGTGTGTGTGTCTGTGTGTCTGTGTGTGTGTGCATGTACACATGTGCACACATAGATAAACAATGACAACATGCTTTACTGGATCATGTGTGTAAATTATTTTATCAAGAAAGTGTCTCATTCCTGAAGAAGACTATGTTTTTGTTTCCTGCTGTTATTGATGCCTGTAGCTCTTTGTCTAGGAGTTGGACCTATTAAGGATTACTTTCCACAAGTCTATGTTGTTGTCAATTATGTAAGCAGAGATATTTTTTAACTACTGTGGTTGTGGCTTCTCTGTCACTTCTAGGAGAAATAATCACACACAAGGCTTCCTGCTTATAAATGGATTTCCTCCTCTTCCATGTTGTTTTCTGAGCCTTTTTATAGACATTTTATCCTAGATGATTTATCAGCCCTTAGTCCCCAACTATTACATTTTTAAACAGTGTAGCTACTTGTAATGGTATCTGTGATCAGCATTCTTGAAAATTTTGAACACTTGCAATCCCAACTCCATCTTCTGACTACCATAATCCATCAGTGTTTGGGTTGTTATTTCATTTAGTTTATTAAATTGTGGTCTTAACTGTTCTTAAGCTGTTTGGGATTTTCTTTTGCCTTATTAATTATAAGTGTGAGTAAATGGATGGCAGCTTCTCTCTAGTGAGGCTGAAGGAAAGAAAAATAATATATATGACTTTGAAACCTCTTTATGTTGACATTTTAACTTGGATCAACCAAGAGAATTAGAATCAGTCAGAATTAGTCACATAATTGATATGTGAAGTAAACATTTTAAAAATATTAAGTTATTAAATTATCCTGTCTTGCCTTCAACCTGTATGTTACATGGTTAAAATTCTGGGTTTTTTCTTTTTTTTTGGTTTCAATATTCAAATTTTGCTGGTTTTTTTCATTGGTTATTTTATTTATTGACAATTAAATTTCATCCCCTTTCCCAGTTTCCCCTCCACAAACCCTCTCTCCCTCCCGCCTCCCTTTGCTGGCCTCAGTGCCCTAGCAATTACCTCCCTGGGTCATCAGGCCTCCACAGGACCAAAAGGCTCCCCTACCAGTGAGGCCCAATGAGGCAATCCTCTGCGACATTTCCAGGTGGAGCCATGAGTCCTCCTTTGTGTACTCTGGTTGGTGGTTTAGTCGCTGGGAGCTTTGGAGGGTTCTCGTTGGTTGATATTTTTGCTCTTCCTCTTCCTACGAGGGTTGCAAACCCCTTTATCTCCTTCAGTCCTTGCCCTAACTTCTCCTTTGGGGTCCCCTGTGCTCAGTCCAATTGTTGGCTATGCGAATCAACATCTGTATTGGTCAGGCTCTGACAAAGCCTCTTAGAGGACAGCTATACCAGGCTCCTGTCAGCAATAGCATCTTGATATAAGCAATAGTGGCTGGGTTTGGTGTCTGCCTAAAATTCTTAAATAAGAGGCCATAATGTACAAATATAAATGGAAAGTCCTGAGTTTATTTACCTGTTCTTGCAATTATACACTTGTAGGTGAGTATCAACTTCTTTCTTTCTTTCTTTCTCTCTCTCTCTCTCTCTCCCTCTCTCTCTCTCTCTTTCTCTCTCTCTGAATACTTCTTGTTTCTCTGTATATGTTTGTGTGTGTGTGTGTGTGTGTGTGTGTGTGTGTGTATGTGTGTGTTAGCAGGGAGTGGTTTAATATCTGACCTCTTTAGAACTCTGCAGTGGAAAAAATAAAGTATTTTCAATAAATGATGCTGTTCTTACTCGATGTCTACATGTAGAAGAATGCAAATAGATTCATATCTAAAAATGGCCATATTAGCCGGGTGTGGTGGCACATGCCTGTAATCCCAGCACTTGGGAGGCAGAGGCAGGCAGATTTCTGAATTTGAGGCCAGCCTGTTTTACAGAGTGAGTTCCAGGACAGCTAGGACTACACAGAGAAACCCTGTCTCAAAAAACCAAAAAAAAAAAAAAAAAATGGCCATCTTACCAAAGAAATCAACAAAGTCAGTGAAATTACCATCAAAATACCCATACAATTACATACAGACCAATATTCACCCTCATGTGGAAAAACAAAATAAAACAAAAGCATAACAGAAACAACCAAAACTAACAAATAAACAAAATCAAGGTAGCCAATCAACTCTGTACAATAAAATGACTTCTGGGGATATTATAATGCCTGATTTTAAGATCTTCATTATTCTCATGCCTGTGTCAGTGATATTGAATTCATGAAAGTTTTATAGACCACAGGTACTATCTATCTATCCTATAGATAGTTTTATTGATATAAAACTATCAATAAGGAATAGAGCTTAATCCCAGTTGATGGTGTGCACATCCACATGGAGCAGGACCTGATACCTGGAGGAATTTCAGCAATGGCTTGTGTTCCACATGTAAAATTAACTTAAAGAAGACCTTTATTTTTTTCCTTTCTGAAAGCAATGAAAGATCAATGCTGATTAAATAGCATTCTTTCATAGGGGCTTCAGGAAAAATAATAAGAAAAGATATTTTAACACTGAACTAAGAGAAAATGCCATTGTTCTCATCTAGTATGGCCAAGCTCTTATTTGCAACTAGGGTGCCATGGAAACCAAGCACTAATTTATAGGTCCATAATGTATGAGACTTAGCTGCCCTAAACTGTGGCTAAAAATAGTTCACACAACAGATTTTGAAGACAAGTAAATGACCATAGCTATTCTCTATACCATAATAAAGGATTTAAAATGTTTAATTGGATACAATTGTTTAGATTTTATCCTGGAATATAAAAATAAATTATTTGTAAGCAATTTTAAATACCAATGTTCAATATGTCAGCATGTACATATGTACTTTTGTCTTTCTTTTTAACGCTGTAGATATCCTTACATAAGGATTGTACAATGCAAATCTCATGAAATTTATTTTTGCGATGGCTCAATCCTTCAGTTTTCATGTAACTATATTAAATGTCTATTTTTCTTGTTATTTTGTCCTCAAATTTTGAGATGCCAGTATGTGGAAATTTAAAAATTTTCACTTACTATGAACTTATTTCCATAATCAACTGTGTATCCATCAATCTACTTCTGTTTTACAGTACCGAGAATTGAGCACAGTGCCTCAGCAAATGGAGGATTAGCACTGAGCCACTGAACTACATGGCTATATCTGGACTCTTTTATTTATTCCCCATTTCTTTTAAGATCAATAGTCTTCTGTAGTCATTTTCTCTCAACATTTGTCTTTGCTCTGTCGTGGGTACCAGCTGACAAAAATTGTTTTTTTCACTAAATACTTTGAAACAAATCATAATACACATTAACAATCTTTCACTTTTGAATACTAGCCCAATATTTTGGCATAGAAAAATTAATAGTCTAAAATTTAACTTATTCACAAATTGGTAATAAACTGTGAAGTCAGTAGGCATACAACATCTGTCATCCTTTGATCACTGGGTTTACTTCAGCATATCCAGCTGGCAGCGTGGCTTTTCACTTCCTAAATTATATCCGTGTATCTTTCTTCAGAGGCCAAGTGCTTGGTAGAAGTTAAAGACCTTTCCAAATAGTCCTCCAAAAGTGACTATTCATTAGTCAAGTCAATACATATAGTGACAAACCTTCCCTGCTGAAATATTCTTATAACACTTCAAATATTTATATTAAATAATAACTTGATATATCCCTAGAAAGAGGGTATACAAAGCCTTTATCTCTGGTTTGTTATCATAGACATTGTCTTAATTAGTTCCAGTCATAGCATCAAAGTCAGTTTTTGTGAACAGTCCAGCAAAGTGTAACAATAACTTCATTCTTCTTTATATATAATGAATCATGCCTATTTTTGCCCAAAATAATCCACAAGCTATTAACTTTACAGATGGCATTGTTCCTTTTATATCTAAACTTACTGCCTAGTTTTGTTGACTCAGCATATAGATCCATGTAACATCTGACCACATATAAACAGTAAATATTTTCTTGGGTCCATTAAAAGTGAGACACATAGTTCAGCTAAGAAAATGAAATTATGACTTCACACTTGAAGTATGATTTTCTTCATTGCTGCAAGGCTGCAGTTGTGTACAGTATGGTAAGGATCCATGTAAACTTCAGACACAAATGGTGCTGCTTCCATTCTTTTGAGGATGTGCCAATCATAACTCCTCAAGGCTTATTTATACTTCACAGATTCTTTTATTACTTAAAAAGGAAATGTTCAAATAAAATGCTTTACCCTGAAGTTAAAGTAATCAGTGTACCTACATTTATTTCCCTACAACCATACCTTTAATCCAGAAAGCTAAAATGACAGAGAAATTCTCCAGATTTAAACTGATTTTGAGTTAAATCCTTCTCATTATATCCCCATCATCTATCAATCTATCTATCTATCTATCTATCTATCTATCTATCTATCTATCTATCTATATGTATATATATACATATATATATTATTATCTCTCTCTTTATATAGAAATTTGACTAATTACTGTAAAATGAAAGAGCTGGACTGTTTCTCTTCATATATACATATTATCTCTCTATATAGATTCTATATATCATTTGTCTTTTTCATCTATCTGTCTATCTTTCTATCATCTACCTACCTATCATCTATCTATCTATCTATCTATCTATCTATCTATCTATTTATCTATCTATCTATCTATCTATCTATCTATCTATCTATCTATCTATCTGTCTGTCTAACTGTATTATCTATCAAGAATATATCTATTTGACCTTTCATTCATCCTTCAATCAATATATTAGTATATTATTTTAATACACTGGAGCATAATAGGCATAATATTACACAACTCAGACTATACTGAAGTTTATATATATATAAACTTGTATATATATATATATATATATATATATATATATATATATATATCCTTGTACTCTTGATATTTTGTAGTTTACTACATTATTGCTGGAATTTTGCCACTGCATCTGTTTATGTAGTACTGGGATACAAATCAGAAATTCTTATACTCTAGGCAAAACTTCCATTTACCAAACAAGCTACAACTTCAAATCTATCTTCATGTGCATATGATGTTGCTGTTACATTGTAGCTTTAATGGCTCTTGAAAAGTCTGTACACATTTTATAACATCATTTTTCTAAGATTTTTCATAAAATAATTTTTCCTCCACCTTTCCTGTTCTCACTGATTCTTTTATACCACCTACATTTTAAACATAAATTATCCTCAAAAGTCAGCAAATAGTATTCTTCTTCTTCCTTCGGAGGTTATGCTTTTGTGTGGGGCTTAGAATTTTAAGGGATTAATTGATGTGTCTTGATATCATTCCCTTGTAATCTATAAGAAGCTATAATAGTTTTAAAATAAAATATATCATGATGTTATTCGCTATTTTTGCAAAGAAATAACACAGAATATATGTGGGATCAGTTCAATAAGTGATCTTTCAGCCCACTAACAAATTTTCTTTTGTAAAAAAATTAGACCATGACATTGAAAAAGATGTAAAACAATGTTGTTTAATTTCTTAACTTTTTCCCCAATCTTTCCTTGCTTATTAAATGATTTTGATTCTCTGTTTCATCTAGTCTTAGGAGTACAAGCCAGTTAATCAAAACATATCAAAAATTTTAATTAAATTTATCTACAAGATATACGAGTCTGATCCCACTGGTGAACAGAGATCAAATTGCTGACAACTTATGACTGTACTAATTTGCAGAAAACTGGGGTGCCCTACCAGCACTTATGGAATGAGGTCATTGAATTTTATAGGCTTGTTAAATTGTGAGAGGTAAGAAGAACCACATTACATGTACTTATTGTTTTAGTAGATTTGATAACAGAACATTATATAATACTCAATACTGTATTTAACATGTTCAATAAGTAATATGTAGATTAGATTTCATAAAAATCATTCACTAAAATAACCACATCCTATGACATTCTACATTATGTAATGGTACAGTTTTTCCCAAACTGACAAGTCTTTAAGGTTAGCATTTTCAACTGTTAAATGCTGGTAAGCTTTCTAGCCTAGTAGCTGTTTTAAAATTGTGAAAATGTATAGATTTCTGGGTTATTTCTGCTATACTTATTACTGTATTAATACAATTTGTTGTAGTAAAAAGGACAGTTCAGCACAAACAATAAAATAGGACATGCCCAATTATTATGTTGCCCCATAGTCAGGATATTTTCTCATCTGTAAGCTTTACAAGAAAAATAATGTGTTTGCTTTCTTGCTGACATGGTAACATCTACTTAACTGACCCAGACAAACAACGAAAGAATTCAAGATCTCCAAAACTGTTGATAGTATTGTTCACCATAATGCTGATAGTGGTGTGACTATGAAGCAGTCAGTATAGGTTGTCATTCAAATTTCATCAAAAGGATGATTTGGATTTGCTACAGATTTGACAATAATTTGTTCATTTTTATTTAATACTTTCAGCTATTCAATATTTTCTTTTATAATCCCATTAGTCTGTAGTATGTGTGTGCATGTGTGTGTGCATGCGTGCATGTGTGTGTGTGTGTGTGTGTGTGTGTGTGTGTGTGTTTGTGTGTGTGAATGTGTGCACATACATGCATGGGTACATGCAAGCATTTCCACAATGCCACACTTATATGGGGAAGTCAAAAGACAGTTTCTAAGAGTTAGTCTCCTTTTCTATCTTGTTGAAGTATAGCTCCATTGTGTCTGCTGCACTGTGTACTGCAGTCGAAATGACCCTGACATTCTGGGGATTTCTTGTATTGTCTTTTCTCCTCTCAGTAGGTGAGACTGAGATTACCACACCTCCCTGTATGTGATTTCCATGGTCCATATTCAGATTATCAAGTTAATATGGAAACTGCTTTTACCTATTGAGACAATTCAATGGTTCTCATAATTCAAGGCTTAAGATATTTTAGCCAAGTGGTATGTTATTAGGCACTAGTGGTTACTGGGTTATGTTATTTTTATCATTATACTTGACTTACTATTTTAATGTTTCCTATTGCAAGTAAAATATCGGGGATATGATTAAGACAAAATACAGAGTGCCATATAATTTATTCTAAAATTTCCCCTTATTACTTTTGGGAAAATTGCTCCCAGAGAGATGAAATATACAATCAGAAAATATTATAAACAAAGTATTTGAAAAAAGATGGTGTCCATTTACTAAAAATCCAGGCTTTCCTGACATCCATAGGTAGGTCTGTACTTCTCTCCCATCATGAGATATTTCAGTTAGAATTTTATATAATTAAGGCATGATAGTAGCATCACTGAATATTGCTTCCTTTTTCTTGTTCATGCTGAAAATTATTAAGAGAGAAGAGAAACAAAATAAAAGGCAATATACTTTGGAAACTAGATTCTGTTCAATTGTTATATCCATCAGTGAAAATAAAAGAACATAGAAAACATAAAAAACATGACACACAAGTAATAACTGTATTCTCAATTATTATGTAATTGATCCACCAAGTCAATAGGTGCCTAAGGTAAACACATATGTACCTTCTATTGTTACTGCCAAGAAAAGTCCACAAGGAAGTTCTATATCTACTTAAAGAACCAATGATTCTTCAGCTGGAGTTGCTTAAAATGAAATACATAAATTCACCCTTCATGATATGTCATTTCATTTAAATGTCTTCAAAGATCTGAATATATTGCTCTATTGCCTGTTGAAAAATTAAACAGATATGTGTTCTTTATAGTTAGTATGATGCCACTGAGTAAAAGAAACTCGTGAAATTCTCTTACAACCCAGTTTTAGAAAACGGTCTTTCTCTGTGTACATTGCATTAATTTATTTTTCTTTTTTTTAAATTTTTTTTCTATATTCTATGTTTACATTCCAAAGGCTTTCCCCTTTCCCAGTTCCCACCCACCATAGTTCCCATAGTTCCTCTCCCCCCCAACTGTTCCCCAATCATTCCCCCTTCCCCCTCGGTTTCTTACCTAAACTGGATGCAATCTTTACAGGCCCAAGGTCCTCTCCTTTCTTCTTCTTGGGAATCATTTGACTTGCTATTTGTGTCTTGAGTATTTAGGGCTTCTGGGCTCATTAATATCCACTTATCAGTGATTGCATTTCATGTGCATTCTTTTGTGATTGGGTTAATTCACTCAGGATGATATTTTCCAGCTCTAACCATTTACCTACAAATTGCATGAATTCATTATTTTTAATTGCTGAGTAGTATTCCATTGTATAAATATACCACATTTTTTGTACCCATTCCTCCTTTGAGGGATATTTGGGCTCCTTCCAATTTCTGGCTATTATAAACAAGGCTGCTATAAACATAGTGGAGCATGTGTCCTTATTGCATGCAGGGGAATCCTCTGGGTATATGCCCAGGAGTGGTATGCCAGGGTCCTCTGGAAGTGACATGCCCAATTTTCTGAGGAACCTCCAAACTGATTTCCAGAGCGGTTTTACCATTTTGCAATCCCACCAACAGTAGAGGAGTGTTCCTCTTTCTCCACATCCTCGCCAGCACTTGTTGTCTCTTGAGTTTTTAATCTTAGCCATTCTGACTGGTGTGAGGTGGAATCTCAGGGTTGTTTTGATTTGCATTTCCCTGATGACTAATGATGTTGAACATCTTTTAAGGTGTTTCTCGGCCATCCGAATTTCTTCTGGTGAAAATTCTTTGTTTAGCTCTGTGCCCCATTTTTTGATAG
Source organism: Apodemus agrarius (assembly GCA_964023405.1). Classification (NCBI taxonomy): domain Eukaryota; kingdom Metazoa; phylum Chordata; class Mammalia; order Rodentia; family Muridae; genus Apodemus; species Apodemus agrarius. Next base: position 122,032,491 of record OZ030007.1, read on the forward strand.
GGTTATTTGTTTCTTTGCGGTCTAACTTCTTGAGTTCTTTGTATATATTGGATATTAGCCCTCTGTCGGATGTGGAGTTGGTGAAGATCTTTTCCCACTTTGTTGGTTGCCGTTTTGTCCTTCTGACAGTGTCCTTTGCTTTGCAGAAACTTTGTAATTTTATGAGGTCCCATTTGTCAATTCTTGATCTTAGAGCATAAGCTATTGGTGTTCTGTTCAGGAACTTTTCCCCTGTGCCCATGTCCTCCAGGGTCTTCCCAAGTTTCTTTTCTAATAGTTTCAGTGTGTCTGGTTTTATGTGGAGGTCCTTGATCCACTTGGAGTTGATCTTAGTGCAAAGAGATAACAGTGGGTCAATTCTCATTCTTCTGCATGTTGACCTCCAGTTGAACCAGCACCATTTGTTGAAAAGGATATCTTTATTCCACCGGATGGTTGTGGCTTCTTTATCAAAGATCAAGTGACCATAAGTCTGTGGGTTAATTTCTGGGTCTTCAATCCTGTTCCATTGATCTGCTTGCCTGTTGCTATACAAATACCATGCAGTTTTTAACACAATTGCTCTGTAGTACTGCTTGAGGTCAGGGATATTGATTCCCCCAGAAGTCCTTTTATTGTTGAGAATAGTTTTAGCTATCCTGGGTTTTTTGTTGCTCCAGATGAATTTGAGAATTGCTCTTTCTAGATCTATGAAGAATTGAGTTGGGATTTTGATGGGGATCGCATTGAATCTGTATATTGCTTTTGGCATGATGGCCATTTTTACTATATTGATCCTGCCAATCCAGGAGGAAGAAATATTTTTCCATCTTCTGAGGTCTTCTTCGATTTCTTTCTTCAAGGACTTGAAGTTCCTGTTGTACAGATCTTTCGCTTGTTTGGTTAGAGTTACGCCGAGATACTTTATGTTGTTTGTGGCTATTGTGAAGGGTGTTATTTCCCTAATTTCTTTCTCTGCCTCCTTGTCCTTTGAGTACAAGAAGGCCACTGACTTGAGTTAATTTTATAACCTGCCACCTTGCTGAAGTTGTTTATCAGCTGTAGAATTTCTCTGGTAGAGTTTTTTGGGTTGCTTAGGTAAACTATCATATTGTCTGCAAATAATGATAGTTTCACTTCTTCCTTTCCAATTTGTATCCCTTTGACTTCCTTATGTTGTCTAATTGCTCTTGCTAGAACTTCAAGTACTATATTGAAAAGATATGGAGAGAGAGAGGGCAGCCTTGTCTAGTCCCTGATTTTAGTGGGAATGCTTCAAGTTTCTCTCCATTTATTTTGATGTTGGCTACTGGTTTGCTGTAGATTGCTTTTACTATGTTTAGGTATGGGCCTTGAATTCCTGCTCTTTCCAAGACTTTTAGCATGAAAGGATGCTGAATTTTGTCGAATGCTTGTTCAGCATCTCATGAGATGACCATGTGGTTTTTTTCTTTCAGTTTGTTTATGTAGTGGATTACATTGATGGATTTCCGTATATTGAACCATCTCTGCATCCCTGGGATGAAGCCTACTTGATCATGGTGGATGATCATTTTGATGTGCTCTTGGATTCGGTTAGCAAGAATTTTATTTAGTATTTTTGCATCTATATTCATAAGAGAAATTGGCCTGTAGTTCTCTTTCTTTGTTGGATCATTTTGTGGTTTAGGTATTAGCATAATTGTGGCTTCGAAGAATGAGTTGGGCTGTGTCCCTTCTGTCTCTATTTTGTGGAATAGTTTGAAAAGTATTGGTGTTAAGTCTTCTTTGAAGGTCTGGTAGAATTCTGCACTAAAACCATCTGGTCCCGTACTTTTTTTGGTTGTGAGGCTTTCTATAGCCCCTTCTATTTCTTTAGGGGTTATGGGACTATTTAGCTGATCTACTTGATACTGATTTAATTTTGGTATTTGATATCTGTCTAGGAAATTGTCCATTTCCTCCAGATTCTCCAGTTGTTTGGAGTATAGACCTTTGTAGTAGGATCTGATGATCTTTTGAATTTCCTCAGTTTCTGTTGTTATGTCTCCATTTTCATTTCTAATTTTGTTGATTTGTATACTGTCCCTGTGTCCTTTGGTTAGTCTGGCTAAGGGTTTATCTATCTTGTTGATTTTCTCAAAGAACCAGCTCCTGGTCTTGTTGATTCTTTGTATGGTTCTCTTTGTTTCTATTTGATTGATTTCAGCCCTGAGTTTGATGATTTCTTGTCTTCTACTCCTCCTGGGTGAATTAACTTGTATTTCTTCCAGGGCTTTAAGGTGTGCCATTAAGCTCCTAGTGTATGCTCTCTCCATTTTCTTTTTGGATGCACTTAGAGCTATGAGTTTTCCTCTTAGCACTGCTTTCATTGTGTCCCATAGATTTGGGTAGGTTGTACCTTCATTTTCATTGAATTCTAAAAAGTCTTTGATTTCTTTTTTTTATTTCTTCCTTGACCAAGGCATCATTGAGTAGAGTATTGTTCAGTTTCCATGTGTATGTGGGCTTTCTGTTGTTTTTGTTGTTATTGAAGACCACTCTTACTCCATGGTAATCTGATAGTAGGCATGGGATTAGCTCGATCTTGTATTTGTTGACATCTGTTTTGTGACCAATTATATGGTCTATTTTGGAGAAGGTACCATGTGGAGCTGAGAAAAAGGTATATTCTTTAGCTTTAGGATGAAATGTTCTATATATATCTGTTAAATCCAATTGGTCCAGAGTTTCAATTAGTTTCACTGTGTCCCTGTTTAGTTTCTGCTTTCCTGATCGGTCCATTGAGGAGAGTGGAGTGTTGAAGTCACCCACAATTATTGTGTTCGGTTTAATGTGTGCTTTAAGCTTTAGTAAGGTTTCTTTTACGAATGAGGGTGCCCTTGCATTTGGAGCATAGATGTTAAGTATTGAGAGCTCTTCTTGGTGGATTTTCCGTTTGGCCAGCAAGAAGTGACCTTCTGAGTCTCTTTTGATGATTTTAGGTTGGAAGTCAATTTTATCTGATATTAGAATGGCTACTCCAGCTTGTTTCCTGAGACCATTTGCTTGTAAAATTGTCTTCCAGCCTTTTACTCTAAGGCAGTGTTTGTCTTTGACACTGAGATGTGTTTCCTGTATGCAGCAAAATGTAGGGTCCTGTTTCCATATCTAGTCTGTTAATCTATATCTTTTTATTGGGGAATTGAGTCCATTGATGTTAAGAGATATTAAGGAATAGTAATTATTTCCTCCAGACATTTTTGAAATTATATTTATTTATTTTATTTATTTTTTTATATTCGAGAGGTTACCTTCTTTTGGGTTTGATGAGAGGAGGTTTCTATCTTGCTTCTTCCTGGGTATAGTTTCCGTCCTTTCTTGGTGTTTTCCCCCTATTATCCTTTGTAGGGCTGGATTTGTGGAAAGATATCGTGCAAATTTGGTTTTGTCATGTAATACCTTGATGTCTCCATCTATGGCGATTGAGAGCTTTGCTGGGTAAAGTAGTTTTGGCTGAAGTTTGTGTTTTCTTAGAGTTTGCATGATATCTGCCCAGGATCTTCTAGCTTTCATGGTCTCAGGTGAGAAGTCTGGTGTTATTCTGATAGGTCTTCCTTTATAAGTTACTTGGCCTTTTTCTCTTGCTGCCTTTAATATTCTTTCTTTGTTTAGTACATTTGGAGTTTTGATTATTATGTAACGGGATGTATTTCTGTTCTGATCCAGTCTGTTTGGGGTTCTGTATGCTTCTTGTATATTCATGGGTATCTCTCTCTTTAGGTTGGGGAAGTTTTCTTCCATAATTTTGTAGAAGATATTTGCTGGCCCTTTAACTTGTACATCTTCATTCTTGTCTATACCTATAATCCTTAGGTTTGGTCTTCTCATTGTGTCCTGGATTTCTTGGATGTTTTGGGTTACAGCCTTTTTGCATTTAGTATTTTCTTTGACTGTTGAATCAATGGTTCCTATGGTATCTTTGGCTTCTGATATTCTGTCTTCTATCTCTTGTATTCTATTGTTGATATTTGCATCTATGGCTCCTGATTTCTTCCCAAGGTTTTCTATCTCCAATGTTGTCTCCCTCTGCGATTTCTTAGTTGTTTCTACTTCTGTTTTTAGTACCTGGATGGATGTGCTCAGATCTTTCACTTGCTTGATTGTGTTTTCATGTATTTCTTTAATAGGTTTTTGTGTTTCCTCTTTCATAGCTTCTACTTGTTGGCCCACGTTCTTCTGTGTTTCTTTAAGTGATTTTTGTCTTTCCTCCTTATTGTCTTCTTCTTTTTGATCCATCTTCTCCTGCATTTCTTGAAGTGATTTTTGTATTTGCCTTGTAAAGGCTTCTAACTTTTGATCCATTTTCTCTTCTATTTCTTTACGAGATTTTTCTATGTGTTCAGCTACCAGCATCCTGACCAGTGATTCTATATCCAAGTCTTGTTTTTATGGTGTTTTGGGGTATCCAGGGCTTCCTGTTGTTGGCGAACTGGGTTCAGATGCTGTCATGTTGCCTTGATTTCTGTTAGTGACATTCCTTCGTTTACCTTTTGCCATCTGGTTATTTCTGGTGTTAGTTGACCTTGTTGTCACTGGCTGGTGTTTGAATCTCCTGTGAGGCTGGGCTTACCTGTTGTTTCTCTACTGGTGGTTATGCGTGATTGCTGTTCAATGGGATCACTAGCTGGCTCCCACCCGCTGACTTTGTGCACACCCTGAGGTCTCCAGGAAGTGTGGGGGAGTGCAGCAGAGCCTCGGCAGGCGCTGCTGGGCTTGCCTAGTAGGGAGAGCCTAGCAGATTCCCCCCATGTGGTAGCCCCTGATGGAATCTGTCTACCTGTGCCTTTCCAGCTGTGTTCTGTTTGCAATATGGAGGCCTGCAGCTATTGCTGGTCCGGGTTCTGGGGAGCTGGGTGGTTCTGGCTGCCTTGGTGCAAGGCCTAAGCTCGCAGGGACATCCTGCAGAGCCTAGGCGCCTGGGCCAGCCTGTGGGCGAGAGCTTAGCAGCTCTCCCTGCTCTAGCCCCAGATGGAGTCTCTACCTGCACCTTTCCAGCTGTGTCCTGGTTGCAATATGGAGGCCTTCCGCTATCGCTGGTCCTCACTCTTCTTAATAAACAAGAATTGTTGCTTATCCTGGTTCCGCCTGCAGGGTCTGAGCACCTGGCAAGCTGGCTAGGTCTGGCTTCCCTGCTACCGGCTGGATGGGAAGCAGCAGGCAAGATCGCATTAATTTATTTTTCAACAAAAAGATGTAAATTTTAATTTCATTGTATGCATGAAATTATTTCAAAATCAATGTAGCAATTTTGCAGCACAATGAAGTTGATGGGCTTATTTTTCTTTGGATCTTCAATTATATTTTATGAAGTTGTTTTTCATCAGTGTAGGTGGGAGTCGGACTGTATGTGTTTGTCCATATTTGAGTGAAAGCTTGAGTCTAGAGGTCAGATCTTGATGCTAGGTGTCTTTACCAGCCATTCTCAATATTAATTTCAGAAACACATTTTACCACTGAACTTGAGGCATACTGATTAGGTTAAGCTAACTGGCCACAAGACCATTGGCTCATCCTGTTGTAGCTTCTAGCAGCTACAGTTCTGTGATTACAAGCATGTGCCTCTGTACCCAGAATTTAGACCAATCTAAGGATCTAAACATAACGATGTTTGCACAGCAAACACTTTATGTTCTGAGAAACACGCGAAGCTTTAATGAGATAAAAAGGTGATGAATGTCAAGAACACATGGCCCTAGCTTAAGGTTATACCTTTTCTGATTTCCCTCATAATTCTCTCAGGATCCAGATAAACTGTAGCATACTTTGGCAACCTTCTCCTGTATCTAGAGCTATAGGTGAGAGATTTATATATTCCTAAGGCAAAACTAATTCTACTTTGTTTTCCATTATTTTTTAGAACCCCAGGAAACTCAGAATCTTCAGTTTGACAAAGTATTCTAAGACAGGATATTGATAATGTAATTCTTTGAAGTGGCTAGAATGTATTAGTAATGGGTACCTGAGTTTGGATCCACTAATCGCACATAAAAGGTGGGTATGGATTACCCATCATGAAAATCAGTGCCAGGTAGTGAGAGGCAAGAGCATCCCTGAGGCTTATTTGCTAGCTATTCTAGAGAATCAGGTCCAGGATTAAAAAAAAAGCCTATTGTCAAAAATAACAGAAGTAACTAATAACTAAGAGAACATTTGTACCATACCACACACAAACACATACACATATACAACACATGACCCTCCCCCACTAACACTCATCCTAATGATTTGGAAGTGATTAATATACTTATATCACTTTAGAACAAATACTTTTCTGTAACTATTGGGAGTTTATTGCATATGTAAACAGGTCATGGTCTTGCTCATGAGCAACACTGATATTTCTATCATCTTTTCCTTTTCTTTCAAGTACTCCTTTTTGTTCAGTGCTAGATACTTAAATTATGGATTGGGAGAAAGGCTGATACTTTTAAAGCCCTCTCAGTCCAATAGTAAATTCTGTACCTTGAAATAAATGTGAGAGGTGTGACCATTCTTTCATAGGTCAACAGTGAATTATGAGAGAAACTCAAATGTGACTTCTTTACTAATTTACTTCTTGAAAGTCCATGCATGGATAAGTATTCTGTTCACCCTGTACCTTCTTAAATCCTCCCTCTATCCATGCAAGCACCCTCTGCATCTCACTAAGACCCATCCATCAGGAACAATAGGTAATTTAGTGAGTGTTCAAGTTTTGTGCAAAACTATCAGAGTTTCCATGAAAATTTAAGTTTAGTTCATGTTACTGATTTCATATTGTTTGCTTTTGTTTAATTGCTGAATTTTCACATAAAATTCTACACAAAATTTTAGTAGCAGTGTGAAGTGTATGCCTATCCATTGTGTGAATGTGTGTGTATCTAAGTATGTTTATGTAGAAAATGGGCTGAATTGAGAATTGAATTGGTATTCAATTCTCATCTATATTTTAGCCAACAAAATAAATTTCCAGCATTTCCAAAGCTAGGTGATTAGATGAAAAATTGTAAATAGCTCAATTTGAGGCAAATTCCATTTATCCTTTGCATTCATTAAGTACCTGCCAGTTCTGTGTATTAGGGACACAGAAAGGATGATCAAAAGTGCCAGCCCACATAAGGTTGAAACAGTATAGAAATAAAATAATAGCTTGATATCTCAAGAAAATAGAATTGGGTTCAAAAGACATTTATGTGATTTGTTTTGTATTAAACTGTTTAGAGACTTGATAGGACAGAGATTACAGAAAAAATCTTCAATTCATTCAAACTGTAGTCATTCAGAACCAATAGCTTCTCCTCTCATTGATGCCCACAAAGCCCTACTCTGCTACATATGCAGCTAGAACCATGGGTTCTTCCATGTGTACTCTTTGGTTGGTGGTTTAGTGCCTGGGAGATTTGGGGTTACTGGTTGGTTCATATTGTTGTTTCTCCTATGAGGCTGGAAACCTGTTCTGTTCCTTGGGTCCGTTCTCTAGCTCCTCCACTGGGGACACTGTGCTTGGACCAATGGATGGTTAAGAACATCCACTTCTGTGTTTGTCAGGCACTGGCAGAGGCTCTCAGGAGACAGCTATATCAGGCTTCTGTCAACAAGTACGTGTTGGCAATCACAATAGTGCCTGAGTTTGGTAATTGTACATGGGATGGATCCACAGGAGGGACAGTTCCTGGAGGGCTTTTCGTTCAGTTACTTTTCCATGTTTTGTCTCTGTTATCTCTTCCCATGAGTATTTTGATACCCCTTCTAAGAAGGACCAAACTATCAAGACTTTGGTCTTTCTTCTTCTTGAGCTTCATGTGTTCTGTAAATTGTATCATGAATATTCTGAAGTTCTGAGCTAATATACACTTCTCAGTGATTGCATACCATTTGCCTAAGAATTTTATGAATTCATTGTTTTTAATAGCAGAGTAGTACTCCATTGTGTAAATTATGACATTTTCTGTATCCATTACTCTGTTGAGGGACATCTGGGTTCTTTCCAGCTTCTGATTATTATAAATAAGGTTGTTATGAACATAGTGGAGCATGTGTCTGTCCTTACTACATGTAGGAGAATCTTCTGGGTATATCCCCAGGAGTGGTATAGCTGAGTCCTCGGGTACTATGTCCAATTTTCCGAGGACACTCAAACTGCTTTCCAGAACAGCTTTACCAGTTTGCAATCTCAACAGCAATGGAGTATTCTGCTTTCTCCACCTCCTTGCCAGCATCTGCTGTCACCTAAATTTTTGATCTTAGCCATTCTGACTGGTGTCAGGTGGAATTTCAGGGTTGTTTTGATTTGCATTTCCCTGATGAGTAAGAATGTTGAACATTACTCTAAGTGCCTCTCAGCTATTTTGTATTCCTCAGTTGAGAATTTTTGCTTATCTCTGTACTCCAATTTTTATTGGATATTTTATTTATTTACATTTCAAATAATATCCCCTTTCCTTCCTTCCCCCTCCAAGAAAACCCCTCTCCCAAACACCCTCCCTCTTCTATGAGGATGTTCCTCCATCCAACCAACTCCTACTCTACCCTCCCTCGATTTTCCTATGCTGGGCATCTATAGAGCCTTCATAGGACCAAGGACTTCTCCTCCCATTGATGCCTGACAAGGCATTCCTCTGCAACAAGTGCAGCTGGATCCATGTGTACCTCTTGGATGATGGCTTAGCCCCTGAGAACTCTGAGGGGTCTGGTTGATTGATATTGTTGTTCTCCCTATGTGGTTGCAAAAACCTTCAGCTCCTTTAGTCCTTTCTCTAATTCCTGTATTGGGTACCCCATGCTCAGTCCAATGGTTGGCTGCTAACATCTACCTCTGTATATGTAAGGCTCTGGAAGGGTCTCTCAGGAGACACCCATATCTGGCTCCTTTCTGCAAGCATTTACTGGCATCTACAATAGTGTCAGGGTTTGATGACTATAGGATGAATCCCTGGTTAGGACAGTCTCTGGATGGCCTTTCCTTCAGTCTGTGCCCTACATACTATCTCCATAACTTCACCTCTGAGTAATTTCTTCTCTTTATCAGAAATAAATGAAGCTCCCACACTTTGGTCTTCCTTCTTCTTGAGCTCCATATTGTCTGTGAATTGTATCTTGTTTATTGTAGGGTTTGGGCTAATATCCACTTATCAGTGAATGCATACCATGTGTGTTATTTTGTGATTGGGTTACTTCACTCAGGATGATATTTTCTAGTTCCATCCATTTGCCTAAGAATTACATAAATTCATTGTTTTTAATAGCTGAGTATTACTCCATTGTGTAAATATACCACATTTTCCTTATCCATTCCTCTGTTGAAGGACATCTGGGTTCTTTGCAGCTTCTGGCTATTATAAATAAGGCTACTATGAACATAGTGGAGCATGTGTCCTTATTACATGTTGGAGCATCATCTGGGTAAATGTCCAGAAGTGGTAGAGCTGGGTCCTCAGGTAGTATAATGTCTAATTTTCTGAGGAACTTCCAATCTTTTTTCCAGAGTGGTTGTACCAGTTTGTAATCTCACCAGCAATGGAGAAGTGTTCCTCTTTCTCCACATCCTCTCCAACACCTGCTGTCACCTGAGTTTTTGATTTTAGCCATTCTGACTTGTATGAGGGCAAATATCAGGGTTGTTTTGATTTACATTTCTCTGATAACTTAGAATGTTGAACATTTCTTTAAGTGCTTCACAGCAATTTGAGTTTCCTCCCTTGAAAATTCTATGTTTAGCTCTGTACCCCATTTTTAATAGACTTATTTGGTTTTCTGAGGTCTAACTTCTTGAATTCTTTGTATATATTGGTTATTGTCCCTTTATCAGATATAGAATTGGTAAAGATCTTTCCCCAATCTGTTGGTGGCCATTGTGTAATCCCTTTTAATAGGGTTATTTCATCTCTGGTCTCTAACTTCTTGAGTTTTTAATATATATCAGATATTAGCCCTCTATCAGATGTAGGATTGGTAAAGATCTTTTCCTAATTTGTTGGTTGCCATTTTGTCCTATTGACCATATTTTGACCTTACAGAAGATTTGCAATTTTTAAAGCCCCATTTGTCAATTTTTGATCTATTGCTTTTCTTTTCAGGAGATTTTCCCCTGTGACCATGTGCTTGAGGCTTTTTCTCACTTTCTTTTGTTAGTTTCAGTGTATCTGCTCTTATATGGAAGTCCATGATCACCTTAGACTTGACCTTTGTACAAGGAGGTAAGAATGGATAGATTTGCATTTTTCTATATGCTAAACACCAGTTGAACTAGCACCATTTTATGAAAATGGTGTCCTTTTTCACCTGAATGGTTTTAGCTCCTAGTCCATGAATAGCCTCAAGTTTAAAAACTACATGATCATCTCTGCAGATTCTAAAAACTTTTCAAGAATACAGTACAGTAATTCTTCAGGATAAAAATCCAAATGACCCAGGAATTCAAGGGAAAGTTCCATTGAATTCATCATTATAAATGCAATTATAAAACAAGCAACAAACAGATTTATATTACGCAGAGAAAATTTCATAACATTTCTGCTAAAATCAAGACTAAGATTTCCCTCTTTCCCTCCACTTTCCCTCTTCCTATATGATACTGGAAGTTTTAGCTAGGGCAATAAGACAAAATGAAGCGATCAGGAGAACACACTCAGGATTGAAAGAAGTAAAATTATTCTTATTTGTAGATGATACGATATTTTTATTTAAATTTTTATTTTCTATATTCTATGTTTACTTTCCAAAGGCTTTCCCCTTTCCCAGTTCCCCCCCCACACACCATACTTCCCTTAATTCCTCTCCCCCCAAACTATTCCCCAATCATCCCCAACCCCCACAATTTCTCTGTCCTGGGTCTACAAAACTGGATCCAATCTTTTCAGGCCCAGGGTCCTCTCCTTTCATCTTCTTGGGAATCATTTGACTTGCTAATTGTGCCTTGAGTATTTAGGGCTTCTGGGCTCATTAACATCCACTTATCAGTGATTGCATTTCATGTGTATTCTTTTGTGATTGGCTTAACTCACTTAGGATGATATTTTCCAGATCTAACCATTTACCTACAAATTGCATGAATTCATTATTTTTAATTGCTGAGTAGTATTCCATTTTATAAATATTCCACATTTTCTGTATCCATTACTCCTTTGAGGGATATTTAGGCTCCTTCCAATTTCTGGCTATTATAAACAAGGCTGCTCTAAACATAATGGAGCATGTGTCTTTATTGCATGCAGGGGAATCCTCTGTGTATATGCCCAGGAGTTGTATGCCAGGGTCCTCTGGAAGTGACATGCTCAATTTTCTGAGGAATCGCCAAACTGATTTCCAGAGCAGTTTTACCATTTTGCAATCCCACCAACAGTGGAGGAGTGTTCCTCTTTCTCCACATCCTTGCCAGCACTTGTTGTCTCATGAGTTTTTAATATTAGCCATTCTGACTGGTGTGAGGTAGAATCTCAGGGTTGTTTTGATTTGCATTTCCCTGAAGACTAATGATTTTGAACATCTCTTAAGGTGTTTCTCGGCCATCCAAATTTCTTCTGGTGAAAATTCTTGTTTAGCTCTGTACCCCATTTTTTGATAGGGTTATTTGGTTCTTTGGGGTCTAACTTCTTGAGTTCTTTGTATATATTGGATATTTGCCCTCTGTCAGATGTGGGGTTGGTGAAGATCTTTTCACACTTTGTTGGTTGCCGTTTTGTCCTTCTGACAGTGTCCTTTGCCTTACAGAAACTTTGTAATTTTATGAGGTCCCATTTGTCAATTCTTGATCTTAGAGCATAAGCTATTGGTGTTCTGTTCAGGAACTTTCCCCCGGTGCCCATGTCCTCCAGGGTCTTCCCCAGTTTTTTTCTAATAGTTTCAGTGTGTCTGGTTTTATGTGGAGGTCCTTGATCCACTTGGAGTTGATCTTAGTACAAGGAGATAAGAGTGGGTTGATTGGCATTCTTCTGCATGTTGACCTCCAATTGAACCAGCACCATTTGTTAAAAAAGGCTATCTTTATTCCACTGGATGGTTGTGGCTCCTTTATCAAAGATCAAGTGACCATAAGTCTGTGGGTTCATTTCTGGGTCTTCAATCCTATTCCATTGATCTACTTGCCTGTTGCTGTACCAATACCATGCAGTTTTTAACACAATTGCTCTTTAGTACTGCTTGAGGTCAGGGATATTGATTCCCCTAGAAGTCCTTTTATTGTTGATACCCATAAATCTCCTGCAGCTGGTAAATACATATGGAAACTAAGATGAGTGCAAAACTAACAAAGAAAAATAAATATCCTTCCTGTATGCAAATGACAAGGATGCCAAAACTAAATCCTGGAAAGGATTCCATTAATCATATGCACTGTACTAAACTATATTGTTTTAGCTATAATGTATTGCAACACATGTACAATGATTACATTGAAAAAAATTGAAGAAGATATCAGATGATGGTAAGACTTCCCATACTCAATGATCAGAGGTTTTGTATTGTAAAAATTGCCACTGTACCAAAAATTGATTTACAGATTCAATCAGATACAGATTACTTTCTTTCATTTTATTAGAATAAGTTTATTTTCTCTTGAGTAAATATGTATAGATGATAGGATATAATATTGTTGTTGTAACTAATAGAATTGGAAACCATGTAATTTCAAAATGTATGTGATATTTTTGTTTTAAATTCATTTTCCTCAGAAATAAACATCAATGTGCTCTGTTTGTTCCTAAATTTTAGTGAAATGCTGATTTAGAAACATTTTATTTTTTATTCAATATATTCTTTATTTACATTTCATATGATTTCCCTTTTCCTGGATCTCCCCCTCCCCAAAAGTCCCATAAGCCTTCTTCACTCCCCCTGTTCCCCAATCAAACCTTTCTTGCTTCCTTGTCCTGGTATTCCCCTACACTGCTGCATTAAGCCTTTCCAGGATCAGAGGCCTTTCCTTCCTTCTTCTTGGGCATCATATGATATGTGAATTGTTGGATATATATGAATGTGATTGGGTATTCCGAGCTTCTGGGCTAATATCACTTTATCAGTGAGTGCACACAAATGCGTATTCTTTTGTGATTGGGTAACCTCACTCAGGATGACATTCTTCAATTCAACCTACTTGCCTAAGAATTTCATGAATTCATTGTTTTTAATAGCTGAGTAGTATTCCATAGTGTAAATATACCACATTTTCTGTATCCATTCTTCCTTTGAGGGACATCTGCATTTTTCCAGCTTCTGGCTATTATAAATAAGGCTATTATAGACATAGTGGAGCATGTGTCCTTACTACATGCTGGAGAATCCTCTAGGTATAAGCCCAGGAGTGGTATGACAGGGTCCTCGGGTAGTATCATGCCTAGTTGTTTGAGGAACTGCCAGAGTTACTCAGAACTGATTTCCAGAGTGGTTGTAGATTCCTGTATTCTTGTGATATAACACTTATGGGAAAATATCTAATATTTCCTTTCATCCAAAGAATAATTACATACTTTAATTTTTTTATTACTCAACATAAATCACGATAAAATTTAATGCACAATTTAGTTAACTGAAAATAAATATAAGGTAAATATAAGCTATCTCACATTTAATTATATTTTAATACTTTATCAATAATAATATTATATTACCAAATATTTTCAGACAAACATGCAATTTGAAATAAATGAGGAAATATAAATCAACCAAGACTTTAGATTAAGGAAATATATAGAATAACTTTAATGAATAGATTTTCAAAATTTCTTATATTAGGAAACAGTGAGGAAAAGCCAACATACTATAGATTTGAGCAAATGAGTTACTACAGAAGGAAGTGGGAATTTGATAACTATGATAAAGTAGAATATATATTCACCTATAAATTTATTATACTGGGAGAAACAATTTGTTTAACTATCATTAAGTATTATTAAACCATTTAATCTATTGCAAATTCACTTTTCTTCTCTTTTTGATTTCTCTCTTTTTAAATAATTTTTATGTATTCTTTTGTGATATATTACATCCTGACTACATTTATTTCTCACTCTACTCTTCCCAGTCCCTACCTCCTATCTTCCCTAGGTCTCCTCCTTCTCTGCTTCCCTCCCGAAAAGGACAGGCATCCCAGGGATATCAACAGAACTGAACATAAAATGTTACAATAAAGATAGGCACAATACCCCATATTAAGGCTAGGTAAGGCAATTCAACAGAAGGAAAAGGATCCCAAGAACAAACAAGAGTCAGATACACATCTTAAACACATTGTTAAGTGTCTTACAAGAACTCCAAGCTAAAAACAAAACAAAACAAAACAAAACAACAACAACAAAAAAAAAAAAACCGTAACAGAGAACCAAGCTCAGCCCAATACAGAGTCCCTGATTGTTATTTCCGTCCCTGTGAATCCCCATGAGCCTTGCTTAGTTAATTCTGTGGGCCATATGATTCAAGATCCTGGTGACCTTCATACCTTGTCCTCTCTGCCTTCTATAACCATTCCTACTACTCTTCTACAAGGTACTCAAAGCTCCACAGAGTGTCTAGCTATGCTTCTCTTCATCTGCTTCTATCATTTGCTGGATGAATCCTCTTTGATAAAGATGGGGCCAAGCATTGATCTATGAATATAGCAGAATATTATTGGAAACCATTTCATTAATTTTTTGGCTAGTAGTGCTTAGTTATATCCTAGATCTTTGGACTATCTAGCCTTATTCCTGGTCATCCAGGGGTTTCACTTTTATGGTATGAGTCTCAAATGGAACCAATAAATGATTTTCCTCACCCAAAAGTTCTCTATCATTATTACTCCACCAAATATTGCAGGAAAGACAAGTTTAAGGTTTTGTTGATAGGTTGATGTCTCAGTCTTCTGACTAGAAGCCTTGTCAAGTTAAGTAAGGTAGCTAGTTGAGGCTCTTTGTACCCTTTCAATATGAGTCTTCAGCTGTTTCACCCTCAAAATTTCCAAGCAGTTTCCACCATATTAGGTTTTCATACTGGCAATCAAATGCCTCCCATTTCCAGTTATATCCCCTAGCCTACCCAGAAAATCTATTCCATTTACCTTTTCCAAGGAAATCCATGCATTCTCCGACCCTACCCCTCTTGTTATTTAGCCCCTGTGAGTCTGTGGATTGTATCATAATTATTCTTTAGTTAGAAGCTAATATTAACATATAAGTAAGTAGATATACTTTCTGGGATAGGATTACCTTACTCAGCATATTTTTATAGTCCCATTCATTTTTCTGCAAATTTTATGTTGCCATTGTTTTTAACAGGTGAGTAATACTTTTGAAACAGCTGAGTAATATTTGTGTAAATGTACCACATTTTCTTTATCCATTCTTTGTTGAAAGAAATCTAGGTTGTTCTCCATTTCTAACTATTAGTAATAAAACTGTTAAGAACATAGTTAAGCAAATGTCCTTATGATAGGGTAGATGTCCTTTGAGTTTATGCCCCAGAGTTATAAAACTGGATCTTGGGGTAGATTAACTCTCAATTATCTGCAGAAACACCAAATTGAATTTCATTGTGCCAGGAACAACTTTGAACTTCTACCAGCAATGGAGGAGTACTCCCTTGCTCTATATTCTTACCAATATGAGCAGTTATTTGTGCCCTTGATCTTACTCATTCTTTCAAGTTTAAGATGGTGTCTCAAAAGGATAGTAATCAGACAGGTATCCTACCTGGAGTTTTGGGGACCAGCATGGCCTGTAGTCATACAGGGTATTAGCTATTCTTAAACTAAGGGAAAAAACAATAATAACAAAAAGCTGATTTGTGAATTCAGTCCATTTTCTACTTTGGTAAGGATAAAGAAAGACATGCAATTAGTTAAACTTGTTTGTCACATCTGAGGCAAAAATTTATTTGAAAGTGTGAGCTCTTACAATTTTGCTTTCCTGGTGTTATAACTAACCACTGTGGGGGCTCCTTCAGCTTTGATTCCTGAGAAACATAGGAAGAAGAAAAATTCCCTATAGATCTGTGACCAACATACTAATTTAGAAGTTCTAATTTGTTTTTGGAAAGTACTAAGATTCTGGGGGATGTTCAGGAAACTTTCCTGAACTGCTTGTGCATTTGTCCCTTGCCCTTAAATTCTACTTAATTTGCAACTGTTAATATGCTTTCAAAACATAATTTAAAATATGGAAATAAGCATTTTTAATATATTTTACTTAAAATATGGACATTATTTGTCACTGCATTGATATCTTAGCCCTATTCATTTTATCTTTCCCCCATACAAATATGTTAAAATTAAGTTGCTGATTCAGTTCTCTAAAAAACTATTTCATTGCCTTTTACTCGATGGAAGTCATTTTATTGCTGTGTTCAGACAAAGGAATCTGAACAGGAGGGGGACATTATACATTTTCTAAATCTTAGAAGTTAGGAAGCACAAAAGTATTTTCTAAAATAAAGGTCATCCCTGCAATTTTTGTGTTTATTAAGTTTGTCAGTTTGTTGATATTTTTCGCCGAGACATAAACACCTCCAAATGATGTTTTGGTTATTTATTAACTAAATACAGTCGATGTTATTACTCACTATTGAAATGAAGTTACTTTGACAGACAGACTCCTCTTATTAATTATTCAATTTCATTCATATGACAATAATTATTCCCAAGCTCACATTTCTCTAATTTTTATTTAAATTAGGTCTCACTGGAAGGCTACTTGCTTTTAAATAATGTATGTGAAGTATTTAAGTCAAATAATTTTCAGCACCAATGATCATGTTTCTTTATAGCCTGGAAAATAAACCACACTTAGAAGAGAAATATCATATAGACACACACACACACACACACACACACACACACACCACACACATGGACACAGGCACACACAGATGTGCACACACACACACACACACACACACACACACATACAAACATACACATATATACACATACCCCACAGAAAAAAAAATTAGAGATATTCAAAAGCTTCATAAAATCATTGAAAGAAGAAAAGTGAGCTATCTTTTTCTAAGACTTCAGAAAGAAGGTAAACTTGAGTTTCTTTACAAAGTAAATTCAAATAGTATATAATGTGATTTCTCATATTCAGTCACTGTTTTATCATATAAATCAATGGTTAAGAAGGTATAGATTAAGATGACTTAAAGGAAATAATTTTCTGAAAATATAAATAACAACTATTTATGAAAATGTTCTATGTATTCTGAGAGGCTCATGGCAATAAATAAATGTTTCTCTGTAAATATGGTAAGATATATTTAATTATCTAAAAAAAAAACTGTTGTTAAATATTTAAGTATCCAAGTATGAGAAATTCAAAATAAATGTAAGCATAGCAAGAATGTTTTAATTCTTTAATGAAACCATGTATTAAGCATTATAACTCATTGTGTTAAATTTTAAATAAATAGAAAGCTTAGAAAAGGGAATATTAAGATATTTTTCTTTAAAAGTAACTTATCTTGTGTGTACTCATCAAAAAGCAAATTATATTTCAACTTATTCTAGTAATATTTATTTTGTAATTTTTTGCATCTCATAGCAGTGTAACATCAGATTACTCAATAATTTTTTTCTTTCAATTTTAAAAATGAAACTTAGAAGGAATTTTTAACTGATTTCCTGAGGGTAGCTATCAATAAAAATTAACATTATTTCTCCTGATTAAAGATAACACTACTCATTTTGAGAATTAGTGAAAAGAGATTTGGGAATTTGTAATAAGAATTGATGATGCTTTCTCAATGCATCTTATTAGAGTCATGAAGTTAGTTTGGTTTAAATCAAGGATAAATAATGAATTAGATCAAAATATTCAAAGCTCATCAAAAGTAAATTAAGAATTAGTAAAATGAATATATTATATTTGTATGTGAAATAATAGTCTTTTATGCCACAAATAAACTAAAGAAGCCAATATTGAATTTACACCTGAATGCTGAACTACATTTTAAGCCATAAAAATAAGCTTTATATGCCTTTTATCCTGACCATGTATTCTATCAAAAGACTCTGCTAATAAATAGATAATATTGTGAACCAGAGCATATGATTTATCAGGAATCCATTTTTTCATATTGTATAACTGAAAAACAATACATTGGGCAGAAATTTCATCACTCTGTATATACTCTAGTCATTGTCCAAATGATGTAAGTACACAAAAAGACAGAGCTGTGTTATTTCGTTTACTGCATATTATAAGTTAGCACTGAAAAAAAAAAGATCCAGTATGATTTCACCTTCAGCCTTAGGGAGTAATGAATCCACAGAAAGGAGGTAGGCAGTATATATAGGATTTTCCTGCAAAAGAATGCCATTAAATATTAAGTGTTATGATCTCAAAAAGCAATCAACTTAGATTCATTAATGTGATAGATTTTAGTGATTATTAATAATAAAATTTAAAAACTATGCTTAAAAATTTTGAATAAATATTACTAATAAATATATAATACATAAAGTATACTAATAAAATGTCAAGCATGCCTACAGGTTGTTCTAAATATGTACATTCAAAATAACAATGACAGGTATGCAATAATTGTTGATTAATCTACTCTATTTTGATCGAGTATAAGATAAGTAAAGCAATATTAATTAACCTCAGGTTCACTCAAGGTTCATATGCTGAAATGTTCCTCAAACATAAATATATTATATGAAATAGATGTAGAAAATATAATGGTTATTTATATCTTGAATATTTTTAATTTAGCATTATCCTATTCTTTTGTGTGTGTTGTCTTGTATTATTTTTACCTTTTTATTGGTCCACTATTATAAATTTCACATTATGCACTTTAATTCCACTCATCCTCCTTTCTCTTGCACCCTGCCACCACCCCACCCCCACCCCCGAGCAAAAAAATTTTGTTGTGGACAGTGTAATATGTCACAGTATATATTTTGTTCACACAGTTTTGCTTGCAAATACTTATTTCGATGAGTCATTGGTCTGGTATGAGCCTCTGGCTTCTGCTATACTACTTATACTGAAAAATTGCTGGGACTCCTCTCAAATATCCTGCTATTACCCTGTGTCATGGAGACCCTACTGTTTTTAATCTGTAGGGCCATTCTCCAGCTGTTTATCAGTGGGGAGGATGTTATGGTAGGCCATTCCAAATCCCTGGATTTGCTCCTGGAAGTTATCTAATCTGGTCAGCTTTCCAGTTCTCCAGAACCCACACCACAGGGCAAGGCTCTCCTGTCCTGCCACAACAGGAAAAATCTAATGCTGTAGCCACCAACAAGGCGCAGATCAAGCTCTACATCTTTCATGCCCTTGGGGCTTACTCATGTGTGCCCAGGTGACATGCAGGGCCCACTCTCCCAAGTGTTGTAGCCATTGAGGGGTTTCGGGACAAGGCCAGTTCTCCTAGTCTAGGGCCAACTCTCTCTCCTGCCATTGGTAGATAGGATAGGGATAAAAGGTAGCCATCATAGGGATAAGAAAAAGGAATCTGTCCTTTTCTGTACTGCTGCACAGTAGACACTACTCAGGGTTGATTCATCTGTGCTTACTACACGCTGGCTCAAACATAATTCCTACCTGCAGGGGCTACATTAACTTGCTCCCTAGGTGAGGTATAGTACCTGCTCTCCCAAGTGAGGAGCAGGGACAGCTCTCCTGCTTTCATGACCCCTTTGGCTCCAACTGTGCTTCCAGTCGCAGGTAATAAGCACAAAAGGTAGGGGAGTGTTGTCTCCCTCACTGATGCCACCACACAGCAGAGAAGACTGCCTCTCCCACACTCTTGCCCTCATGGATAGTTCACTTGAAGCCTTCATATCCAAGGCTAGATCTACAATGCTGTCGATGTAAAATGAAGGCACACTTTCTCAAGTGCTGCTGGTAGGTGATGGACATAGCCAGCTCTTCCTCACTGATGATCTCAGGGACAGTTCTCCAATGTGCTGGGGGGGGGGGGTGAGGGAGATATGGATTAACTCCCTAACTTATGTCACCAAACTTCATTTCAGTGGTGGAAACTGATCTTCCACCATATTCATTCCTTCAGTGCAACACACTCCTGCCCATACCCCAAGTATTAGTTCCAGTCAGATGCACAGAAATGATTCAGACACTGATCTACCAAGTGCTGTAGCTGGTGAGGGGCAGAGATGGCTCTCCTGCTCTCATGACGCCAGGAGCAGGGCTCCTTCTGCACCAGTAGTTGAGGGGATTGGGGAAGGAAGTTAACTATCTCTCCTTCATATCATTGTTTGGAGGACAAGTGGCAGTGTGACCTCTTCCATTGTAATACCTTCTTGCCTGGCTTACTTGCAACTCCCACAACCAGGGCCAGCTCTGCTGTGCTTCCTGGGTAATGTGTGCAGCCTGCTGTCCTGAGTACTTCAGTAGGCTAGGATCAGGGTCAGCTCTCCTGTTCTTACAAACCCAGTTCAATTTCTCCCATGATGCCCAGGAGAGAGGTGGGGGCATTTTTCACAGCCTCAAACAACATCTCCCTGGAAGGTAGCCCAGACCAGGAACATTTGCTTGGCCTTAGGTGGCAACAGGCCTCTACCGCTGCAGGATCCTGGATGCAAATGTGGCCCCTAGTTAGCAGTGCTGGAATCCTCTACTACACACATCAGGCTGTTCCTCACTACCCTTGAGTTTTGTTTTGACACTTCATCATGTCTACCTCCTTCTCAAAACACTGAGCTTAGAAATAGCCTGCCTCCTATTGATGCACAGGTGACACAGCAGCCACACCTGCAATGTCTCAATGTGCGGGATGTTATTATATTCTTGATATGCACTTGCCTAAATAAAATGAAAATTCATAACACAAAAATATGACCATTATTAATACATCTTGGAGAGATAAAAGCAGTGCAAGGCACCCTTGATCATTTTCCTGACCACTTATTAGAAGTGTCTCTATACTGTCATTAACGGAGATTCTCCTTCAAGGTTTCCGTGTCCTTGTCAAGTAATTGCCTCAGAAGCAGATCAATGAGAATCTATAAAGGAATTAGGATCAAACTGAGTTTAAATACCCCTTTCTAAGTAGAAAGGCCCTTTGCACATCAGCATAGAGCAATTAATATACATTTATGCTTGCCATAATCCCTGATTCCTGTCTACTAGGCAAAGGATATACAGAGAAGCAAGATACTTTATAGAAATGCAACACATTCACAATACTTTTCTAATGTGCTATTTGAGCAAGTGAAATTTCTCCAAAAATTTACCTGGGAAAGATTAAATTTTTTTTATGGTTAACATGCGTAAAAAATGTTCCACGTGGTAGGAGAGATTTAATTAAAGCAAGAAGCATTTTATTTAGTTACTCTCATCTGTGGCCATCATGAAAGCTTAGAATTTCCAAAGCCACTATAACTGCTTATCAAATATGCATTTAAAAGTACTCAGGATCAGCTATCAATGTATTCAACTCAATTTCACTGTAAAAATGATTGTTTGAGAATATAAAATGGGAAGAGAGAACATAGAGATTTACTATTGCTATTCTAAGTGAGTTTATGTTATACTATGGGTAGTCTATAATATTCCCCGGTAGCAAAATGTAATTAAAATGAAGAGTAGATTTTCTCTATCAACTGATCATTTTAATTCCAATTTCTATAATCTACTATTAGTTTTAATTGTCTTTTTTTTTCTAGTGTAAATTTATAGACTACCATAAGCCATCAATCAAAGAGCAAGCATGGGTTGGTCCATGGCCCCTGGCACATGTGTAGCAAAAGACTGACTTCACTGGCCTAGTTCTGTAGGTACTTGATGCCCAATGGTAGAGAGATGCAAGGGTAGGTGGGTGGTTTAGGGGGATGGTAGGTGGTGGGAGTTGGTATGTGAAGAAACACCCTCTCAGCATCAATGGGAGGAGGAATTGGGTGAAGAATTCTTGAAGGGGGAACCTGGAATGGGGAAAAATTTGAAATGTAAATAAATGAAATAATTTAAATAAAAAACAAATAAATAGTAGAAACTATTAAAGTCTGTGCTATGATAATTAAGTAAAATTAATAGCTTAATAATAAATGTGCTCTGATTTTCCTTTTATGCTTACTTGCCCTAGTTTTAGGTTGATAAAAAATTAAGTACAGTATATTTGGTTACTTTTTGGGTTGATTAAAATGAATTCACAGTACTGAATAATTGGAAACAGTGGCATCTGGAATTAAAAGCTGTCATTTAATACCTAGTTATTTTAGGCAAATGCAGGTTGATAGGAGTTTTTGCCTCAAAACATACAGTAACAAAAATATATATTTCTTTCCTTCATTTTTATGCTTCACGTTTTAAAATGTTTTCTATATATTATCATAAGCTTTAAAATATTATATGATTTCAAATGAGTGTCATCAAACAATCGGCACACATTCCACACTGAAGGGCAATTGTTTGGTGACATAGCATCAATACAGCCACCTTAACTCTTCACAGGACAGACATTTTAGGAAACAAGCATTGAGAAATGAGGAGTTACATATTTAAATGGCAACAAATTGTCAAGTTAATTTTCCAATGACTTGATTAATCTCATTATAAGCCTAGGTTTAAACATGTTAGAAGTTGTTCTAAAGTGTCAAAATGTCATTTGAAGAAAAGTTAATGCATTAGACCTAGGACCGTACTGTGGTAGTTCTTATTGAATGCTCAGTGTTTCTAATTTGTACTCACATTGCATAGAATTTTCTTTTGTGGTGATTGGATCTTGACATTGTTCCTCCTTTCTTTGTTTCTTTCCTTCCATTTTTCATTTTCTTTCTTTATCACTAAAGAAAATAAGATTTATTATGGATGTGTTAATAAACCATCAAAAATGGGACAGAATCTGAGACAAAAGTGCTCCTTTACTACACCTTCCTGGCAATATTTCCCACTAATAAAATTCTCTGTCAAAAATGAATGTGTCCATTTTGCCAGCATTTGACTTGCTTATTGGAGTACACTTTTTCTCTTCAGGAAAATATAATCAAGCTAGATGATTTTGGAAACAATTTTTTTGTTATTCTTTTTTCTCTTAAATTTTCTTATGTACATTTCAAATATTATCTCCTTTCCTGGTTTCCCCTCCAAAAAGCCCCATCCACTCCCCCCTTGCCATGCTTGTGTGAGGGTGTTCCATTACCCATGAACCCACTCCCGCTTCCCCATCCTGGCATTTCCCTACACTGGGGCATCCAGCCTTCACAGGACCAAGGGCCTCTCCTCCCACTCATGTCAACAAAGTCATCCTTTGCCTTGTTGTCAAAGCACCACACATCCACATATGTGACTAGACCCCTGGATCCCTCCAAGTGTACTCTTTGGTTGGTGGTATAGTCCTTGGGAGCTCTGAGGGATCTAGTTGGTTGATATTGTTTTTCTTCCTATGGGGTTGCAAGCCTCTTTAGTTCCTTCAGTCCTTTCTCTAACTCCTCCATGGACACCCCCTGCTCAGTCCAATGTTTGGCTGTGAGGATCTGCCTCTGTATTTGTCAGGTTCTGGCAGAGCCTCTTAGGAGATAACTATATCAGGCTCCTGTCAACAAGCACTTCTTGACATCCACAGTAGTGTCTGGGTTTGGTGACTGAATATGGGATGGATGCCAAGTGGAGCAGTCTCTGGATGGCCTTTCCTTCAGTCTCTGTTCCACACTTTGTCTTTGAATCTCCTCCTGTGGGTATTTTTCTCCCTTCTAAGAAGCACCAAAGCACCCACACTTTGGTCTTCCTTCTTCTTGAGCTTCATGTTGTCAGCATATTGTATCTGGGGTTTTCTGAACTTTTGGGCTAATATCCACTTATCAGTGAATGCCTACCATGTGTGTTCTTTCTGATTGGGTAACCTCATTCAGGATGTTATTTTCTAATTATATCCATTTGCCTAAGAATTTCATGGAGTCATTGTTTTTAATAGCTGAGTATTACTCCATTGTATAAATATACCACATATTCTGTATCCATTCCTTTGTTGAAGGACATCTGGGTTCTTTCCAGCTTCTGGCTATTATAAATATGGCTGCTACGAACATAGTGGAGCATGTGTCCTTGTTATATTTTGTAGCATCTTTTGGGTATGTGCCCTGGAGTGGTAGAGCTGGGTCCTCAGTTAATACTATGTCCAATTTTATGAGGAACTGCCAAATTGATTTCCAGAGTATTTGTACCAGTTTGCAATCCCACCAAAATGGAGAAGTGTTTCTCTTTCTCCACATACTTGAAAGCATCTGCTGTCACCTGCATTTTTAATCTTAGCTCTTTTGACTGGTATGTGGTGGAATCTCAGGGTTGGTTTGATTTGCGTGTCCCTGATGACTAAGGATGCTGAACATTTCTTTAGGTGCTTCAGAGGCATTTAGTATTCCTCAGTTGGGAATTCTTTACTTTGTCTCTGATGTTTATAAATACTGTGGACTGTGGTCATTTATCAGATATACATTTGCAAATACTTTACATTTCTGTACCTCCTGTTCACTTTGTTGATTTTATCTTTTCTGGGTACTCTTCTATTAAAAAATTCCAATGGTCCATTTCCCTGAAATTAAATAGAGCTTTTTCTAATATTATACTAAAGCATTTTCTTCATATTTCCTCCATGACTTTCATAGTTTGAAGTTTGAAATTTAAATACTTTTCCTATTTTCAAATGATTTTTGTATTTGGAATGTTATGAAAAACAAACTTCTAGTCTCTAAAATTACTTTACTCTTTATGGCATTTTCTTCTTCAATACTTTCCCATAGGTTGTGTCTCATCATGAGTCATAGCTTTGTTTTATTTTTCACCTGATCAACACTCTCATGTTTGTTTTATAACTTTTGAGATCTCAGGGATCCCAGGAATATCAGTGTTTTAGTCTGCTAAATGGTCATCAATATTTAAAATAAAATTTTCTGTTCCAAGTATTTTTCTTGACAAGGTTATAAACTGTCCAAAGATATACACAATTCCCAAGAAAGAATTATATTTAGACACAATGTAAGAAGTTTGTTTATAATTCAGAATAGTGAATGACTCACTAGAAAATATTGTCTATGCTGTTCAAGGAGATTTTTTATACTAACTGAATAAAATATTTACCTATTCATATGAATTAATGAAATATCTGTCTTAGTTAAGAGTTTGTTTTAGTTGAAACTAATGTTCAACATTAACCATCAGAACTCCCTACCTATGGAGGGCTTATTCGTAGGCAGGAGTATTATGGCACACACAGATGAGGAAAAATAATATGTGGAAAAGGTGTAAAGTAATATTGTATTGGAAAGATTTGCCTTTTCTAAAGTGAAAGAAGATATAAATAATGGAAGGTGTTAGATATATTATCTCATTCACAAATCACATTTCTCTTTACTTATTGAAGTAAGCCAACAAACCAAAGACCAAATGAACTGGGGTTTATATGGCATAGTGTGATAATATGTTAGATAATTATTTCTTAATGTTCTCTTAATTATTAGCTTCATGTGTTTGGATATGAGTGTACATGTTGTATGTTCAACATATTGTTCCACATGCACTCCTCCTGTCTCTATTGTCATGTCCTCAATATCCTTTTAGTCATTTTTGCCTTTATCTCTTCTGTCATTTCATACTATATGAGTGCAATATCAATTTGTGTCAACTTCACACTAGCTATTATGAGAATTGATAGAGGATGTTTATTTGAAAAATTTTAGTCACCTTTTAATACAAAGAGATCCTTACCATGATCTAAGTATATAAACTTAATCATTACTGAGTAACAGTTGTTATAAGTTTTGAGTAACGAACACTTGCACAAAAAAAGAAAATTCTTTGAAGAGTTTGACCATCTTATTTAGGAGATTATGAAATTAAAATGTTTGGATGTGAACTGCCTTTCTTGTTCTCTAAGCAATTGTTTTAAATTCCAAGTTTGTAAGTAGGTTGAATTTATTTTTAGTTTTACTATTTGAGAACTCCATAAATGAAAACAATGCCTTTTCAGCATGTTGACCTCTCACACCCCCTCCAACTTCTCTTGATTCCTCATGCCAGACCCTTGTTAAAACTTCATGCTATTGTTTCTATAACCTACATGGTCCAGCCAAGGCTATGTGTGTGCACATGACAGTAGGGACCCACATAAAATATAGGGAAAATACCTGAATCCACTTTCTTGAAGAAAACAGTCTTCAGGAAAAGAAAGGTTTTAACCTTGGGTAGAAATTTTCATCTTGGTAATAGCATAGTGAATACATTAATATTACTTTTGTATTAAAATTAGTGAATTATACTTATATTGAAATTTCCCTGTGGAAATACTAAGAAATTCATAACACTATCATTTTGCAGATATTTTATTATTTACCAGATTCAAGTTATTCCTTGAAGGTTTACAATGATTAGGCAATGCATATCTTAGATTTTTAAATATTCTTATAATCCTAAGAGGCTGCACTTTAGAGAGTAAAAATAATCTTCAAAGATTTTCTGGAACACCATAT
The DNA here is from genome assembly GCA_964023405.1 of Apodemus agrarius. NCBI lineage: Eukaryota > Metazoa > Chordata > Mammalia > Rodentia > Muridae > Apodemus > Apodemus agrarius. The sequence continues at coordinate 122,058,868 of OZ030007.1, forward strand.
TTTATTATCTTGAATTTGAAATTCAGTTTCTAGGCAGATCCCTATGTTTAATCAATATCTCATTGCCATTGTATTTTTAAAGAATCTGTGAAATTCATACCTATTCACTTGATCCCAAAATCATTAACTTGACTCAGAAACCATGGAAACCACTTGAGCTGCTGTAATCCTGTCTTCTTGATCTGATTTACAAAACTCTGTTAATCACAAACTGTGAAACCACAGTAGTGTGACCAGTAATTCTTTCATGTCTTTGTGTTTTATAAGAACTTAGTGGTACAACATTTAAAAGAAAATAATCTTACATAATATTTGTGGAGAAGTTTTAGAGTAATTTTTCTTTACATATGAAAATTAAGCTATCATTTGCACATGGTTCTTCAGGATTTACTTCCTCCATATTAACAGAATATTTACAGAGATTTAGAGGTTGTTACTGAAGTATCTTCTGATTCTGCCCATTTTAACAAGCTGGGAAAAATAATGAGAAAATCTCCTGAGAGTGGCATATCTGTTCACAGAATGTAAATGTCTGTTTATGTCCTCCTCCATACTCACAAGGGTAAAGAACTTTTTTTGGCAACTTGTTGAAGTTAGGATTAATATCATCTAGATTTCCATAATGTGTAAAATAATCTTAAGTATGTTTAGTTAACATTGCTTCGTGTGTGTGAGAGAGAGAGCCCAGAATTGTAAACATGTGTATATTGTGTATACACATTTGCATCTGAGCTCAATCCACTCAACTTATCTGTCCAACTCTAAGCTTAATGGTCTGGCATTTCCACCTATGTGTTTCTTCTCAGTGGAATCATTTATTCTATTTATTTAAATGATAAAAACTTATTGTCATATTTTAATTATATTTAATTAGTGTGCTTTATTGCAATATTTGTACATGCATATACAATATACTTTGATCTTATTCACTCCATTCATTAAATGTTCTTATGATTGTTTGACATTAGTGTCATTGAAGCCTGAACAAATGTTACTGAACTTCAGTGTAGCAATTGATGACAGACTACAGTAACAATATCATCAAAGTCTTATATAGTTAAACAATAATTTGTTGAGGATACTTAGTGAAGTATTATTGTGAATGTAGTTATAGGAGCATGAATAATCCATACTGGGATTTTAAACAAACCAGGAAACTTGGCAACCTGTAGCTATAGCATAACTTCCTGAGCTTAGGGTAAAGGGTTCTTCCAAGAAATATAGATGGTTTCATCCTCCCGAGCTCAACTGTTTTGAGTCCTTTCACCAATCCTTAAGCATATACAGTATTAAGGAGGGAGATTCCTAGTATCTGTTCAATTTCAAGAAAAGTTGGGGACACAATACACTTGCACAAATAATATAAAAGACCTTAGAAGAAGTCAAAAGACATAAGTGAAAAGACTTTTATAGAAACATTTCAAGTTTTTGAAGAAAGATTACAAGATCTCCCATGTCCATGAACTAGTAGGATTAAAATGCCAAAATGTTAATCCTATCAAAAACAATCAAATTCAATGCAATCTCCATGAAAATTCCCACAGAAACCTTCTCATATCTTGAAACGACAAATAGAACCTCATGAAACTGAAACAGTGACAAAAGATACTGTCAATAAGACAATGCATAATTCTACAGAATGAGAAAATAAACATTTTTACCAATTCTATATCCAATAGGGGGGCTAATATCCAATATACATAAAGAACTTGAGAAACTTGATATCAAAAAAAATCAAATAACCAAATTAAAAAATGGATTACATATCTATACAGAGAGTTCTAAGTAGAAGAAACTCTGTTCATAAACATTTTAAAATTAGTTCAACATCCTTAGCCATAAGGGAAATTAAAGTGAAAACTATAATGAGATTCCACCTGATACCTATATTTGTGGCTAAGTGAATGGTCATGTTAGCAAAGAATGGAATAGGAGAAACACTCCCGTATTTCTGGTGATATTGGGCATATAAACAACCATTAAGGAAATCAGTATCATAGTTCCTTAGAAAAAGAGAAATCTATCTACCTCAAGATCAAGCTATCCCACTGTTGGTTGTATACCCAAGGGATGCTTCATCTTACCAAGGAATACTTGCTTGATCTTGTTCATTCCTGCCCTATTCATAATGGGCAGGAAACAGAAATTTCTTCAACAGAAAATGTCAAACTCAATGTGGATATATTTGAATTATGTATTACTCTGCTGTTGAAAAAATGATATCATGAAATTTGCAGGCAAATGGATGGAACTAGAAAAAAGTCATCCTGTCTGATATAATTTGGACATAGAAAAATAAATATGATATGTACTTGATTTTATCTGGATATTAGCCATTAAATAAATGATAACAATGCTACAATCAGTAGAGCCAAAGCAATTATGTTTAGAAGTAGAGACTGTTAGTCTCCTGGATCTACGTGGGAGGGAGAAATAGAATAGATTATTGGGTGGTAGAATATATCCTAGGTTTTGGATAGGCAGAAAATGATTAGGTGGGAAGGGGGAGAGGAGGTGGGAATGATCAAGAGAATGGGAACAGTGACATCCAGAATTGAAAGGCATTTGAGGGACAATATGGAAACCTAGTGCAGCAAAAAGTTCCTATGTGAAGGCAGTTGTCATAAAGTATCCAAATGATGAGAACCACAACTGTCCATCTCTTGTTACCAAATGAAACTGCTGGTACCTGAACTTGTTTTCATCCAATTGTGTTGTAAGCAGAAAGGGTCCCAAGGAAACTGCTAAATAACTCAAGATGTTGCCAAGACAACAGTTTTCTCTCCAGAAACTGACAGTGCATTATGATTGCTGAAGACAACATTCACACAATTAATTTTATGTTAGGTAGTTAGAGCTCATGCCTACATAGAACTCTCACCCCAACGCTCTACTATCTTTGACATGGAAAGGTTGTCTGAATGCTACCAAACAAGAAACAAACAGCAATCCAACCACAAACCTTGAATACAATTTGTCCTCCCTGGAAAATATGCTATTTGGCTTATGGCTCACCTCATGAGCTGGAACCCATACCTGACACTACTTGGGTGACCACAAACTAGTAACTAGATATTCCAGAGACTTAATATAAAACCAAATACAAGTTGTTGATAAAAAAATGTAACAACAATAAATTGTCTTCTAATGCTATTCTGGTGTACTCGTAGAGTAGTACCTTAGGTGGCCATCATCATGGAGTCTTCATCTTAGAGCAGATGGGAACAAATATAAATACTGACAAAGAGACAATACAAATACACACACACACACACACACACATTAGGGAGAGACAAAGGAAAGGAATTGGGAGAGACAGACAGATAGACAGACAGACAGAAACTTAGAAAACACAGCTCTAAATGAGATATCTCCATCAAATCCCTTGAGCCCATCACAGGAAGAAGCAGAAAGAATAAGAGAGAAAGGACAAGTAGCACCAGTAAGAGAAATGAACAAAGCTCATGTAAACTCATATAGACTGAAGCAACCATCACAGACCCTGCATACAATAATTCTCTCATTGTATGTTATAGCTTTCAGGTTTGTACCCTTATGGGACCCCTTAATAAGGGAATAAGTTATTCTCTGATGCTTGGGCCTTCAATTGGGCTTTTTCCTTCCTCTGTTGCTTTGTTTTTACTAACATCTAAATGAAGGTTTTGGGGCTTATCTTATTATATTTTATTTTGTTATGTTTTGCTGTTATATCTTAGAAGCCCGTTCTTTTTGGGGGAGACAAAAATGCAATGTATCTGGATAGGAGGAAAGGTAGACAGGGGTTGCGAGGAGTAATAGAAGAAGCAACTTCATTCTAATGATATTGCATGAAAAAGAAATCTCTGTTGAATAAAGGGAAATAAATTAAAAAGAGTAACTATTAATTCCAAACTCAAGTTTCTCATTGCATATCATTTTATTATGTTTTCCAATTCTCTGTTGTATTTGCATGTTTCCTATCACAATAAATAGATGCCAGTTCAAAAATATTCACTTTGGTAATTTTGAAAGAAAGGACCTAAAAGAATGAATGCAGTTTAAGCTATAAAGTGAAAAACCAAATAGCTAGAAATGTGCTTTCATTACCAGATAAGCTGAAATCCTTGCTATCTTGAACTGAAAGAATATTGACATCCAAAGTTTTAATTATGAAACCTTAAAGTTGTTTGTGCCTTGGAAATAGGTATTTCTGTACTGCAGTACAATTAATGAGGATTTGAGCTGTGACTAATAAACATTTAATAATGATTATATTAAATTTCATTTTCCTTTGAGAGTTGCCTTGATGTGTACAGTAGAAAACAGGTGCCACATTATTCTACAGATACCAGAGTTTAATATTTTTATTGAGATTCTCATTACTCATAGAATCAAGTCACATGCATTGCTATTGCTTTGGGAAAGCTTAATTAGAAGTTAGGAAGAACAAAACAAAAGTATTTTCATTAGGTACACTCTTAGATGAAAAATTATTTAGATTCATTACATTGAAATTGGAATATTATACATTTAGTGATTTGTGGTCTAAAAATAATTTATTGAAAAAAGGAGAGTTAAATTTGAAAAAGACAAAAAAATCATTGAGCGTTATTTTTTAATGCATTTTATTTCTTAATTTTATCTCCATATATTTGGTCTATTTAAACAATTTTAATAACCACTGTGTCTACTGCATTGTTAATAACACCTTTTCAGAACACATAGGCCTATATGCACCCATATAGGCACACACATATATGCTCATATACACACACACATAAACATATATATACATATATATACATATATGCACACACATATAAATGAACACACACATATACAAACACAAATAGAGAAAGGAGTTTTAATTCCTATTTTACCATTTTTCTATAGCTTGTAATATAGTTTACTTTGTCTAATAAATTATCTTCTGAACATCAGAAATGTCTGTAACTCTCATGTTTTTGAAGTATGAGTGTATCTGGAGATGTATATGGAAGCACTTCTGGAAACAGGTTTTTGCCCATTGTATATTTTCCATATCATTCTCAAAGCACATTTCTTTCTGAATAAAAACAAATTATTTGTCAAAGAAGCAGAGTTTTTTTTATTGGATATATTCTTGATTTACATGAACCAGAGTTTTTTTTTTCTATATTCTTTGTTTACATTCCAAAGGCTTTCCCCTTTCCCAGTTCCACCCTCACCATATGTCCCATAAGTCCTATTCCCCCCCGCCCATTCCTTGATCACACCCCCACCATTTCTCAGTTCTGGTACTCTACTACAAAACTGGATCCAGTCTTTTCAGGACCAGGGTCCTCTCCTTCCTTCCTCTTGGGAATCATTTGATTTGCTAATTATGCCTTGAGTATTCAGAGCTTCTGGGCTCATTAATATCCTCTTATCAGTGATTGCATTTCATGTGTATCCTTTTGTGATTGGGTTAGCCCACTTTGGATGATATTTTCCTGATCTAACCATTTGCCTACAAATTGCATGAATTCATTATTTTTAATTGCTGAGTAATATTCCATTGTATAAATAAATACACAACATTTTCTGTATCCATTCCTCCTTTGAGGACCTCTGGGCTCCTTCCAACTTCTGGCTACTATAAATAAGGCTGCTATGAACATAGTGGATCCTGTGTCTTTATTGCATGCAGGGGAATCCTCTGGGTATATGCCCAGGAGTGGTATGACAGGGTCCTCTGGAAGTGTCATGCCCAATTTTCTGAGGAACCGCCAGACTGATTTCCAGAGTGGTTGTACCATCTTGCAATCCCACCAACAGTGGAGGAGTGTTCCTCTTTCTCCACATCCTCACCAGCACCTGTTGTCTCTTGAGTTTTTAATTTTAGCCATTATGACTGGTGTGAGATGGAATCTCAGGGTTGTTTTGATTTGAATTTCCCTGATGACTAATGATGTTGAACATCTCTTAAGGCGCTTCTCAGCCATCTGATACATAAACAAACTAAAAGAAAAAAAAAGACATGGTCATCTTATTAGATGCTGAAAAAGCATTTGACAACATTCAGCAACCTTTCATGCTAAAAGTCGTGAAAAGCACAGGAATTCAAGGCTCATACCTAAACATAGTAAAAGCAATATACTGCAAACCAGTAGCCAACATCAAAATAAATGGAGAGAAACTTGAAGCAATCCCACTAAAATGAGGGACTAGACAAGGCTGCTCTCTCTCTCCATATCTTTTCAATATTGTACTTGACTTTCTAGTGAGAGCAATTAGACAACACAAGGAAGTCAAAGGGATACAAATTGGAAAGGAAGAAGTCAAACTATCATTATTTGCAGATATAATAGTATACTTAAGCGACCCAAAAAACTCCACCAGAGAACTCCTACAGGTGATAAACAACTTCAGAGATTTTTAAAGTATGCTTGTCGTTTTGATTTAAAGACTTTTAAATTTTTTCTGCATTGACTTGTGCTATGTGAACTCAAATACCTGGTTTCCCCACAGTCATGGAGACAGTGAAGATGAATACAGCGAGCTTTGTAAGATGCTCCTCCTGGCCATTTCTATTATTATCTCTAGAACTGTACAAAATGTCATCTTCTGATACCGCATGGTTCCAAATGACAGGATAGTCAGTCCTCTGAGGACTTAGTTTGTTCAGATATCTTGATTTGAACACTAATTATAATTATACCTGGTCTACCCATCTTGTGTGTGTTCATGTGCATGTGATTGCATATTGCATATGTGTGCATATATTGCAGGGACCAGAGAACAACCTGGACCAATGCCTATTTTAGGTGTTACACTTTAGGTACTGTCTATTCCATGTTTCTTTCTTTCTGTTTTCTTTCTTCTTTCATATCTCTTATGTGCCTAGCTAGGCAGACTAGCTGATTAGGGAGTCGAGAGAATATGCCTCTCCTGACTGCAATTTTTTTGTTTATGATTATGAGTCGATTTTGTTTGTTGTTTGTTGGTTTTGTTTCTTTTTATTTAGTTTATTGTCTTTGTTTTTTCTGTTCTGATGTGTTGTTTGTTTGTTTGTTTTATATTTTTTTACTAAGTTAATTTTCCTTGTATTGCTAGTAGATCTGATAATAATCAGGATTTTTTGGTTAAGGTACAGAGGCCCAAATTGCAGGTGTTTGGGAGGCTAAAGCATGAAGATTGTGTTTTCAAACTTGCCAATAAGATACAGTGAGTTTAAAGTCAGTACCAAAAACTTACTAAGATCTTAAAACACAAGGAAATGTAAAAACTCCTGGGGATAAAGTCCAGGGACTGACAGCTAGCCAAGCAATCAAAAGAACCTGGATTCATTTCCTAGGGCTGGAAAATGAAAGCATTAATTAACTCTATTTCATCGACCTAGTCACTAATTGTCAGGAACTTACACACATTCTTTTGTTCTTAATTTTAGACATTAAAGAATAAATTCACAAGCCATTTCAGTTTCATTGACTGAAATTGGCCAAATATTCCCATTTTCTTGTGACAGCTGGCTGTTGCACAGGGTTTTTGTTTGTTTGTTTGTTTGTTTTCTGTTTTTGTTTGTGTTTTATTATTCCACTATTGACTATTAATATTAGCTCTCAGATCAAATGTTGCACAGGACAGACTGAATATATCTATTTGTGTATATTACCTCTTTTCTTTTTTTTTTAATTTTTATTTTCTATATTCTATGTTTACATTCCAAAGGCTTTCCCCTTTCCCAGTTCCCCCCTCCCTATGTCCCATAGTTCCTCTCCCCCCCAACTATTCCCCAATCATTCCCCCTCCCCCCACGGTTTCTCTACAAAACTGGATCCAATCTTTACAGGCCCAGGGTCCTCTCCTTTCTTCTTGGGAATCATTTGACTTGCTAATTGTGCCTTGAGTATTTAGGGCTTCTGGGCTCATTAATATCCACTTATCAGTGATTGCATTTGATGTGTATTCTTTTGTAATTGGGTTAGCTCACTCAGGATGATATTTTCCAGGTCTAACCATTTACCTACAAATTGCATGAATTCATTATTTTTAATTGCTGAGTAGTATTCCATTGTATAAATATACCACATTTTCTGTGTCCATTCCTCCTTTGAGGGATATTTGGGCTCCTTCCAATTTCTGGCTATTATAAACAAGGCTGCTATAAACATAGTGGAGCATGTGTCTTTATTGTATGCAGGGGAATCCTCTGGGTATATGCCCAGGAGTGGTATGCCAGGGTACTCTGGAAGGGACATGCCCAATTTTCTGAGGAACCGCCACACTGATTTCCAGAGCGGTTTTACCATTTTGAAATCCCACCAACAGTGGAGGAGTGTTCCTCTTTCTTCACATCCTCGCCTGCATTTGTTGTCTCTTGAGTTTTTAATCTTAGCCATTCTGACTGGTGTGAGGTGGAATCTCAGGGTTGTTTTGATTTGCATTTCCCTGATGACTAATGATGTTGAACATCTCTTAAGGTGTTTCTCAGCCATCTGAATTTCTTCTGGTGAAAATTCTTTGTTTAGCTCTGTACCCCATTTTTTGATAGGGTTATTTGGTTCTTTGGGGTCTAACTTCTTGAGTTCTTTGTATATATTGGATATTAGCCCTCTGTCGGATGTGGGGTTGGTGAAGATCTTTTCCCACTTTGTTATATTACCTATTTTCATGTCTTCCTGAGAGGCAGAGACTGACACATATATAAGTAGATTCACTTAAGGATTTTAGGCAAGATATTGAGGAACGAGGCATATCTACACCTAGAAGGTGTACTGAAAATTCAAGCTTCAGAATCAAAGATGAGCCAAGCTTAAGTCAAATGGGGAAGAACATGTGAGGTATGGTGTAGTATAGGTAATTGATGCAAAGTGCAAAACTGTGTCTAGATGATATGCAGGTGTATGATCGATGTCAGTTCCAGTAGACCTTGTCAGCCATAGAGCTGATTCACTGGGACAGCAAGGAGTTGTTGTTCCTTTGATACCCACATCCGATGGTCAGAGGGCTTCTGGGACATGAAGTCAGAGTTAGATGGCACTCTTCATAGGCTCAAGTAAAAGCCTTTGCACCATTTTCTCAGGTTGGAATGTTTCATGTGTTGGGTTTGGTTTTCCACGTATTTTAATGAACCATGTTCCCAAATTGCTTTGTCGGATTACAGGGTAATTTGGTCTTTTACATTTTGGAGTAAGCTAGCTATCCGTCTTGTGAATGTTGACACATATGCTTTTGTTTATGTGCCATAAGGTGGCATGGCATTAATGTTCACCAGAATAATATATGGCAAATGATAGTGATAAATATACTGGTTTATACAATATGTAGTGGCATACAGTAATGCACAGCCTGATTGCAACCCATATGTATGCACGCACACACACACACACACACACACACACACACACACACATATAGTCAACATATTATTACATATAAGTTCATACTTAATGAACTGTTTAGTAATCCCAATTATAATTTTTAAAATAAACTTATCAACTATTGATCATTACATGATGACTTACATATTTGTGTTTCTTACTGAAAGAGCTACTCTCTCTCTCTCTCTATATATATATATATATATATATATATATGAACATATATAAATATATATGTTCTATATAACATATATAATTATATGTTCTATAAATCCAATGAAGTACTGATCATTAATCACACCATAGTGATGAGAATGTCAGTTTGTAAAAGGTATATTTAAATTACATCTTCCCAGAGCTAATATTTAATGAGTTTTATTTTATTAAAAAAACTGGTATGTATGTGTTAGAGAGATTGTGTGCATGTAAATAGAGGTACATACACAGAGTCCAGAAGAGGACAAATTAATTCCTGGAGATGGGGTTCCTTTTCAACATCTATTATGGGAGTTGACAGTTCAGTTCTGGCCTCTGCAACTGCTGAGCCATCTGACAGCCTTCAGTTTATTTTTGATTGTTAGATAGCATGCAGTACACTTCTGTCTTTGTCTCTATAATTACTAAGATTCAAATCATGCTAAAAATAATTGATTGGGTGTCATTGTAATCTAAAAGTAACAATGAGTCAAATGTTCAATGGACCAAGCCATCATAATTAAGATTACTTTTCCTTATAGGATAAAGTGCTGGTTCTGCTAAATAAGTGCTTTGTAGTATAATGTGGTGCTGAATAACATCAGTAATGTCCCCTTTACTGCATTTATACTTTCAATTCATACTTTTATGAGAATATTTACACATGTAGGTTAGAGAAAGCAGAAATAAGATGTATTGTCAGTCAGTCTGTATTGGGAATATATGTGTGTGTGTGTATATATATATATATATATATATATATATAATTGTTTGAAAATAATGTTTTCTTTGTTGATGAAAAAGCATAATTAAGAACTGCCTCATATATGAGATGGCTTAAATAAGTCAGTAACTCGTCTGGGAACACATTGGTTGTTTTCACAGCAGAAGATTATTGTGGATATTGTGGATATTAAGAAGATATTGTGGTAATATCTGTTACCATTTTGACAGGTTTTAAAGAGACCATGAGTAACCCAAGAGCTCTATGTAAAGATCACATCAGTGAATTAACATATGTACAGATTAGATATGTTTCTAAGGTGACCATGGCTTTGCACATTCAAAGAATGCTTTCTGCACGTACATAATTCCTAACAAGGCCATGTATATGTTATTAGAGTAACCTGCAGGAACCCACTTCCTTTGAACCAATGGAGGTACTCTAATATTTCAGGAAGCTGTGATCCAAATGTCTAGGGAATGAGTGTTGGGTAACCCAGAAGCTATAGCCAACAGGCTAGAAGCAACCCTCTCCTGCTTCCCCCTTATCCTATGTAAGTCATAGTGTCAATTTTTCCTGTTCGTGGTTTTTGTAATTCTTTCCATAGAAAATGAAATTTTGATAAACTCAGTGAAATCAGAGCCCTTGAATCAAGCAACTTTAGTGTCTTAGAGTCTAAATATAATTGAAAGTTTGCTAGCACATTGAAATTTCAGGCCAAAGAAGACAATGACAATAAAATGTGTCTAAACTGAAACAAACAGAATAATTAAAAATTTGATATTTCTATATCCACAGCATATACATTTCATTTGGTAGTTTTGTTTTCAAGAATATACTTGGCAATAGAGTTTTGAATGTATAAGGCTATTAGCTCTCTCTATAAGTGGTGTCAACTTTTCATTAGACTGTTTATTTGTATTTGACACTTATCTACAGAATAATTGATCAATGAGTTAGCAAAACCAGTATTTGTTTAACTAACCAAATGACAATTCATGGGAATGGATGCGAAGCGAAAAGGAAAATTATTCCTTGCCCCCAAGTATCCCAGTCCCCGTCCTATTTTTAAGCATGTACTTGCAAATTTCATGGGATAAAGTTAAAAAAGTGACATTATTATTGGTATTCAGATATGATAAGCATTGCAAAATATAATGCTCAATACATATAACATATTTTTAGCCAAATTAAAAATACAAAAGTATTAAATATATCTGTACTGTGAGGAATAAAAATTCATTAATGTGAACAGTTTGGAAATGATTTATGTGGAACAGTTTGTCTACTAGGGTGTAGGACATGGTGCGAAAACGTTGAACATCCTGCTGCTGTGACTTCTGTCAGTCTGACTAGTTCTTAAAAAATAAGAGGTATTTCAAGGTTCATTATAAAGAAAACTTGCACCTTTTAGAATGGACTCAATCTCTTACAAAAAAAGGAATTGATGACTTTGAACAAAGCAGATTTATTCTATTCATCTACTTTATCACCTCTGTTTTTCTTATGATTTCTAGAACTACTGTTGAGCTAGGGCAACCACTGATTCAGGTAGTTTAGAAGCTATATCTCCTTAACCTTTCCATCCCAGAGATGAAGCATTCATTTAGGGCAAGAAATGATTCTACATGTGCAGTGTGGTATCCTGATTGAATATACATATCTACTTCTATGAATCAAATATGGGTATATAAGGTTTTATTTACATGATTTTTAATATTAGGATTAGGTTATGTAATCAGAAAAGTAATCATTATAATTACCATTTAAATAATATTGAACTAATTAATTACAAAGGAAGTTATCATTATAAACATGGTTCTGTTTTGTTCAAGAACATATTATAATTTCTCTGAAGTATTGATGATGCTTTGTTCCACCTCTTCAGTAATCTATTCAATGAACAAAGTAAACCTTTTCATTTACTTGGAGAAAATTTGCCTTATGCATAATTATCTAAATATCTTAAATTCAAAACTACCTAGATAAAATACAAAGAAGACCTAATACAAAAGCTCTTGAAACATTCCACAAAATAGAAACAGAACTAACACTACCCAATTTGCTCTATAAATCCACAATTATGCTTACACCTAAACCACGCAAAGGCCAATAATAAAAGAGAACTTCACATCAAGAATACCAATGCAAAACTACTCAATAAAATTCTTGAAAACCTAATGCAAGAACACCTCAAAATTATTATTCATGTAGGCTTCAATCCAGAAATCCTGGAATCATTAAATATATGGAAATCCATCAATGTGATCCACTTACTAAGTAAACTCAAAACAAACAAACAAACAAAACAAAAGACAAAAACCCACATGATCGTCTCTTCAGATGCTTTGAAAACATTTGACAAAATTCAACACCCCTTTCTTGTAAAAGTCTTGGAATGATCATGAATTCAAGGCCCAAACCTAAACCTAGTAAAAGCAATGTAAAATAAAAAAGCAGCGAACATAAAATTAAACAGAGAAAAACTTGAAGCAATCTCACTAAAATCAGTGATTAGACAAGGTTGCCCACTCTCTCCTTACCTATTTAATATAGTACTTGAAGTCCTAGCCAGATAAATTAGACAATAAATCAGAAAGGAAGAAGTCAAAAAATATTTTTCAGATGACATGATAGTATACATGAGTGTCCCTGAAAATTCCACCAGAGAACTCCTAAAGCTGATAAACAACTTCAGCAAGTAGCTAGATATAAAATTAAATCAAACAAATCAGTAGCCTTCTTATACTCAAAGGATAAACAACCTGAGAAAGAAATTAGGGAAACAACACTATTTAAAAGAGTCACAAATATTATAAAATACCTTGGTTTAACTCTAGCCAAGCAATTTAAAGATCTGTATGACGAGAATTTCAAGTCCCCGAAGAAAGAAGTCATAGAAGATCTCAGAAGATGGAAAATCTCCCATGCCCATGTTTTGGCAGTATTAATATAGTTAAAATGGCCATCTTACCTAAAGCAATCTACAGATTCAATGCAATTTCCATCAAAATTCCCACTCAATTCCTCATAGACCTAGAAAGAGCAATTTGCAAATTAATTTGGAATAAAAAATACCCAGGATAGCAAAAACTATTCTCAACAATAAAAGAACTTCTGGGGGAATGACCATCCCTGACCTCAAGCTGTGCTGTAGAGCAATAGTGATAAAAACTGCATGGTATTCGTAAAGAAACAGGCAGGTAGATCAATGGAATAGAATTGAAGACCCATAAATGAACCTATACACCTATGATCACTTGATCTTTGACAAAAGACCTAAAACCATCCAGTGGAAAAAAGACAGTATTTTGAACAAATGCTGCAAGTTCAACTGAAGGTCAGCAAGTAGACTACAGATCAATCCATTCTTATCTCCTTGTACAAAGTGGATCAAGGACCTCCACATAAAATCAGATACACTGAAAGTAATAGAAAGGAAAGTTGGGAAGAACCTTGAACACACGGGCACAGGGGAAATTTTCCTGAACAGAACACCAATATCTTATGCTCTACTATAAAGAATTGACAAATGGGACTTCATAAAATTGCAAACCTTCCATAAGGCAAAGAGCACTGTCAATAGGACAAAATGGAAAGCAACAGATTGGGAAAAGACATTCACCAATCCTACATCTGATAGAGGGCTAATATCCAATATATATAAAGAATTTAAGAAGTTAGACTCCACAGAACCAATAACCCTACTAAAAATGGTAATCAAGCTAAACAAAGAATTTTCAACTGAGAAATACTAAATGGCTGAGAAGCATCTAACTAAATGCTCCACATCTTTACTCATCAGGGAAATGCAAATCAAAACAACCCTGGGATTCCACCTCACACCAGTCAGAATGGCTAAGATCAAAAGCTTAGGGGATAGCAGATGCTGGCAAGGATGTGGAGAAAGAGGAACACTCTTCAACTGTTGGTTTTATTGAAAGCAGTAACAACCACTGTGGAAGTCAGTCTGGCAGTTCCTCAGAAAATTAGACATTTTACTACTGGAGGATCCAGCTATACCACTCCTTGGTGTATACCCAGATGATTCTCCAACATGTGATAAGGCCACATGCTCCACTATGTTCACTGCAGCCTTATTTATAATAGCCAGAAGCTAGAAAGAACCCAGATATCCCAGAACAGAGGAATGGATACAGGAAATGTGGTATATTTACACAATGGAATACTTCTCAGCTATTAAAAGAATGAATTCATGAAATTCTTAGGCCAATGGATGGAGCTAGGAAATATCATTCCGAGTGAGGGAACCCATTCACAAAGGAAGACACATGGTATGCACTCACTGATAAGTGGATATTAGCCCAAAACCTCAGAATACTGAAAATATAACTCATAGACCATATGAACAGCAAGAAAATGGAAGACCAAAATGTGGATACTTCAGTTCTTCTTAGAAGGGGGGATAAATTATTCATGGGAGGTAGAGTGTGGAAGGGACTTGGGAGGAACCTAGAAGGTGGAAGGGAAATAGGACATGATTATATATGGGAGGAAACTGTGATGATATACAGATGGTCAGTAATTTAAAGAGAAGTGTGTTACAATGGGGAATGGGGAACTGGTGGTAGTCACCACCATGTGCCAAATGCCAGGAAAGCAAGAGGCTCCCAGGACCCAATGGGATGACATTAGCTGAAATTCCCAACAATGGGGAGGAAAACAAAAACCTGTAGAGACTATATCCTGAGGTTAAGCAAGTACCCTGTTTGGGACAGGGGGCCACCCACTCATCTCCAAATATTTATCACAGAATTGTTCCTGTCTAAAGAAATAAGGGGACAAAATGTATAGCAGAGACTGAAGGTAAGCCATCCAGAGACTCCCACATGGGAATTTATCCCTTATACAGACACCAAACCCAGACACTATTGTGGATATCAAGAAGTGCTTGCTCAGGGGTCTGTGCCTGGATTACAGTGGAGGCCAACATCTTGCCTCAAGGCACTACAGACAGCTAGCAGCTGGAGCCAGGCACACTGACAGAATCTGAGTCTAACATCGACTATCCCTTCAGACTCTTGCCTGCACCCAGAGCCTGATCAGCTCGATGGGCTGTACATATGTTTGCCAACATGTTCTAATGTTCACTTCCTTCTGGTGTCTTTTGATGACAGAATAAGGACATAGATACCTTAAAATTGACATTTCAGCCAGGCGTGGTGGCGCACACCTTTAATCCCAGCACTTGGGAGGTAGAGGCAGGCAGATTTCTGAGTTCGAGGCCAGCCTGGTCTACAGAGTGAGTTCTAGGACAGCCAGGACTACACAGAGAGACCCTGTCTCGAAAAAAACAAAAAAAAACAAAAACAAAATACAAACAAAAAATTGATATTTCAGTTGGTTTTGTGTCTTGATATGTGTGCTGAGAATCATACCAAGGTTCTCTGAAAGTGCTCTTAACCACTGAGACATCTCTATAGGCTAGTACTTTTCTATTTATTTCTAACTGTGACTTACTCAATTCAGTGTTATATAGTGGATAGTACTTGGTGAAAGGAGAATATTTCTTAGTTAAAAAACTTAGCTAAGTTTCTTAGCTTAGGTTTCTTGAGACTTGAAGCTTCAAGATCAAGGTCCTGGTAGGTTTGGTGACTGATGACCTATTCTGTGGTTCCGTAATTGAAGTATTGTTTTTGTGGATGCTTGCAGCCAACCACTGGCCTAAGCATGGGAACCCCAATGGAGGAGTTAGAGGAAGCACTGAAGGAGTTGAAGGAGTTTGCAACCCCATAGGAAGAACAACAATATTAACCAACCCTTCTCCGCCCCCTCCCCCCGCCTGGCGTGCTGCCAGAGCTCCCAGGGACTTAATCACCAAACAAAGAGCACACATGGAGGGACCCATGGCTCCAGTTGCACATGTAGCAGAGCGTACTCTTCTGGCATTAATGGGAGGAGAAGTCCTTGGTCCTGTTAAGTTTCAATGCCCGTATATGGGAATGCCAGGGCAGTGAGGTGGGAGTGGATAGGTGGATAGAAGAGCACCCTTATTGAAGCAGGAGGAGGGGGCATGGTATGGGGGTTTGCAGAGGGGAAACTGGGAAAGGGGATATTTAAAATGTAAATAAATAAAATATCCAATAAAAATGATACCTTGTTTTATCCTCATGGAGAAAGCATTTAATGTTCTTATTCAGATGAGAAGGGAGATCCACTTTGTGATTTGAACCAAACTGCTTTCTAAATATTTAAATTTATGCCCCTTGACAAATGGTGCTCTCAGCTTTACTTTTCATTACAATCATTACATCTCAAATGATATCCCACTTCCTGGTTACCTCTCCACCAATCCCTAGTCCCACATCTGCCCTGTCCTTCCATTTTGCCTGTATGAGAGTGATCCCTCTCTCCTGCCCACTGCTACAGCATCCCCCTACTTTGGGACATCCAACATCCCCAGGACCAAGGGCCTCAGTTTTGATCACAGACACTTCTTTTTGTAGGGAATGCAGGTGAGTGCAGAGATGTGTAGAGCAAAGTTGCTGAGAATGTTCCTGATGATGGAGTGCCAAACGTTAAATTGAACATTGTCTCTAAGTGTTAGAGAACATCACCAAAGAGGAGTTGAAAATGTAGCAGTCAGTTAATGGGAGATCAAGATGAAGAACTTCTCGGGGCGGGGGGTATGAAAAAGTCACTGAAATAATGAACTCACAGCAGCTGCAGTTGCCAGCATTGAGCCTGCAGAAGGCTGTACTTGTTTACAGTTCATCACAGGTTGGAGGATGTTGGTGCTTATTGAGCCCTACCCTTCCATGCTGACCAATTGGCAACTGACAGATTCTTTTTAAGAAAGATTTTTATGTATCATTAAATCCCACAATTAGATGATAGGGAAAGTATATTGTTTTTATTGAATTATTTTATTTATTTACATTTCAAACATTATTCCCTTTCCTGATTCCTGCCCCCCAAATGCCCCTATACCATATCCCCTCTTTCTGCATTTATGAGGTTGTACCCCCACCCACCCAACCACCCACGCTGCATCCCTGCGTTCTTATTCTGCTATACTGGTGCATTGTGTCTGCACTGGAACAAGGACCTCTTCTTGCATTGATGCCCAACAAGGCCATCCTCTGCTACATATACAGCTGGAGCCATGGGTCCCTCCATGTGTACTGCTTGGTTGGTGATTTAGATCCTGGAGCTCTGGTTACTTGATATTGTTATTCATCCTATGGGGTTGCAAACCACTTCAGCTCCTTCAGTCCTTTCTCTAACTCCTCCAATGGGGACCCCTGGTGAGTTCAGTGGTTGTTTGCAAGCATTCCCTTCTGTATATGTCAGGCTATGGCAAATCCTCTCTGGAGACAGCTATATGAGGCTCCTGTCAGCATTTACCATAAATATGCTTTCCCTTTGAGGAGTAAGAAGAATCCTCCCTTATCTTTTTCGACAACCTATGGTTGAAGTTTAAATATTTTTCTTACACAAGATTGTTTTTTGGGGCCATTTGCTTGGAAAATTATTTTCCAGCCTTTTACTCTGAGGTAGTAGACTAATGTACTGGATCTGTAAAGAGGAACCAGCATTTTGCTACATACAGGAAATGCACCCCAATGACAAAAACAAATACTACCTCAGTTTAAGGGAGGACTCTTCTTACTCCTCAAAGGGAAAGCATATTTATGGTAAATGCTGTTAAGAACTTTTTAATGAACATGTACACTTATGCTAAAAGAATTACTATATTTTCTCTGGTACTTTATAATCCACCTCACATGTTGGCTTGTGTTTAAACAGAAAACCTTTTGGTAATCACTCTCCAAGGCACAAATTTTACACAAAACTTCCATGTATTTAAACAACCAATGGTCACTCTTGTTCATAAGTTCACTGGATAATTCTTTATATATAAAGTGCACATGATCAGACATGTTTCATGGTATCCATGCACAGTAAACAAGCAATAGATGAGAATACCCAGATACAGATATACTATGGAAAAACTAAGTTAAAGATGGAGAGGAAGAACAAGAGAAAGGGAGAATGAGAGAGAGAGAGAGAGAGAGAGAGAGAGAGAGAGAGAGAGAGAGAGAGAGAGAGAAACAGAGAGAGACAGAGACAGTGTCAGAGATAGTAAGGTCTTATCCATGTAAAATCACAAAGGTGTACATTCTGAGGTTTCTCATATTAAAATCCAGATGGAATACCCAATGTGAAGTATAACTTTGTCATTTTCAATTAGAAAGGATTGATATAATGCAGAATTTTTAAAATTTCTATGGAAACTAAGCTCTCTTCACTGAGACATATATGAGCACACCATTCTGAATAGTTTGAAACAAGATCTTGACATTCTTTCCTTATGTGTGGCCATAAACTTCATGCACAGCCCTTTTGTTTCTATTCACAGGAAGTCACTTCAAGAACTCCTAGGAATCAAGCCTGTCTTTGGGGTTTATTTATAGTATTGAAATTGGGGAGGTCTCTGAACTTTCATTAGGTGTTGCTTGATTTATGTTCCTCTAATGCATACTGGAAAACAGACCTTATGGTATTAGATCCATTGTATATTTGTTTCTTGATCATATATATCATTGCAATTATAGTCCAATAATCATGTCTAATATGGAAGGAGGAGTGATGGTGAAACCTAGGAGTCATACTCCTCTGCTTACCATGACTGAACTTTCCCCTCCATTCTCTATTGTTGCATGTACTCATGTTCAAGGGAAATTAGAGTGTTTTGATATGGTTAAGTTTTGAAATTTGAAAACCAAAGAAAGCTTAATTTCTGAACTACTGAACTAAATGTCTTTATTCCATTCTAGAAAGGCATATATGTATTCATCCAATTAAATGAGTATACGATTGTTTGTATTGTGACTTCCAATATTAAAATATTTAATTTTTCCCCTTATCCTATTTTCTATCTATTTTCCCACTTCACATGAAACCATTCAGAGATAATTGAATCCAAGGCCTTCGGATCTTGCTCATACTGACAATATTCTTTGCAAAACATTAAACTTCTTTGGCTTCATAGTTGTGATTCCTACTAGGAAAATTTTTGACTCTTTAATTATCTTTCTGTTTTCAACAGGCTTGCTATATCCTTAACTTCTATAAAGTCCAGCCTATCTTTTCTGTCATAAATTCTGAATAGTTAAAGCATCCCTTCCCTTGACTCTCCACAGTCTTTGGAATTAATTCTCAGAACCTTAAGAATTTGATCATTAAGTTGTGGTGCCCTAGAGCAGAACACTTCTTTAAACTCCGTATTCGCTTGGCTTCCAACTTAATTTACAACTACAGTTGACTGTCTTTCAGTAATTTTAATTGTATGGTGCAAGTGAAACTTCTGATTATTTTCCTTACAGATGAATTTCTCCCTTTATTCTCTTCATCTACTCATTGCTCATTACTTATTCTTAGAAGAAGATTTGCTGAGCATTGTTGGCATTTTATTTCCATTAATACTTTAATTACATTATCCCTAAATCTCAAATCTGTCTCATCTAATTTCTCATACCCAGTCATTCATTTCCATCCTGACTGTTCTGCCTCAGAGATCAAGTTATTGTTCTCTGACGAAGCTGTTAAATAACCTTCAAATTCCCCTGTTTCAGTAACAGGTTTCAGAAATGAAATCAATACATTGTTTTGTATATTTAATGGTATCTATATATTCAGAGTATGGCAAACAAGGTTCTGCATAACCTTCCTCCACCTTCTATTTCAAACAATTCTCACAGCAAATTGTAAATGACTTTTTCTCCTTCCAGCTTTCTAAATTATTTCCTGATCAGTATTTATCATCTTCTTCCTCCTTGGGGAACATTTTTTCTTGAATACTCATATTTAAACTTTCTTGTTTATAGACCATTTTGCAAACATCTGTTTCTGAAGAATATTTTGCAGTATTGTCTCTATAAGTCCTCATAGGATTCAGTCATGAAGTCCTTTCCACACAGATTTCATTTCAGTATCTAATAATATAATTTACTACCTTTCCCTGAATTAGATCATCACATATCATGTTTTAACTCATAACCTTGGGATTGGACTATTTTGATGGCCACTGTACACTAGACAGCTTAATGTTCAGGACAAGTATCTTCTAGTATTTGTGTTTGATTTTTTGTTTTTTATTGTGTTTTGTTTTTTCTTTCCTTCTTTTGGTTTTTTGGATTTGTTTTATTTTATTTTTTCGAGACAGGGTTTCTCTGTATAGCTCTGGCTGTCCTAGAACTCACTCTGTAGACCAGGCTGGACTCGAACTCAGAAATCCACCTGCCTCTGCCTCCCAGAGTGTTGGGATTACAGGCATGTACCACCACCAACTGGCTGTGTTTTGGTTTTCTAAATTAATGAATTAATCTATGCATGAATGAAGCCTTCCTGATGGTCATAATACGATAAGTTAATTTATGTGCACTTTATATGATATGAGATATAAGCAGAAAGGCCAAAGAGAGGATACTTCAATCCTACTTCAAAAGGGGAAGACAATAATCACAGGATGCAGAGAGGGGGGATCTGAGTGAGAGAGTGTAAGGAGTGTAGAGAAAGGGGAACAGGATCAGGGATGTTGGGGAGGAGAAAAGGCCAGCAGAATGAGTGAAAATATGCAGCTTCTGGACTTGAGAGTTGGGAGGGGAACATCTAGAAAGTACCAGAAACCTGGGAAGTAAGAGAATCCCAGGACTCAATGGGAGTGATCTTGGTCCCAACAGTGGGAAGTGAGAACTCAAAGAAACCCACTTGATTAGATAGACAGAGCCTCAAGTGGAAGGATGGGGATACCAACCCACAGTCAAAATTTTTGACCCATAATTGTTCCTGTCTAAAATAACCAAAGGGACAAAAATGGAGAAGAGACTGAGGAAAAGGCAGCATATGTGAGGTGGTTCTAGGCTCTCAACACATATGTAGCAGAGGACTGCCTTGTTTGGCTTCAGGGGGAGAAGACATGCCTAATCATGAAGAGACTTGAGCCCAAGGGTGAGGTTGGTTGGTGGGGGGAGTGACTGGGGGTGGGTGTAGCTGTGGGTGGGTGGGGGTGGGAAGCATTCTCTGGGAGACAAGGGGAAGGAGGATTTGGTTGAGGAACTGTGAGAGGAGGACAGGGAACTGCTAGAGGGGGGCAAGGTGGATTTAAAAGAAAAGAAACCAAAAAGAAAAGAAACAACTTACAGTAGCAGGGAACTGTGGGTAGTAAGCCATGATAGACAGCCTGTTCCCTAGTTGAGCCCAGGCTTAAAACCATGATGACCCAGCAGGTGCCTTTTGCCTGCAAGGAATAGGAGGCTTTTGATAAAGACCCAGGAAAAGGTAATTGTGGAGGCATGGAGTAGGACTCTGGTGATGATGGCTTTGAAGTCCTAAGGTCTCAGAGCTTTCTAGCTCCCTAACTGTACTGAAATGCTGAGGATAACTTCTAAAATGTCCTAGAAAACTTATCTCTCTGAGGGTGAACTACTGCAAGCTTAGGTGATTAACACCTGTAGCCTAACAACAGAGGATTAAGCAATGTGGTCTTTGTTCTATCCCAGCAAGAACTGCTGGGCTCTAAGTTTCAGCTTGCTAGTCAGAAGTCACTTAAGAAGTGGTTAATGAGTTTATTAATAAGTTGTAAAGTTTTCTTTGAAAGCCAACTAGGGGGAAAAGCAGAAAGATCCTAAGTGGGGAAAGGGAAAAATCTAGGTGGGGAGAGGTAAAAGGTTAGAGAATGAAAGAGAGAGAGAGAGAGAGAGAGAGAGAGAGAGAGAGAGAGCGAGCAGTTTGAGGTCACCACCATCTTGGCTCCTGTAACAAAGCAGCCAGCTCAGACAGATACACAGAAAAAACCAGAGTGAAGGATTGCTCAGTACACAGCCTGCCTGGGTTCTTTTCACACATGGCAAATGGGCAGCTCTACAACTGCCTGGGCATGTATCCTGCAGGGGGGCATCTGACTTGCAGGGAGTCCTGAAGTTAAAGGGAGCCCTGCAGGCTGAGGTCACCACCATCTTGGCTCCTGTGGCCAAGCAGCCAGCTCAGATCATTTGAGATGCAACCCCCCTGGGGTACTTCTGTGCAAGGGAGCTGGGCAGCTCTACAGCTGTCTGAGCGCTTGTCCTGCAGGGGAGCATCTGACTTGCCGGGAGTCTTGTAGTTAGGGGGAACCCTGCATTCTGAGGTCGCCACCATCTTGGCTCCTGTGATCAAGCAGCCAGCTCAGCCAGAGACACAGGGAAGATTCTACTTCCTGATAGTCCCTAGAGAACCAGCAGGAGCAGGTTAATCGCTACAGCCCCTTTCCATCAGATGTGATAGACCTGTGCCACATCTAACACGGGGAAGATTCTACTTTGTGATACTCTCGAGAACAGACAGGAGCAGGTTATTTGGTAGAAGCTGGGCATTCGAGAACTGAACATTTGAAATCCACCAGCAAGCCCTGTCCTGGGCCATTTGCCCTGCAAGGTAATCAGTGTTTGGAAGGGGTCCTCATGGCATCCACCATCATCATTACCGGGTGGACCAGGCAGGCTACAGCAGGTACACAGAGACAACCTGAGTATAGCATTGATTGGGACAAGGCACACCAGGGCTCCAATGGCACCCAAGAGTAGGGAAGCACATCAGCAATCAGTGCCAGGGGAAGCCCAGTCATCCAGGGGTGCAGAAATAGCCTAACAGGCTCACAAGAGGTTCAAACACCAGCTAGTGACAACAATACCAACTAACCCAAGAGATAACCAGATGGCAAAATGCAAATGTAGGAACGTTACTAACAGAAATCAAGGTAATATGGCAGCATCTGAACCCAACTCTCCAACAACAGCAAGTCCTGGATACCCCCAACACACCAGAAAAACAAGATTTGGATTTAAAATCACTGATCCTGATGCTGTGAGAAGAACACAAGAAGGACATAAATAAATCTCTTAAAGAAACACAGGAGAAATGGATCAAAAGGTAGAAGCCCTTACAAGGGAAACACAAAAATCATTTAAAGAAATTCAGGAGAATATGGGTCAACAGATAGCAGGCAATAAAGAAGAAACACAAAAATCACTTACAGAAATGCAGGAGAAATTGAGTCAACTGGCAGAAGTCATGAAATAGGAAACAGGACAATCTCTTAAAGAATGACAGAAAAACACAAAAAACAAGTGAAGGAATTGAGCAAAACCACCCAGGATCTAAAAACAGAAGTAGAAACAACTAAGAAATCACAAAGGGAGACAACTTTGAAGATAGAAAACCTTGGGAAGAAATCAGGGGACATAGATGCAAATATCAACAACAGAATACAAGAGATAGAAAAAAGAATCTCAGATGCCAAAGATACCATAGAAACCACTGACTCAACAGTCAATAACTAACTAACTAACTAACTAACTAACTAAATAAATAAATAAATAAATAAAACGCAAAAAGCAAAAAGCCTGTAGCCCAAAACATCCAGGAAATCCAGAACACGATAAGAAGACCAAACCTAAGGAGTACAGGTATAGATGAAAGTGAAGATTTACAACATAAAGGGCCAGCAAAAGTCTTCAACAAAATTATGGAAGAAAACTTGCCTAACCTAGAGTTGGCCATGAATATACAAGAAGTCTACAGAACTCCAAACCTACTGGACCAGAACAAAATACCTACCATCACATAATAATGAAAACCCCAAATGTACTAAACAAAGAAAGAATATTAAGAGCAGTAAGAGAAAAAGCTCAAGTAATATATAAAGGAAGACCTGTCAAAATTATACCAGACTTCTAAACAGAGACTATTAAAGCTAAAAGATCCTGGACAGATCTCATACAGACACTAAGAGAACAAAAATGCCAGCCAAAACTGGTATACCCAGCAAAATTCTCAATCACCATAGATGGAAAAACCAAGATATTCCATTATAAAACCAAATTTAAAAAATATCCTTCCACAATCCCAGCTCTACAAAGGATAATAGGTGGAAACAATTAATACAAGAAGGGAAACTACACCCTGGAAAAAGCAAGATAGTAACCTTCTTTCATCAAACCCAAAAGAAGATAACCACTCAAATATAAAAAAAATCAAAAATAACAGGACAAAATAACCAGTATTCCTTAATATCTCTTAACCTCAATGGACTGAATTCCCCCAATAAAAAGACAGAGATTAACAGACTGGTTCTTAAACAGGATCCTACATTTTTCTGCTTACAGGAAGCACACCTAAGTGTCAAAGACAAACTGAGCATACCTCAGAGTAAAAGGCTGGAAAACAATTTTACAAGCAAATGGCCTTAGGAATCAAGCCTGAGTATCCATTCTAATATCAGATAAAATTGACTTCCAACCTAAAGTCATCAAAAGAGACACAGAAGGACACTTCTTACTGGTCAAGGGAAAAATTCACCAAGAACTCTCAATTCTGAACATACATGCTCCAAATGCTAGGGCACCCTCATTAGTAAAAGAAACTTTACTAAAGTTCAAAGCACACATTGCACCTAACACGATAATTGTGGGTGATTTCAACATTCCACTCTCCTCAATGGACAGATCAGGAAAACAGAATCTAAACAGGGACACAGTGAAACTAATTGAAGATTTGGACCAATTGGTTTTAAAACAATTATTCCTAAAGCAAAAGACTATACCCTTTTCTCAGCACCTCATGGTACCTTCTCCAAAAGCTACCATACAATTCGTCAGAAGACAGATGTCAACAGATACAAGAAGATTGAACTAAGCCCATGCCTCCTATCAAATCACTATGGAGTAAGAGTGGACTTCAATAGCAAAAAAAAAAAAAAAAAAAAAAAAACCCAAAACAAAACAAAACAAAAACAAACAAACAAACAAAAAACAGATAGGCCACATATACATGGAGGCTGAACAATTCTCAATGATCCTTGGCCAAAGAAGAAATGAGGAAAGAAATCAAAGAATTTTTGGAATTTAATGACAATGAAGGCACAACATACCCAAATCTATGGGACACAATGAAAGCAGTGCTAAGAGGAAAACTTATAGCCCTGAGTGCCTCCAAAAAGAAATGGGAGAGATCATACTCTAGCATCTTAATGGCACACCTGAAAGACCTGGAACAAAAGAACCTAATTCACCCAGGAGGAGTAGAAGACAGTAATTCATCAAACTCAGGGATGAAATCAATCAAATAGAAACAAAGAGAACCATACAAAGAATCAACAAAACTGGGAGCTGGTTCATTCAAAAAATAAACAAGATAGATAAACACTTATCCAGACTAACCAAAGGGCATAAGGACAGTATCCAAATTAACAAAATTTGAAAGGAAAAGGGAGATATAACAACAGAAACTGAGAAAATTCAAAAAATCATCAGATCCTACTACAAAAGCCTATACTCCACACAACTGGAAAATCTGGAGGAAATGGGCAATTTCCAAGACAGATACCAAATACCAAAATTAAATCAGGACTAAATAGATTATCTAAACAGTTCCATAACCCCTAAAGAAAGAAAAGGGGTCATAGGAAGTCTTTCAACCAAAAAGAAGCAAAGGACCAGATGGTTTATAGCAGAATTCGAAAAGACATTCAAAGAAGACCTAACACTAATACTCTTCAAATTTTTCCACAAAATAGAAACAGAAGGAACACTACACAACTCATTCTACAAAGCCACAATTATGATGAAACCAAAACCACACAAAGATCCAACAAAGAAGGAGAACTACAGGCAAATTTAACTCATGAATATCAAAGCAAAAATAACAAAATTCGTGCCAATTAAATCCAAGAACACATCAAGACAATCATTCGCCATGATCAAGTAGGCTTCATGCCAGGGATGCAGGGATGGTTCAATATAAAGAAATCCATCAATGCAATACACTACATTAAACAAACTCAGAAAAAAAAAAAACACATGGTCATTTCAGTAAATGCAGAAAAAGCATTTGACAAAATTCAGCATCCTTTCATGCTAAAATTCTTGGAAAGAACAGGAATTCAAGGCCCATACCTAAACATAGTAAAAGCAATATACAGCATACCAGTAGCCAACATCAAACAAATGGAGAGAAGCTTGAAGCAATGCCACTAAAATCAGGGAATAAACAAGGCTGTCTCCTCTCCCCATATCTTTTCAATATATTAGTTAAAGTTCTAGCTAGAGCAATTCGACAACATAAGGAGTTCAAGGGATACAAACTGTAAAGGAAGAAGTCAAACTATCACTATTTGCAGATGATAAGATAGTATATTTAAGTGACCCAAAATACTCCACCAGAGAACTCCTACAGCTGATAAACAACTTCAGCAAAGGGACATTGTAAAATTAACTCACACAAATCAGTAGCCTTCCTATACTCAAAGGATAAACAGGCTGAGAAAGAAATTAGGGAAATGACACCCTTAAAAGTGGTCACAAACAATATATAGTATCTTTGGGTGACTCTTAAACAAACAAGTGAAGATCTATATGATAAGAACATTAGGTCTCTGAATAAAGAATTTGAAGAAGACCTCAGAAAATGGAAAAAATCTTCCATGCTTGTGGATTGGCAGGATTAATAT
The DNA here is from genome assembly GCA_964023405.1 of Apodemus agrarius. NCBI lineage: Eukaryota > Metazoa > Chordata > Mammalia > Rodentia > Muridae > Apodemus > Apodemus agrarius. The sequence continues at coordinate 122,085,617 of OZ030007.1, forward strand.
AGTAAAAATGGCCATCTTGCCAAAAGCAATCTACAGATTCAATTCAATCCCCATCAAAATCCCAACTCAGTTCTTCACGAAGTTAGAAAGTGAAATTCTCAAATTTATCTGGAATAACAAAAAAACCCAGGTTAGTTAAAACTATTCTCAATAATAACAGAACTTGTGGGAGAATCAGTATCCCAGACCTCAAGTAGTACTACAGAGCAATAGTGTTAACAACTGCATGGTATTGTTACAGTGACAGGCAGATAGATCAATGGAATAGGATCGAAGACCCAGAAATTAACCCACACACCTATTGTCACTTGATCTTTGACAAAGGAGCTGAAACCATCCAGTGGAAACATGATAGTCTTTTAAACAAATGGTGCTGGCTTAACTGGAGTTCAGCATGCAAAAAGATTCAAATTGATCCATTCTTATCTCCTTGTATTAAGCTCAACTCCAAGTGGATCAAGGATCTCCACAAGTCCTTGAAGAAAGAAATCGAAGAAGACCTCAGAAGATGGAAAAATATTTCTTGCTCCTGGATTGGCAGGATCAATATAGTAAAAATGGCCATCTTGCCAAAAGCAATATACAGATTCAATGCAATCCCCATCAAAATCCCAACTCAATTCTTCATAGATCAGGAAAGAGCAATTCTCAAATTCATCTGGAGCAACAAAAACCCAGGATAGCTAAAACTATTCTCAACAATAAAAGGACTTCTGGGGGAATCAATATCCCTGACCTCAAGCAGTACTACAGAGCAATTGTGTTAAAAACTGCATGGTATTCGTATAGCAACAGGCAAGCAGATCAATGGAACAGGATTGAAGACCCAGAAATTAACCCACAGACTTATGGTCACTTGATCTTTGATAAAGGAGCCACAACCATCCGGTGGAATAAAGATAGCCTTTTCAACAAATGGTGCTGGTTCAACTGGAGGTCAACATGCAGAAGAATGCGAATTGACCCACTCTTATCTCTTTGCACTAAGATCAACTCCAAGTGGATCAAGGACCTCCACATAAAACCAGACACACTGAAACTATTAGAAAAGAAACTTGGGAAGACCCTGGAGGACTTGGGCACAGGGGAAAAGTTCCTGAACAGAACACCAATAGCTTATGCTCTAAGATCAAGAATCGACAAATGGGACCTCATAAAATTACAAAGTTTCTGCAAAGCAAAGGACACTGTCAGAAGGACAAAGTGGCAACCAACAAAGTGGGAAAAGATCTTCACCAACCCCACATCTGACAGAGGGCTAATATCCAATATATACAAAGAACTCCAGAAGTTAGACCGCAAAGAAACAAATAACCCTATCAAAAAATGGGGCATAGAGCTAAACAAAGAATTTTCACCAGAAGAAATTCGGATGGCCGAGAAACACCTTAAAAGATGTTCAACATCATTAGTCATCAGGGAAATGCAAATCAAAACAACCCTGAGATTCCACCTCACACCAGTCAGAATGGCTAAGATTAAAAACTCAAGAGACAACAAGTGCTGGCGAGGATGTGGAGAAAGAGGAACACTCCTCCACTGTTGGTGGGATTGCAAAATGGTAAAACCGCTCTGGAAATCAGTTTGTCGGTCCCTCAGAAAATTGGGCATGTCACTTCCAGAGGACCCTGGCATACCACTCCTGGGCATATACCCAGAGGATTCCCCTGCATGCAATAAGGACACATGTTCCACTATGTTTATAGCAGCCTTGTTTATAATAGCCAGAAATTGGAAGGAGCCCAAATATCCCTCAAAGGAGGAATGGATACAGAAAATGTGGTATATTTATACAATGGAATACTACTCAGCAATTAAAAATAATGAATTCATGCAATTTGTAAGTAAATGGTTAGACCTGGAAAATATCATCCTGGGTGAATTAACCCAATCACAAAAAAATGCACATGAAATGCAATCACTGATAAGTGGATATTAATGAGCCCAGAAGCCCTAAATACTCAGGACACAAATAGCAAGTCAAATGATTCCCAAGAAGAAGAAAGGAGAGGACCCTGGGCCTGTAAAGATTGCATCCAGTTTAGTAAAGAAACCGAGGGGGGAGGGGGAATGATTGGGGAACAGTTGGGGGGGAGAGGAACTATGGGAACTATGGCGGGTGGGAACTGGGAAAGGGGAAAGCCTTTGGAATGTAAACATAGAATATAGAAAATTAAAAAAAATTAATAGATGGTAAAAAAAATACACATACATTCTGTGTATAGGATTGGGGTTTTGTTTAATTGTTTGTTTGATTTTTGGATGCAGCTTTTGGAAAAACATGTACAAAATATCATTTTTCCCTTTGCTCTTCAGAAGTCTCTAGAGTTTTCAGATCCATCTTATGGGATATATAATAAAATAAACTATAAATTAAAAAAAAAAGAAAAAAAACAGACACACTGAAACTAATAGAAAAGAAACTGGGGAAGACTGTTGAGGACATGGGCACAGGGAAAAAGTTCCTGAACAGAACACCAATAGCTTATGCTCTAAGATCAAGAATGGCAAATGGGACCTCATAAAATTACAAAGTTTCTGTAAGGCAAAATACACTGTCAAGAGGACAAAACAGCAACCAACGAATTGGGAAAAGATCTTCACCAACCCTACATCTGACAGAGGGCTAATGTCCAATATGTACAAAGAATTCAAGAAGTTAGACTCCTGAGAGCCAAATAACCCTATTGAAAATGGGGTGCAGAGCTAAACAAAGAATTTTCAACAGAAGAAATTCAGATGGCTGGGAAGCACCTTAAGAGATGTTCAGCATCATTAGTCATCAGGGCAATGCAAATCAGAACATCCCTAAGATTCTACCTCATACCAGTCAGAATGGGTAAGATTAAAAACTCAGGAGACAACAGGTTTTGTTGAGGACATAGAGAAAGAGGAACACTCCTCTACTGCTGGTGGCAATGGAAGTTAGTACAACATTTCTGGAAAGCAGTCTGGTGGTTACTTAGAAAACTAAGTATGACACTTCCGGAGGACTCTTTTACCACTCCTGGGCATATACCCAGAGGATTCCCTGGCATGCAACAAGGACATATGCTCCACTATGTTCATAGCAGCTTTATTTATAATAGCCAGAAGCTGGAAAGAACCGAGATGTCCCTCAATGGAGGAATGGATACAGAAAATGTGGTATATTTACACAATGGAATACTACTCAGCAGTTAAAAACAATGAATTCATGAAATTCTTAGGCAAATGGTTGAATCTGGGAAATATCATCCTAAGTGAGGTAACCCAGTTATAAAAGAACACACATGGAATGCAGTCATTTATAAGTGTGTATTAGCCCAGAAGTTCTGAATACCCAAGACACAATTCACATATCTAAACATTCCCAAGAAGAAGGAAGGAGAGGACCCTGGTCCTGGAAATGCTTGATGCAGCATTGTGGGGAATTACAGGACAGAATACTATGAGGGGGTTGATTGGAGAACAGGAGGAGGAAGAGGGCTTATGGGACTTATGGGGAGGGGGGAACCGGGAAAGGGAACATCATTTGGAATGTAAACAAAGAATACAGAAAATTTTATAAAAGGAAAAAATATAAATCAAATCAAATAAAAACAAAGTAAAAAAATAGAAAGAGGTCAGGAGAGAGAAAAGAGAGAGACCTCTCTTTTGTCTTTGACACTTATACATCTTTCAGAATACACAATCACATGTTACAAAGTTCATCACAAGTTCACACAAAATATCAAGTCATACATTGAAACAGAGAATGTTTACATGCATATCCATTAGGAGTAATTATCTAGCTAAACAGCTATCACTTGTCTTTCACATGTCCATTGACAGTAAAACCATACCTTAGTAGTGAAGTTTCCTATAGATAAACCCACTCAATATTTTCTCTTCTGTCCTAACACCTATAATAAGTAATCCTAGTTCTCTTTTTATGACCTTTGCTTAATTTTTTTACAACCTCTTGGAATGTGCTCTAAGTAGGAGAAAGTCTGGTAGCCATCTAAGAGGAAATAACTTGTGAGACTTGGGAGATTGGCAGGGTTCTCATTGCAGTTTTGACTATTGGAAAAGGACCTAGTAGCAGTCCCATTATAAAAGAGCTAAATAATCACAAATATAATTTTAGGAAATTTTATAAGATCATCATTAAAATTTAAGTCATCTATTTGCTTACATAGTATCAATATAAGGCAGTACATCTGCAGAGATTTGCTCCAAAGGAGTATGGTATTACTTATTGATTATTATATATGTTTAATAATAACAGGAAAAGAATATTGATAGCAGGAATCTTTCCTAAAATGAGTCCCTCACAGCCTTGCTTAATGAGGACTCATCTGTTGCAGATTATAACATAATAGGAAGCACGCAATTTCAGGATGATCATCTGCTAGTATATTAGCTTGTCCCATTATGGCTCCTGACAGCTTTTGTCTATGCCCTTTGGGCCCCTGGCTCCTGTCAGCTACAGTCTCCCACAATCCTTTGTAGTGAGGTCTGTGGCCATCAGTCTCAGTAGGAGCAGCACCAACCCCTCCTACATGCAAAGGTTTCCCCAAGCTCTCAGACCAAGCTAATGAGAAGTGCCTGCTGCCAGACCCTGACCCACCCCAAAAGATGTTCTCTGCACCCTCTACAGAGACAGCAATGTTCCCTTACCTTGGGTATGAGGAGGGATCCATCCTGCGAAGGTCTTTGACCTTCTGCAGGAGAACAGAGAGTCCTTCTATTTCTATAGTTTGCTCAAGTGCTAGTCAGACCTAGTCCATGGGATCTTTCCCCTGTACCTGTATATAGAAACATAAAAAAACAGAAAACATTATAAAGGGGTAGAGACAGGTTCCAACTCGGGCTTTTGTTTCTCCTATTAAAGCAGTTTTCATTTTTCTTTCCCCATTTCATTTTGCAATGTTATGCCTTTAGGAGAAAATAAAATCAATTCAAAAATACAGCTAGTTTTATTAAGTTCTTAAGTTATGACTTCTCACTTATAGAAATCTGATTTTAAAACAGTTTCTTAGAATTTTTTTTAATTTATAATAGAATCAAAGAAAGTTTTCTGCAAAATTAACTTAAATTTGTTTTTCATGCTTCTTAAAGAGGGAAAAGCTTTTGCAATTTGAATATTGAAATCCCTCATGACTTTTAAAGTTAAGGCCATTTGATTCAACAGGAAGTTAAAGAGAAGTGAGTAAAGATGCAAATTAATTTAATATATAAGCCAACCAGGGTTGATTAGGAAGCACTTACTGATTCCTCAGCTGATTGTAAGATACATCCAATAATCAGGAGTTAACTTGAAATACAAAGTCAACAGGTTTATTTTACAAGACTCTTGAGAACTAAAAGAAGCTGTAGATCTTGGTGGCGGGTGCTTAGACCTAGCGGGCAGAAACAGATACCGAGATATACCAAGCTTGAGATATACCAAGCTTAAGATCTCTGGGGACCCAGGCTGCCAGCCAGTCATCTAAGAACAGGAGCTTGGCAGAGCAGCAGTCCTGTGTTTCAGCAGGGCGTGGGTTCCTGGCCCTCTGGGAGTTCCTGCACCCTGCACTCTGCACTCCCCACTCCCCGAGGCCTCAGACAGCATCCTTGATGCTGACTGACCTAAGCAAACAGATCCAGAGAAGACAAGCAGCATCAGGTCCACAGAGATAACCGAATACAACATTGCCTAGAGGAAGATACACCAGGGGTCCAACAGCACCCAAGAGGAGAACAACACATCAGCAATCTATGCCAGGGGAAACCCAGTCATCCAGTGGTGGGGAAATAGCCTTTCGAGCCCACAGGAGGTTCAAGCACCAGCTAGTGACTATAAGACCATCTAAGGCCAGCGATAACCAGATGGCAAAAGGCAAATGTAGGAATGTTACTAACCGAAATCCAGGCAATATTGCAGCAACTGAACCCAGCACCCTAATAGCAGTAAGTCCCGGATACCCTACCACACCAGAAAAACAAGATTTGGATCTAAAATCACTGGTCCGGATGCTGATAGCAGAACACATAGATAAATCTCTTAAAGAAATACAAGAGAAAATGGATCCAAAATATGAAGTCCTTTCAAGGCAAAGACAAAATTCACTTAAAGAAATTCAGGAGAATATGGATCAAAAATTAGGAGTCAATAAGGAGGAAGTACAAAAATCACTTAAAAAAATAAAGGAGAACATGGGCCAACAAATAGAAGTCATGAAAGAAGAAACACACACACACACACACACACACACACACACACACACACACACACACAAACTCTTAAAGAAATACATGAAAATACAAACAAGCAAGTGGAAGATCTGAGCAAAACCATCCAGGATCTAAAACAGAAGTAGAAACAAGTAAGAAATCGCAAAGGAAGACAACTTTGGAGATAGAAAACCTTGGGAAGAAATCAGGGGCCATAGATGCAAATAACAATAGAATACAAGAGATAGAAGAAAGAATCTCAGATGACAAAATACCATAGGAACCATTGATTCAACAGTCCAAGAAAATACAAAATGCCAAAAGCTTGTAACACAAGACATCCAGGAAATCCAGGACACAATGAGAAGACCAAACCTAAGGATTATAGGCATAGATGAGAGGGAAGATATACAACTTAAAGGGCCAGTAAATATCATCTACAAAATTATGGAAGAAAACTTCCCTAACCTAAAGAGAGAGATGCCCATGAATATACAAGAAGCCTACAGAACTCCAAACAGACTGGACCAGAACAGAAATACCTCCTGTCACATAATAATCAAAACCACAAATGTACTAAACAAGGAAAGAATATTAAGGGCAGCAAGAGAAAAAGTCCAAGTAACATATAAAGGAATACCTATCAGGATTACACCAGATTTTTCACATGAGACCATGAAAGCTAGAAGATCCTGGGCAGATATCATGTAGACTCTAAGAGAACACAAACTTCAGCCAAAACTACTATACCCAGCAAAACTCTCAATCGCCATAAATGGAGAAACCAAAGTATTCCATGAGGAAATCAAATTTGCAAATTATCTTTCCACAAACCCAGCCCTACAAAGGATAATAGGGGAAAAACACCAACACAAGGAGGGAAACCACACCCCAGAAGAATCAAGATATAAACCTCCTCTCATCAAACCCAAAAGAAGATAACCTCTCAAATATAAAATAATAATTTCAAAAATGTCAGGAGGTAATAATTACTATTCCTTAATATCTCTTAACATCAATGGACTCAATTCCCCAATAAAAAGACATAGACTAACAGACTGGATATGGAAACAGGACCCACCATTTTGCTGCCTACAGGAAACACAACTCAGTGTTAAAGACAAACACTGCCTTAGAGTAAAAGGCTGGAAGACAATTTTACAAGCAAATGGCCTCAGGAAACAAGCTGGAGTAGCTATTCTATAATATCAGATAAAATTGACTTTCAACTTAAAGTCATCAAAAGAGACTGGGAAGGTCACTTCTTGCTGGTCAAAGGGAAAATCCACCAAGAAGAGCTCTCAATACTGAACATCTATGCTCCAAATGCAAGGGCACCCTCATTCATAAAAGAAACCTTACTAAAGCTTAAAGCACACATTGCACCTAACGCAATGATTATGGGTGACTTCAACACTCCACTCTCCTCAATGGACCGATCAGGAAAGCAGAAACTAAACTGGGACACAGCGAAACTAATTGAAACTTTGGACCAATTGGATTTAACTGATATATATAGAACATTTCATCCTAAAGCAAAAGAATATACCTTTTTCTCAGCACCGCATGGTACCTTCTCCAAAATTGACTACATAATTGGTCACAAGACAGATGGCAACAAATACAAGAAGATCGAGCTAATCCCATGCCTCCTATCAGATCCCCATGGAGTAAGAGAGGTCTTCAATAGCAATAAAAACAGCAGAAAGCACACATAAACATGGAAACTGAACAATAATTTACTCAATGGCACCTTGGTCAAGGAAGAAATAAAAAAAGAAATCAAAAACTTTTTATAATTAAATGAAAATGAAGGTAAAACCTACCCAAATCTATGGGAAACAATGAAAGCAGTTCTAAGAGGAAAACTCATAGCTCTAAGTGCATCCAAAAAGAAACTGGAGAGAGCATACACTAGCAGCTTAATGGCACACCTTAAAGCCTTGGATGAAAAAGAAGTTAATTCACCCAGCAGGAGTAGAAGACAGGGAATCATCAAACTCATGGCTGAAATCAATCAAGTAGAAACAAAGAAAACCATACAAAGAATCAACAAAACCTGAAGCTGGTTCTTTGAGAAAATCAACAAGATAGATAAACCCTTAGCCAGACTAACCAAAGGACACAGAGACAGTATACAAATTAACAAAATTAGAAATGAAAAGGGGGACATAACAACAGAAACTGAGGAAATTCAAAAGATCATCAGATCCTACTACAAAGGTCTATACTCAAAACAACTGGAGAATCTGGAGGAAATGGACATTTTCCTAGACAGATACCAAATACCAAAATTAAGTCAGGGTCAATTAGATCAGCTAAATAGTCCCATAACCCCTAAAGAAATAGAAGGGATTATAGAAAGCCTCCAAACAAAAAAAAGTACAGGACCAGATGGTTTTAGTGCAGAATTCTACCAGACACTCAAAGAAGACTTAACACCAATACTCTTCAAAATATTCCACAAAACAGAAACAAAAGGGACACTGCCCAACTCGTTCTTCAAAGCCACAAATACGCTGATACAAAAACCACACAAAGATCCAACTAAGAAAGAGAACTGCAGGCCAATTTCCCTTATGAATATCGATGTAAAAATACTAAAAAGAATTCTTGCCAACCGAATCCAAGAGCACATCAAGATGATCATTCACCAAGATCTACTCTGCTTCTTCCCAGGAATGCAGGGATGGTTCAATATATGGAAATCCATCAATGTAATCCACTACATAAACAAAGTAAATGAAAAAAAAAACACATGGTCATCTCATTAGATGCTGAAAAAGCATTCGACAAAATTCAGCATCCTTTCACGCTAAAAGTCCTGGAAAGAGCAGGAATTCAAGGCTCATACCTAAACATAGTAAAAGCAATATACTTCAAACCAGTAGCCAACATCAAAATAAATGGAGAGAAACTTGAAGCAATCCCACTAAAATCAGGGACTAGACAAGGCTGCCCACTCTCTCCATATCTTTTCAATATAGTACTTGAAGTTATTAGACAACATAAGGAAGTCAAAGGGATACAAATTGGAAAGGAAGAAGGTAAACTATCATTATTTGCAGACGATATGATAGTTTACTTAAGCAACCCAAAAATCTCCACCAGAGAACTTCTGGTGGTTTGCTGAAGCTGGTAAACAACTTCAGCAAAGTGGCTGGTTATAAAATTAACTCAAGCAAATCAGGAGCCTTCCTGTACTCAAAGGACAAGCAGGCTGAGAAAGAATTTAGAGAAATAACACCCTTCACAATAGCCACAAACAACATCAAGTACCTTGGCATAACGCTAACCAAACAAGCGAAAGATCTGTATGACAGGAAATTCAAGTCCTTGAAGAAAGAAATCGAAGAAGATCTCAGAAGATGGAAAAATATTTCTTGCTCCTGGAATGGCAGGATCAATATAGTAAAAATGGCCATCTTGCCAAAAGCAATCTATAGATTCAATGCAATCCCCATCAAAATCCCAACTCAATTCTTCATAGTTCTAGAAAGAGCAATTCTCAAATTCATCTGGAGAAACTAAAAACCCAGGATAGCTAAAACTATTCTCAACAGTAAAAGGACTTCTGGGGGATTCAATATCCCTGGCCTCAAGCAGTACTACAGAGTAATTGTGTTAAAAACGACATGGTATTGGTACAGCAACAGGCAAGTAGATCAATGGAAGACCCAGAAATCAACCCACAGACTTATGGTGACTTGATCTTTGATAAAGGAGCTACAACCATCCAGTGGAAAAAAGATAGCCTTTTCAACAAATGGTGCTGGCTCAACTGGAGGTCAACATGCAGAATAATTTGAATCGACCTACTTTTATCTCCCTGTACTAAGATCAACTCCAAGTGGATCAAGGACCTCCACATAAAACCAGACACACTGAAACTATTAGAAAAGAAACTTGGGAAGACCCTGGAGGACATAGGCACAGGGGAAAGTTCCTGAACAGAACACCAATAGCTTATGCTCTAAGATCAAGAATTGACAAATGGGACCTCATAAAATTACAAAGTTTCTGTAAGGCAAATGACACTGTCAGAAGGACAAAATGGCAACCAACAAAGTGGGAAAAGATCTTCACTAACCCCACATCTGATCGAGGGCTAATATCAAATATATACAAAGAACTCCAGAAGTTAGACCCCAAAGAACCAAATAACCCTATCAAAAATGGGGTACAGAGCTAAACAAAGAATTTTCACAGGAAGAAATTCAGATGGCCAAGAAACACCTTAAGAGATGTTCAACATCATTAGTCATCAGGGAAATGCAAATCAAAACAACAGTGAGATTCTACCTCACACCAGTCAGAATGGCTAAGATTAAAAACTCAAGAGACAACAGGTGCTGGCGAGGATGTGGAGAAAGAGGAACACTCCTCCACTGTTGGTGGGATTGCAAAATGGTAAAACCGCTCTGGAAATCATTTTGGCGGTTCCTCAGAAAATTGGGCCTGTCACTTCCAGAGGACCCTAGCATACCACTGCTGGGCATATACCCAGAGCATTCCCCTGCATACAATAAAGACACATGCTCCACTATGTTCATAGCAGCCTTGTTTATAATAGCCAGAAGTTGGAAGGAGCCCATATATCCTTCAAAGGAGGAATGGATACAGAAAATGTGGTATATTTATACAATGGAATACTACTTAGCAATTAAAAATAATGAATTCATGCAATTTGTAGGATCCTGAAAATATCATCCTAAGTGAGTTAACCCAGTCACAAAAGAATACACATGAAATGCAATCACTGATAAGTGGATATAAATGAGCCCAGAAGCCCTAAATACTCAAGGCACAATTAGTAAGTCAAATGATTCCCAAGAAGAAGAAAGGAGAGGACCCTGGTTCTGAAAAGATTGGATCCAGTTTTGTAGATCCAGAACAGAGGAATGGTGGTGGGGGGTGATTGGAGAATAATTAGGGGGCGGAGAGGATTTATGGAACTTATCTTGGAGGGGGGGAATTGGGAAAGGGGAATGCCTTTGGAATGTAAACAAAGAATATAGAAAATAAAATTTAAAAAAAAGAAGCTGTAAATGGTCACATTTATCCTGATAATCATTTGGAATGTTGCATTAATAATTAATCCTTTATGTTCTAAATATACATAGACATAATAGTAGTGCCTTGGAGCTGTTAATCAAATATACATCCTAGAATACAGTAAAACACCATTGATGAGCTATTGCCTGTCATTCATAATAGTAAAGGAAAATTTGTGAGTCTGTGGTATTTAATTGACTTTCACAAAGGTAATTGTTATCTATATTCCTGAGTAGAATTAGTAGCTAATTTCATGGTTTAAATTTTTTGAAAACTGTGGATTTTATAACTTTAGAAAGGAAATATCAATAAAAGGTATATACACATTCATATAATGTTTAATTGTATAAAACTATTTCCTTAATAATTAAAACAAATATTTATAAATTTTGAGTTTATTTTCAAGTGTTTACTATGTAAATCAATTAATTATTTGTTTAATATTTAAATTTTAATAGTAATGTAATTTTAATTATTATGAGTTATTGTGAATGTTCTGTTGTATATTAATTTTAGTGTAAGCAATTCTTTATATTAATTATGAAACAACTTGTAAATGGAGAAAGTCATTTTGTATTATGGTAAAGATAGTGTCTTAAATCTTACTGCAAAGTGTTTCAAATGATTGTGAAATTACTAATTACCCTTTAGTAATATTTCAAGGGCATATTCAAACAGTTTGTGAACATTGGCTCCAAAATTTCGTGATGTTTTTTAAGCTTCTTAATCTTTGTCCTTGGCTAATTGTGATGCCCCTTTTCTCAGTTTTCCCTTTTAGCATTCATTACTTACACAAAATAAAAAATATTTTGAGATTTTAATGTTTGAGATAGATATAAAAATGACTCTTGACTACATTTTGAGGGACATCAATATTAAGGACCAATAAAGGTTTTTTGAGTGTGATACAATCTGTTAAGATCCTGTTCCTGATTTTGCCTCATTCCCTCACCTCCCATGGGAAGTAGAATCATAAACTACCTCCTTCATTAAATGTTACATTGCCAAATATTGTATTAAAGCTCTAAGTATTTCAGAACAAAACAGAAGTATCTAGATAATTTACAGTTAGTAATTGAAGCAATAAAATCTGGAAACATAAGTAGTAAAATTTCCAAGGCATCATTAACATCTGAGAATCACCCAGGTTTCACCTTCTTCTTTTCTGGTCTCTATACCAGAGTTAAAATTATTGTGAGGTGGAGAACATTTCCTTGACACCTTTTACAATGTATCATATATTTCATTAATATATGTGTTATTTCGATTGCATAGATTTGGTAAATACAAAGGTTCTTCAAAAGATTCTCTCTTAATTGCATTTTTATACTTATCACTGCCCTGCACAACAACTTGTTAGGTCCATGTAGATACCATTAATTTCTTTATACTGACTGTGTGTTTCATGATTGGCTCTCAATAGTCACCTTTCCACATGTTCACTCTCTTGTTAAAGGTATATATTTCTCTTTATCCCTTAAAGGGGGTGCGGAGGAATGTGAATATTTGATCCACTTCTGGTCCTTGAATTGAAAAAAAATCAATAAAAATTGGACTTTGCATTTGTAGTAGCTTTGGGGGGATAGGATGATTATCATTGGTAAATAACGATGAAATATAATAATATTAGTAAGTTGATTCTTTGTCAACTTGACAGTAGCTAAAGTTGTTTGGGAAGAAAAACTTTAATGAAAATATTCTTTCATAATATTACTTATAGGCATGTCTGTTGGACATTTTCTTGATAAATGATAATTGTGGGGTGGAAGACCTGGGTCCTGTTAAAGCTCAATTCCCCAGGGTAGGGCAATGACAAGTTGGTGAGGTAGGAGTAGCTGTGAGGGAGGGGGAATCCTCTTGTAGAAACAGGTGGATTGGAATTGGCTAAGAGAGTTTCCTGAGGGGAACCCAGGAAAGGGGATAACATTTGAAGTGTAAACACATAAAATAACCAAAAATAAATAAATAAATAAATTTCTTGGCGAAAGAAGCCAGTAAACAACATTTTCAACATCTTATACTTACATTCCTCCTTAAAGGTTCCTGTCCTGTCTGGGCGGGCCCTTGTTCTGACTTCCCTGAGTTACAAGATTGCTTTTTATCTGGAAATATAATCTCTTTTTATGAAATTTATCAAATTTTAGATTTGATAGTTTAATCACAAAAGACCTATCACATTCCTCAATGTTTTTTTGTAAAAAAAAAAAAATGAATACAATGATTCTTTTTTTATTTTTTTTAAATTAGGTATATTCTTTATTTACCCTTCCAATGTTCCCTTTCCTGATTCTCCCCTTTCCCCGAAAATACCTTAAGCCATCTCCCCTTCCACAATCAACCCACCCCAGCTTCCCTGTCCTGGTTTTCCTCTACACTATGGTATCAAGTCTTTCCAAGACCAAGGGCCTCTCCTCCATTTGGTGTACAACAAGATTATCCTCTTCTACTGCTGATGTGTCTTGGGCCATGGGTAACTGGAAAAGAGCCTTGAGCATATGAACCTGGGGGAAATTTTCCTGAACAGAACACCAATAGCTTATGCTCTAAGTTCAAAAATTGACAAATGGGACCTCATAAAATTACAAAGTTTCTGTAAGGCAAAGGACACTGTCAATAGGAAAAAATGGCAACCTACAAATTGGGAAAAGATCTTTACCAACCCTACATCAGACAGAGGGCTAATATCCAAGATATACAAAGAACTTAAGAAGGTAGACTCCAGAGAGTCAAATAACGCTATTAAAACTGGGGTACAGAACTAAACAATGAATTTTCACCTGAGGAATATCGAATGGCTGCAAAGCACCTAAAGAAATGTTCGACATCCTTTGTCATCCTGTAAATGCAAATCAAAACAACCCTGAGATTTTACTTCATACCAGTCAGAATGGCTAAGATCAAAAACTCAGGAGAAAAAGGTTCTGGCAATGATGTGGAGAAAGAGGAACACTCCTCCACTGCTGGTGGGATTGCAAGCTGGTACAACCACTCTGGAAATCCGTCTGGATGTTCCTCTGAAAACTGGGCATGATACTACTGGGGGACCCTGCTATACTACTCCTGGGCATATACCCAGAGGATTCCCCAGCATGTAATAAGAAAGCAATGATTCTTATTTAAACAAATTAAGGTATTATTAGGACAGAGAAGGAAAAGCCTATTTACAAAAAGAAAGTTCAAAGGAGATGTCTTAGTCAGGGTTTCTATTCCTACACAAACATCATGACCTAGAAGCAAGTTGGGGAGGAGGAAATGGTTTATTCAGCTTACACTTCCATACAGCTGTTCATCACCATAGAAAGTTAGGCCTGGACTCAAACAGGACAGAAAGCAGGAGCTGATGCATAAGCCATGGAGAGATGTTTCATACTGGCTTGCTTCCCCTGGCTTGCTCAGCTTACTCTCCTATACAAGCTAAGACTACCAGCCCAGGGATGGCACCACCAACAGTGGGCCCTCCCCCTTGATCACTAATTGAGAAAATGCCCCTCAGCTATCTCTCATGGAGGCACTTCCCCAACTGAGCTCCTTTCTCTGGGAAAACTCCAGCCTGTGTCATGAAGACACACACAACCAGCCAGTGCAGGAGAGATCAAATTATGCTGATTCATTGAATAGTTTTGCCTTTAAATCCATTACATCTATTAAGTAAAAGCAGGAAATCTTATAATCTACATGGATTAAAAAAAAAAAACAAGAAATGTTCAAACCCTTGGTATTTTTGTTAAGTTTATCAAGAAACTAAGCTAGCTATCTTAGGATTTACATGATTAAAGGAAAATAGATAACATAACAAAAACAAACAAACAAACAAAAAGTACCACAAAAGCAATACCAGGAAATAGAATAGAATACTAGCTGAGAATACCTGGACATTAACATCTTTGACACAGGAGGAACCTGAACTTTCAGGAGAGTAATTCCATGAAATTTTGACATTATAACTCTCTTAATTTCATCTTTCTGGAGTGGAGTTATTTGCTATGGGTATCTTATCATTGTTATTACTTAATACAGTTTAGAAATTTGTTACCCAAAAGCTGACATTAATATGTTTTGGTCCCCAACTTCTCATTACTGGTAAAACATTTAAAGTAAAATGCTCAATATATCCCTGGTAGGAGGCCTTCAGATCACGAGGAAATGCCTTTGAATAGCACCGAAGAAACACAATTCTTTCTCTAACTTGCCTCGCATATTCATGTTGTGTGGCTTTGTCTTCTCATAGAAACCTGCCATGTCTTGCTAAAGAGCCCAAAGCAACATAGTCAATCAAAACTTGACACTTCAAGAACTCTGAATTCATGTGAGCCTTTTCAGTTTTCAAACGCGTAATATTAAATATCCATTATGGTATCAGAGAGCTGAATAAGTTGCACACTGTTGATGTTTGAATGTTGGTTGCTTACAGAAAAAACAATAACTTCCATTACAGGTCTTAGAACTATAAATAGCCTCAGTGTGACCAGAAAGTGTAATGTTCATATTTAGACCTTGTTGCTTAGATTAAAAGATGCATTCAAGGCTATACAACGGAGGGCAGTACATCATCTTGGGCAGACAATGAATTATTATGCTTTACTAATTACATTTCTCACTGTTGTGATGAAACAGCTGACCAACAAGCTTAAGGAAGGAAAGGATTATTTTTGTTCACAGATTGAAGATCACATCCATAGCAGTGAGGAAATAAAGGTAAGCTTATCCTTGCTCAGGAAATAGATAGAAATGAATGCTAGTATTTATCTCACTTTCCTCTTTAAATCACCTTGCGTCATGGATGAGTGTCTCCTCCTTAATAAAACATTTCTCAAATCTCCCACAGGACTCAAAAAATGTGTTACTACAGCAATCCTTTTTTTTTCTTTTTTCTTTTGGGTTTTTTGAGATAGTGTTTTTCTGTGTAGCCCTGGCTGTCATGGAACTCACTCTGTAGACCAGGCTGGCCTCGAACTCAGAAATCTGCCTGCCTCTGCCTCCCAAGTGCTGGTATTACAAGCCTGTGCCACCATTGCCTGGCCGCTATGGCAATTCTAAACCTAGTCTTCTTAGCAAAGGAAATTGACCATCACAGTGTCCAAGATGAAAGACATTTACAAACTGATAAACCAAGAACAATTCTTAGTCCTCTGTCTTTACAAATTGTCAATACCATAGCTTTAGAGACTTGGAGGTTCTTCCTAATCTTTTGACTTTGGGGTTGGTTATATGTTTTTTTTTTCCTGAAAATTTGCAGGTGTATCAACCAGAAATGGAACTCAAGGAGACAACATTCAAGTCAAACCCCTCAAACCCAGCCAGTGTCATGTCAAATATATACAAAGTACACTTTAGTTACCTATAAAAAGTAACTGCCTTTCCCTTATTTCCACAGAGAAAACTGCATTTTATAACAGAGCACAGTGGATCACTTAATCAATACACTATAATCTTATATCCTTTGCACCATGATGGACATTTATGTTATTTCCAATTTGAGCAATTATCAGGAAATTGATTCTTGGCTAAAATCTTATAATTTCTATTCCTTACTTTATGGTTCTGGAAGCAAAATCTACCAAGCATCCTTACTTTGCCAGATGATTTATAGGAGTTTGCTGTTGCAGATGCCATAAGAAGACTGCAGGACATTTGGAGGCAGAGAACTGCTTTACCTTATTGATACCCTGTTTATTTGAGCTTCCTTAGAGTATCACTCTAGCAATTGTGTTCTGCTGAGAAATTAAAACCTTCCCTCCTTCCCAGAGCACTAGGTGGATACAGTTTGCAGTTTTACTAAGATTATGAAAGGATGGATTTTTTACAATAAAAATGGTGTCTCTTACTCTTAACTCCAGACTTTCATATACACCTCTTCTTGCTCAGATGCATAAGTTGTGTTGAGTATGCAAGATCTCTCACAAAACCTTTTCCACTTTAATATGTCAATCTCTTCTAATCCCTGTCTACAGCCCTAGAGTTGAAAACTTCTAGATATTTCCAACTTTATGAAAACTCGTTTCTTTATACTTTGATTTTCTGACACATAAGTAAGAGAATTTTGTCTTCTGGAGAAAAATAACTTCAATTTATTTTCAGATGAAATGCAGAAAAATTCCCATGTCCTGGGTAAATCTCTATGATTTTGTTTTTAGGATTTGGTTGCAATTTAAATCTCAAAATAGATGTGGTTGCTTCCGAGTTCCTAGGTGAAACAGATGAACAATCAATAGAGTAGCATCTATCAATACCCTCCATTGAATATTTGGAAGTGTAACAACCTCAGTTTGGAGTTTCTCTCATTCTTGTAAAAGTTGTGAAAGGGCAGCAAGACATGCATTTTCAGCTGGTAAACAGCAGATCTGTTCCACTTACATCATTCTGCTGGAAATGCTGCATATTATCACTTTTTACCTTTGAACTCTGCTTTTTCTGTCTTTCTCATTTCATTGTCCAAATGTCCCTGCCCCTGAGACTGTATATTTATTGTCACTCTTTACTTAAGACATTTACATACTTTTAATTTTTTCCAGTAGTGTTTCACTTGTTAGTTTGCATTTGTTTTGTATCTACAAGGCTCTAATTTCCACATCTCTTCATTTTCTTGTTCCTTTTTTGCATTCATTCATGTTCCTTTGCACATTCATCCTATTATATTGTGTATTTTGTTCTAGTTTTTTCTTCTTCTCATACATTATATCCCAAACACAATTTCTCCTCTCTTCATTCTTCCTATACCCATCCACATTGCCCCTCTCTCAGGTCCCTCTTCTGCTGCTTCCTTTCACAAAAAGACCAGGTCTCCCATGGATATGGATTGACAAGTAAAATCAAAACTAGGCATAAGCCTTAATATCAAGGATGAAAGGTGGAACAAAGTAGGAGGGAAAATGTCCTAAGAGTGGGCAAAAGCATGAGATATCTCTCTGCCCATACTGTTAGAATTTCTACAAAAACTACACAGCCATATCAATATCCAGTGGACCTAGCTCAGACCCATAAAGGGTCCTTGATTGTCACTTCAGTCTCTAAGATTCCCTCCCCCTGCTATGAATTCTAACTAGTTGATTCTGTGAGTCATGTTTTCTTTGAGTTATTGAACCCTCTGGCTGCCACAATCTTTCCAACCTCACTCTTAGGCAAGATTCCCCTGGCTCTACTTCGAATATGGTTGTGGATCTCTGTATTTGCTCTCATCAGTTGTTTAATGACTTCTTTCTCATGACAATGGATTCAATGAAGTATTTCTTACAATTAAAACTATTTTTATCATGAAATTTGCAGGTAAATAGACAGAACTAGAAAAAAAATATGCTTAGTGAGGTAACCCAGATTCAGAAAGACAAACATGCTCTGTTTTTATCTAAAGTGGATGTTAGCCATTAAGTAAAGATCAATTATGCAGGAATCCATAGATCTAAAAAAGGTTAGGTAACAAGAAGGGCTCAAGGTGGACACAGATATCATCCTAAAAATGGAAAACAGAATAAATTTATGGTTGAGCTTGAAGTAGGTACTGATGGGATCAGCTGGGATAAGTAGGTGTCTAGTGTGTGGATGAAGGAATACAGTACTAGGAGAGATGACTGGAAACAAGGTCATTTAGGGGCAATGTAGGAATGGTGTAATGGAAATTCCCAGAAATGTACATGAGTAACCCTAAAGAAGACTTCTGATAAAGGGGGATATGGATTCTGGATTATCCATCTTTTATTATCAGGCAACACTACTAGTAGTGAGACTGGAACAAGACCCCAGCAATCAAACCTTCTTCTATAGTCTGTCTTGCCTGAAAGATCTGCTAGGATAATTGTGGCACAGGATTTGTGCAATTGGCCAACCAATGACTGGTCCAACTAAAGGTCCAGGTCAGAAGCAGAATCCCATGCCTGACACTGCCTGAATGGCTCAGAGAACAAGGATAAGAACAAACAAGGCTGGCAAACAAAAGTCATTGAAATGATTTATAATGATTTGTTCTATACTTAGTTTCTTTATTACTAGTGTATTTCATTTACATTTCAAATTTTTCATACAATGAGTTTCATGATATTCATCTCTCAACCCTACTTCATCTCAGAACCATGACTAAACCTCTAGCAACTTATCCATATTATCTATCTATCTATCTATCTATCTATCTAGTCTGTCTATCTCTCTCTCTCTATCTCTCTATCTATCTATCTATCTATCTATCTACCTATCTATCTATCTATCTATCTATCTATCTATCTGTCATCCTTTTAGGCCACCAAGTCCAGTTTATATTACTTGATTATTCCTAGGCATGGACTCTCCCATAGAATGTGGTTGATAAACTGACTACCAAATCATCAAAAAAAGAATTTGAAATTTTCTCTCCCAGAAAATGTCATGTATTGTGGCCAACACCATTCTCTGTGCTTGGATTTGTTTCGTAGCCTGTACTTTTTTTGGTCTTATATATACTGCCACAGGTCTGTATGAAGTTATATGGACTTCTGCCTTACTGTGTCTAAAAAGCAATTTCCTTGAAGTTGTTCAATCCCTTGGCTCTTTCAATCTTTCTGCCAACTCTTCTACCTGGATTCTTAAGGCTTAAAAGCTGAGTGCCTTTTAATAAAGAAGAAATAAAATACAGTCTTATGAGATATAAAGACAAAAAATAGAGCAGAAAAGAATAAATATGGTCAGGTCATGAAGTAGAGGGTAAATAAAGAGGAATATGGGAAGAGATGACTACTACCAAAGCCTTCTGTAACACCAATTTCACAAATAACATGTATATAATTTTGTCCAGATTTCCTTCCATTAAGTCATTTCAGGGTTCTCCATTGTATTCTCCTAACAGAAATAATGCCCACATTAAAGGTTAAGGGTGGCAAGATGTCTAGGTCAGTTAAATGTTTGACATATGCAATACTCAGAACCTGAATTAGATCTCAGCACTCACACATAAACCCTTTTATAGTCAAGCAATTGTAATGCCATCGTTGGAAAGGAAGAAACAGAAATGGTGGGCTCGCTGGACACCTATTCTATCTTAATTTGCAATCCAAAAGACTGATTAAAAAACTTATTTTAAAAACCGAAATAGATACAGTTCTGGAAATGACAGTCAAGTTTGACTTCTGAACTCTATAGATATGTGCACATGCACACAAAGGAATCCATACATTACATCTGCCCCCCCCAACACAATCAATACCCAAATTTCTGATAATCAATTATACCCCATGGATTTTAAGTCAACCTAAAGCTAAAAAGAATATTTTCAAAGGAAAGTTCAATGACACTATGTCTAGTAAAGTATCTCTATATATTTACTATTCTATTCTCTGAATACTCTTGCCAAGTTAAGTTTGAAAGATTTTAAAGATGAGAACACGAGCTAAAACTCTTTGAAGTAATTTGAAAATTGTTACTATGTCAATCATTCATTTTTATCTATACTGATAAAATGTGATTCTATTTTTATGAATATCTGATCAATTTTATTTTTTAGTGGAACTAAAACAAAAATAACTGAAATCTGCCACTCTTCTATGAATCATGTATGTCTCAACTTGTAAGAAAAAAAATAAAGGCTCATACTTTGTTCACATAATATTGAAAGAAATCTGTCTTTAAAAATTGGAATTAATGTTGTGGTTAATTTAATGGAAAGGCTGTCTCTTGAAGTAATTTCCCATATGATTTATAAGATTCATGAGATACTTTTTATATTTCCATTATGGTTCATACAAATAAAGATTCAGATTGTTATCTATAATCAATAATACTTGATTTAATATTATTTTTGTAGAATTTGGTAGAATTCTATGTCAATATCTGGGTTTGTTAGCTTTGAGGTCACATACATGAAATTGAAATATTATAAAATATCCCCAAGTAACTAAGGAGATCATATTTTAATATAACTTAGCAATGGTAATTTAATTTTAGCTACCTACTTGTGTTAATAAAAAGATTTTGTTCTAAAAGAACAAAGAATTTATAGTTGAATATGCAATTGCTGTGCATCTAGTGGAGAGATTTGATATGGCATAATCATATTACTTAGATATTCTTACAATTATGAGTACCAAATATAGAGTTAACAAATATGAAGATATTTGTTACTGAAGAGATAAAAATTTTCACAAAGTATAGTTTTTACAGAGCGTAAAATTTCACTAGGTTAAATTAAGTTTAATAACTTCTAAATTATTCATGTTTAAATAATGTTTAGAGAAGAGCAATTGAGATTCAAGAGATTTTTATCATTAGAAAAATCCCAAATAATCTTGATCCATACATTTTAAATTTGTATATTTTTCTGATACTTTAGTGTGATAAATAATAATAATAATAATAATTATTATTATTATTATTATTATTATTATTATTATTTTGGTTTTTCAAGACAGGATTACTCTGTATAGCCTTGGCTGTCCTGGAAAAGAAATTAGTCTGATCCTGATGGAGACATCCACAAAGTTTTCTGCATCTTTGAATCAACATTTGAATCCACATTTGAGCTCTTTCGTAACAGATTCATTTAGCTAGTGATTTAAATCATGAATAATAGATTAAAAACATCTGTATATGTTCTCTAAAAGTGTTCTTAAATTAATTGGACTATCCCTACTAATATAATATTTTTCAAATAGTATATCACAGTACACACCTCACAATAGTTTTTTCCTTTATACAATGTAATCCAGGTATAAGCATGAAATAGTAGTCCTCTTAGGTTTTGCTTCAATAAAAGTACTCTTAAAGACAGAAAGTAAATGCTGAAAAAGTTAGTAAATCCAATGGTAGAAATCATTATGCAGTCAATAAAAAAGCTGTGTATCAATCTTATCATTCCAAGGAAAATATGAAGAGCAACATGCTGAAAAACAATTACTTGTGAGGATATCTCTTTCCTTTATTCACCTTTGTTTGAAAGAAAACAACTGAGACTTTCCTGCTGCACTGACGCCCATGATGGGCATCTGTTTTGCTCTATTATCTGGGTCTGTTTGTCCATTAGCAGGTGTGTGCATAAACACATATACTCAGAAATATATTGTCAGTGCCCCAGGTTCTCATACTGATTTGCTTTAGTTTATACATTCCTGAAGCTCTAAGCTCTGCACTGTGTACATTTTAAATAGTAATTATAAAATAGTAATTATGAAGTTTTGTTTGTGTGTTAATTGCATATAGGTAAATTAAAAATAATTAAAGATACTACTATTATTAATAAATGGAGCTGATGGTATATTCACACATTCTTCTAACTACACGCAACTTAACATAAGCCCTTCCTAAGAACAGTTAGCTATTTCTTTACAATTAGTTGTTACTATCTAAGAGTATAAATAGAGGAAAAGATAAAGAAGTTTTAAAAAATGAATAGATATGACAGGATTGATGGTTTTCTTTTTTATTGGATATATTCTATATTTATAATTCATTTCCCTTTTTCTGGTTCCCCACCCCCAAGGGTCCCACATGCCCTTTTCCCTCCCCCTGCTCCCTCATCCACCCCCTCCCACCTCACTGTTCTTGTACTCCCCACAATGATGCTTTGGTCCATTCTAGCACCAGTGTCCAATCTTTTCTTCTTGTCAGACATCACATGGTATGTGATTTATGTCTTTGGTGTTCCAAGATTCTAGGCTAATATCCACTTATCAGTGACTGCATACCATGGGTATTCTTTTGAGACTGGGTCACCTCACTTAGTATGCCGTTCTCCAGCTCCATCCATTTCTCTAAGAATTTCATGAATTCATTGTTTCTAATGGCTGAATCATACTCCATTGTGTATATATACCACATTTTTTGTATCCATTCCTCTGTTGAGGGACATCTGGCTTCTTTTCAGCTTCTGGCTATTATATATAAGGCTGCTATGAACATAGTGGAGCATGTATCCTTATTGCATGCTGGGGAATCTTCTGGGTATATTCCCAGGAGTGGTATGGCTGGGTCCTCCGGAAGTATCACGTCCAGTTTTCTGAGGAACCGCCATACTGATTTCCAGAGTGGTTGTACCAGCTTGCATTCCCACCAGCTGTGGAGGAGTGTTCTTCTTTCTCCACATCCTCACCAACTCCTGATGTCTTCTGAGTTTTTAATCTTAGCCATTCTGCCTGGTGTGAGGTGAAATCTCAGGGTTGTTTTGATTTGCATTTCCCTAATGACTAATGATGTTGAACATTTTTTAAGGTGTTTCTCAGCCATCCAAATTTCTTCAGGTGAAAAGTCTCTGTTTAGCCCTGTTCCCCATTTTTGGATAGGGTTATTTGGTTTTCTGGGGTCTAACCTCTTGAGTTCTTTGTATACGTTGGATATTAGCCCTCTGTCAGATGTGGGGTTGGTGAAGATCTTTTCCCAATTTGTTGGTTGCTGATTGATCCTTTTGACAGTGTCTTTTGCCTTACAGAAACTTTGTAATTTTATGAGGTCCCATTTGTCTATTCTTGCTCTTAGAGCATAAGCAATTGGTGTTCTGTTCAGGAATTTTTCCCCTGAGCCAATGTCCTCAAGGGTCTTCCCCAGTTTCTTTTCTATTAGTTTTAGTGTGTCTGGTTTTATGTGGAGGTTCTTGATCCACTTGGAGTTGAGCTTAGTGCAAGGAGATAAGAGTGGGTCAATTCTCATTCTTCTGCATGTTGACCTCCAGTTGAGCCAGCATCATCTGTTGAAAAGGCTATCTTTTTTCCACTGGATGTTTTCAGCTCCTTTGTTGAAGATCAATTGGCCATAGATGTGCAGGTTCAATTCTGGGTCTTCGATCCTATTCCATTGATCCGCCTCCCTGTCACTGAACCAATACCATGCAGTTTATAATACTACTGCTCTGTAATATTGCTTGATGTCCGGGATATTGATTCCCCCAGAAGTTCTTTTGCTGTGGTTTTCAATCTGAGACACAAAGAAACAGAGAAGAGGAATAATTTTTAACCTATATTAGGGTGACCATGATATGATGAAAAAATTTTATTTCTCCACATTCTTTTATTAAATTTGATATCTAAAACAACATGGATAAAGATTAATTAACAGTGTAAACTGTATAACCTCACCTTGAGCCTTTGAGGAGTTAGGACTGCAAAAATCTTAAAGGCTTCCAGATGTTGAAAGACATAACCATGATGCATGATTTTTTTTATATCTGTAATTCATCTATTATTTATCATCTATCTATAGATCTATCATCTATCTTCTATCATTTATCTGTCTATTTTCTATCTACAATCCATCATGTATATGCCCATCTATCCATCAGTCTGTTCATCTATGTATGTATGTATGTATGTATGTATGTATTTATCTATCTTTCTTTCTTTCTTTCTTTCTTTCTTTCTTTCTTTCTTTCTTTCTATTTATATTGCATTTAGCCACACATTTGTTGTTTCCTTTCTAACATTCCACTTTCTTCTTTATTTTCTGGTTTCTGTATTTAAATTATTTTCTCAGATGAGTTCATTGGACCTAATACATATTCTAAGCATAGTTTCTTAAGCCTAGCTCCCTATTAAAGCAAAAACACATTATATTAACTTTTAAATTGGATACTTTTGTGGTCATGTATAATGAAAACACTGTTCCATCATTTATTAGATATTTTCGCCTGAGGAATGGAGAAAAAAGAGGGTTAGACCAACACTTTTAAATTCAATAATATTTTTTAAAATACTAGAACCCATACAAGGTCTACCTTTTAAATTTTTTTATGCCTCAGCTTCTCCAAATGCACAACAGAATTTTCTTAAAAACTTCATAGCACCTTTGTCAATACTCTGTCATTTTCAGTTATACAGATCTATCTACATGGTTCTCTTTCTTCTATGTTACCCCCTATTGTTTCAAGACAAAATTTATTACTTTAGTGAGTCCATTAGCAGTATATTTAAGCATTTTTCTTTTGTTCCTTATTAGTGTGACATTTTGAATTTAATATAAATAAAACTTGAAATATACATTATTCATTAGTGACTAAATCTCTACTTTCATGAAGGCAAACGAAAGTCACACTTAGATTCTTGAACTACTAATAAGATTAGTAGGAAGAAAAGTCATGTTCAAAATAAGTTTTCTAATTTGCTTTTATTTTAAAATACCTATGATCTAATTCCATAGGGCATTGATTATTTCTTATTTTGTTAAAAGTAAATGTCTTCATACAATGTATTCTGATTATGGCTTCTCCTCCCCTAATTCCTCCCAGATCCTCCCTGAGTTTTCCATCCTCTCAAATCCATATTATTTTTACTCTTATTATTGCTTTTAATGTTTTTGCTATTATTGTCTTCAGCTTAAAGTTCTCTAGGAAAACCTAATTTCAGAGTTTATATCCATTTGATTCTAAACTTTTATAAACTTAGAGTATGGTTATACTTCATATGGTTCTACTAGACACATATGAATATATATATATATATATATATATATATATATATATATATTATACATCAGATGTATTTGTGTTTTCCAGTATATACATCTGTGAAAGATGTGAATGTCTAATGTTCATGATCTCAAATTAGACATACGGAGCGGGAAGTACAGATATTTGTAAATCATTATGTAAGTTCTGGGAATGTAATATGGTTTTTTGCAAGATATACACATTTTTTTGTGTTATGTCATCTCTTCAGCCATATTCATGACTTTCTAAGTGTTATTATTTCAACAAAACATAAGACAAAAACACATGCAACAGTATTTGATTTCTGCTCTAAAGAACTTCCTATCCTATTTCTGGAGTAGGGAAGCTAATATTGGTTTAGGATATATGAACTCTTCTAGATAGTAACAAATGTTGTGGTGGTGTACCAAAATAGCCTTTACTTTAGAATTTAAATTACATTAAATCATAAATTTCAATAATATTCTAGGTCCCTTGGGGCATGTTCAGCTGCACTGAGATACACGCTGTCTTCTAAGTTCCAGTGTACAGCCATGGCTCTGATCACCTTACTGTACCGGCTACATCTGTAACATTCCAGTTAGACTCCTTCCCTTCTGCCTGCAATTCCTGATCACCAGCTGGATAAGGAAAATCCAGTTTAGATCCTGTCTACTCCTCTCCCTCTAATCCCCTGCAGACTCTGCAGGATATCAGGCTTCCGTGAGTTGCAAAGTGTCCCCTGAGTGCCACTGTCTAGCCATGACTGCACCTGCTTTCTCCAATACTACTGTACCTGATACTTACATATTAAATATCTTACCACCCAATCCCCTGCTTGCTGGGTATTCTGGGACACACTCAGCTCTCTTGAGACATTCTCTGCCCACTGAGTTCCACAGTTCAACACAAGGTTGTCTACCTGAGGCCATCAGTACCAGGAACATTCAGATTTGTTCTGCCTTTGTGAGGAAGACTACAACAACAACATCCAGAGACATCTAGATAGATAAAGACAGAATAAGAACACAGTCAGCAAAAACAATTGCAATTTGGTAACTCCAGATTCCACTTTTCCTACTACAACAAGACTTAAGTATCTTAACATAACCTAAGCACAGAAAAGTCATGTTAAGTCCAGTCTTATAACAATTATAAAGACCTTTAAAGAGTAAGTGAATGAATCCCTCAAAGAAATGCAGAAACATTTCATTTAAACTGTGAAGGAAATCAATAAAACTGTTTAAGACCTAAAAATAGAAAGAGAAGCAATAGAAAAAAACAAAATGAGGTGATTCTGAGGTTGAAAACTTAGAAAAGAGAATAGGAACAACAGATATAAGCATTGCCAACAGAATAAGAGAGATAGAAAAGAATCTCAGGCTTTAAGGTTACAATAGAAGACATTGATACATCAGGTGAAGAAAATGTAAAATCTAAAATAGTGCTGCCAGAAACATCCAGGAAATATGAAATAGTATGCAAAGGCCTAGCTTAAGTATAATAGGAAAGAAAGATCTTGAAGAGTCCCTTCTCCAAGGTCCAGAAAATATCTTCAATAAACTCATAGAAGAAAATTTCAGCAATCTGAAGAAATAGATGCTTATAAACATAAAAGAAGCTTTCAGAACCCATATTAGATTGGACCAGAAAACAAAATCCTCCTAACATATAATAATTAAAACAATAAATCTACATAAAAATATTAAAAGCTACACATGTAGGCCTATCAAAATTTCACCTTATTTCTCATCAGATAATTTAAAATCAGAAGGGCCTGAGCAAATATTGGCATATCCTTATAAACCACCGATGTCAGCATGGACTAATACAATGAGAAAAAAATTAATCACCATAGATGGAGAAAAGAAGATATTTCATGACAAAACCAAATATAAGTAATATCTGCCTACAAATACAAATCTACAGAAGACACTAGAAGAAATACTCCAACCTAATGAGGCTAACTACATCCAAGGAAACATAGGAAATAAATAATCTCATACCAGCAAAACTAAAAGAAGGGAATAAGAGAATAACATACACTACCACCATCAACATCAAAATAACTGAAATTAACAATCATTGGTCATTAATATCTCTTAAGAGCAATAGAATCAATTCCTGAATAAAAACACACAGAATAACAGAATGTATGTGAAAGCATGATCCATCATTCTGTTGCATATAAGAAACATGCTGGGCAACAAGAATAAACATTACATCACAATAAAGGTCTGAAAAAAAGGTTTTCCAAGCAAACAGACCCAAGAACCAAGTTGGAGTAGCCATTTTAATATCCAATAAAATCGACCTTCAATCAAATTAATCCAAAGATACAGAAAGGGATACTTCATACACATCAAAGGAACAATATAAGAAGATGATATGTCAATTCTGAACATATATGCCCCAAGTGAAAGGGCAACCACATTTGTAAAATAAAAATTACTAAACTTTAAATTAGATACTGAACTTCACACACTTATAGAGGTAGACTTCAACACACTGTTCTTTCATTAGATCATCAAGAGAGAAACTAAAGAGAGAATCACTGAAACTAAGGGCCATGATGAATCAAATTTACCTAACAGGTATGTACTGAGCATTCAACCCACTGAAGAATATACCTTCTTCACTGCACCTCATGGAACCTTATCCAGAACTGACCATATAATTGGTCACAAATCTAACCTCAACAGATAGACATATACCCTTGCAACTCATCAGAACACCATGCAAAAAAGCTGGACTTCAAACATACAAGAATAAAAAGAAAGCCTGCAAAATCATGGAAACTGAACAAGTCAAATATTCACTGGGTCAGGGAAAAAGAAAGAAAGAAATTAAAGACTTTTGAGAATTCAAGGAAAAGAGAAGAACAGCATACCTGAATTTATGGTACACAATAAAAGCAGTGCTAAGAAGAAAGTTCATAGCACAAATATTTTCATAAAAAATTTCAAGAAATCTCATACTAACAACATAAAAAGCACTCCTGAAAGATGTAGAAGAAAAAAAAAAGCTAACACACCCAAGAGGAGAAGACCATGGGAAATAATGAAACTCAGTGCTGAAATCTGTAAATTAGAAAAAAAATGAAACCAAGATCCAGATCTAAGAGAAAATCAACAAGATAGACAACACCCTTAGCCAAACTAACTAAAAGCCAGAGAGACAGTATCTAAATTAACAAAATCAGAAATGAAAAGAGACATAACAAAAGACAATGAGGAAAGCCAAAGAATCATTAGTTCTTACTTCAAAAGCCTTTACTCTACACAAATGGAAAATCTAAAAGAAATGTACAATTTTCTTGATAGATTCCACTTATGAAAATAAATAAAAAATCTGGCAAACAATTGAAATAGTCTTATAATATGTACGGATATAGAACAAGTCATCAATATCTCTCAAAAATAAAAAAAGAAAGAAGAAAAGAAAAGAAAAGAAGAAAAGAAAAAAAATGCCAGATGACTTTAGAGCAGAATTCTACCAGAAAAAATACAAAAATAATGTTAATACCAATACTCTGCTATTCTACAAAATAGAAACAAAAGGAACATTTGCAAATTTATTCTATCAGGCCACAGTCTCCTGGATACGTAAATCAAATCACACAAAGACTCAACAAATAAAAGAGAGTTTCAGACAAGTTGCCTTCATGAACAGTAATGCAAAAATACTCAATAATAATCGCAAAAAGAAATAATGAACACAAAAAAACTCATCCATTATGATCAAATAGACTTCATCCCAGGGATGCGGAAATGGTTGCACACACACATACACAAATACACACACATTAATGTAATCCACCATATAAACAAACTGAAATTAAAAAAAAAACACATAATCACATGATCATCACAAAAGGTGATGAAAAAACATTTGACAAAATGTAACATGGTTTCATTATAAAAGTCTTGGAGACATCAGAGATACAAGCCCCAAACCTAAACACAATAAAGACAATATACAGCAAGCAGACACTCAACACCAAATTAAGTGAAGAAATTTTAAAACAATCCCAGTAAAATCAGGGACAAGGCTGTCCACTCTCTCCATATCTATTCAACAAAATAATTGTTCTATATAGAGCAAATAGTAAAACAGATCAAGCATATGTAAATTGGACAGAAAGAAGTGAGAGTATCTCTATTTGCAGATGATGCAATAATATACATAAGTGGTCCCCGAAATTCTACCAGAGATTTACAGCTGATAAACCCACAAAGCAAAGTTGCTAGATACAAAATTAACACAAAAAATTCAGTAGCCTCCTTTATACAAAATAGAAACTAGATGAGAAAAAAACTTAAGGAAAACACACCTTTATAATAGCCACAAATAATATAAAATATTATGGCATAACTCTAAACAAAGGGTGAAAAACCTATATGACAAGTACTTCAAGTCTAGAAAAATTGAGGAAAATAGCTGAAGTTCGAAGATCTCCCATGCTCATCGATCAATAGTAATATAGTAAAAATCACCATGTTGCCAAATGCAATCTACAGATTCTATGCAATTCCCACTAAAATTGAAACTCAATTCATTACAGATTTTGAAAGATCAATTCTCGACCTTCATTTGAAAAAATAAAAATATACCACATTTTCTGTATCCATTCCTCCTTTGAGGGACATCTGGGCTACTTCCAGCTTCTGGATCTGGAAAATATAATCCTAGGTGAATTAACCCAATCACACACACACAAAAAAAAAATACACATGAATTGCAATCACTGATAAGTGGATATTAATGAGCCCAGAAGCTCTGAATGCTCAAGGCACAATTAGCAAATCAAGAGACTCCCAAGAAAAAGGAAGGAGAGGACCCTGGTCCTGAAAAGACTGGATCCAGTTTTTTTTTTTTGATCAAAAAAAAATTTTATTGGATATATTCTATATTTACATTTCATTTCCTTTTTTTAATTCCCCAGCCCCCAAAGGTCCCACATGCCCTTTTCCCTCCCACTGCTCCCTCATCCACCCGTTCCCACTTCCCTGTTCTGGTATTCCCCTACACTGATGCTTTGATCCTTTCCAGCACCAGTGTCCATTCCTTTCTCCTTGCCAGACATCATTTGGTATGTGAATTGTGTCCTTGGTGTCCCAAGATTCTAGGCTAATATCCACTTATCAGTGACTGCATACCATGGGTATTCTTTTGAGAATGGGTTGCCTCACTTAGTATGATGTTCTCTGGCTCCATCCATTTCTCTAAGAATTTCATGAATTCATTGTTTCTAATGGCTGAATAGTATTCCATTGTGTATATATACCACATTTTTTGTACCCATTCTTCCGTTGAGGGACATCTGGGTTCTTTCCAGCTTCTGGCTATTACACCCTTCACAATAGCCACAAATGATATAAAGTATCTTGGAGTGACGCTAACCAAACATGTGAAAGATTTATACGACAAAAACTTCAGGTCTCTGAAGAGGGAAATTGAAGAAGACATCAGAAAATGGGAAAATCTTCCATGCTCGTGGGTTGGCAGGACTAATATAGTCAAAAATGGCAATCTTGCCCAAAGCAATATACAGATTCAATGCAATTCCCATCAAAATCCCAACTCAGTTCTTCATAGAGCTAGAAAGAGCAATTCTCAAATTCATCTGGAATAACAAAAAACCCAGAATAGCTAAAACTATCATCAACAGCAAAAGAACTTCTGGGGGAATCAATATCCCGGACCTCAAGCAATATTACAGAGCAGTGGTATTAAAAACTGCATGGTATTGGTTCAGTGACAGGGAAGCAGATCAATGGAATAGGATCGAAGACCCAGAATTGAACCCACACATCTATGGCCAATTGATCTTCGACAAAGGAGCTGAAAACATCCAGTGGAAAAAAGATAGCCTTTTCAACAGATGGTGCTGGCTCAACTGGAGGTCAACATGCAGAAGAATGAGAATTGATCCACTCTTATCTCCTTGCACTAAGCTCAACTCCAAGTGGATCAAAGACCTCCACATAAAACCAGACACACTAAAACTAACAGAAAAGAAACTGGGGAAGACCCTTGAGGACATTGGCTCAGGGGAAAAATTCCTGAACAGAACACCAATTGCTTATGCTCTAAGAGCAAGAATAGACAAATGGGACCTCATAAAACTACAAAGTTTCTGTAAGGCAAAAGACACTGTCAAAAGGATAAATCGGCAACCAACAAATTGGGAAAAAATCTTCACCAACCCCACATCCGACAGAGGGCTAATCTCCAATGTATACAAAGAACTCAAGAGGTTAGACCCCAGAAAACCAAATAACCCTATCCAAAAATGGGGTACAGAGCTAAACAGAGTCTTTTCACCTGAAGAAATTCGGATGGCTGAGAAACACCTTAAAAAATGTTCAACATCACTAGTCATTAGGGAAATGCAAATTAAAACAACCCTGAGATTTCACCTCACACCAGTCAGAATGGCTAAGATTAAAAACTCAGAAGACATCAGGTGTTGGCGAGGATGTGGAGAAAGAGGAACACTCCTCCACTGCTGGTGGGAATGCAAGCTGGTACAACCACTCTGGAAATCAGTATGGCGTTTCCTCAGAAAACTGGGCGTGATACTTCCGGAGGACCCAGCCATACCACTCCTGGGAATATACCCAGAAGATTCCCCAGCATGCATTAAGGATACATGCTCCACTATGTTCATAGCAGCTTTATATATAATAGCCAGAAGCTGGAAAGAACCCAGATGTCCCTCAACAGAAGAATGGATACAAAAAATGTGGTATATATACACAATGGAGTACTTACTATACAGCCATTAGAAACAATGAATTCATGAAATTCTTAGAGAAATGGATGGAGCTGGAGAATGTCATACTAAGTGAGGTGACCCAGTCTCAAAAGAATACCCATGGTATACAGTCACTGATAAGTGGATATTAGCCTAGAAGCTTAGAACACCAAAGACACAAATCACATATCAAGTGATGTCTCACAAGAAGAAAGGAGTGGACACTGGTGCTAGAATGGACCAAAACATCATTGTGGGAGAGTACAAGAACAGTAAAGTGGGAGGGGGTGGATGCGGGAGCAGGGGGAGGGAAAAGGACATGTGGGACCTTTGGGGGTGGGGAACCAGAAAAAGGGAAATGAATTGTAAATATAGAATATATACAATAAAAAAAAATAAGGCTGCTATGAACATAGTGGAGCATGTATCCTTATTGAATGCTGGGGAATCTTCTGGGTATATGCCCAGGAGTGGTATGGCTGGGTCCTCCGGAAGTATCACGTCCAGTTTTCTGAGGAACCGCCATACTGATTTCCAGAGTGGTTGTACCAGCTTGCATTCCCACCAGCAGTGGAGGAGTGTTCCTCTTTCTCCACATCCCCGCCAACACCTGATGTCTTCTGAGTTTTTAATCCTAGTCATTCTGCCTGGTGTGAGGTGAAATCTCAGGGTTGTTTTGATTTGCATTTCTCTAATGACTAATGATGTTGAACAATTTTTAAGGTGTTCCTCAGCCATCTGAATTTCTTCAGGTTCAAAGTCTTTGTTTAGCTCTGTACCTCATTTTTGGATAGGGTTATTTATTTTCTGGGATCTAACTTCTTGAGTTCTTTGTATACATTAGATATTAGCCCTCTGTCATATGTGGGGTTGGTGAAGATCTTTTCCAATTTGCTGGTTGCTGATTTGTCCTTTTGACAGTGTCTTTTGCCATACAGAAACTTTGGTTTAACTCTAACTAAACAAGTGAAAGATTTATATGACAAAATCTTCAGGTCTCTGAAGAAGGAAATTGAAGAAGACGTCAGAAAATGGAAAAATCTTCCATGCTCGTGGGTTGGCAGGATTAATATAGTTAAAATGGCAATCTTGCCAAAAGCAATATACAGATTCAACGCAATCCCCATCAAAATTCCAACTCAGATCTTCATAGAGTTAGAAAGAGAAATTTTCAAATTCATCTGGAATAACAAAAAACCCAGTATAGCTAAAACTATCATCAACAGTAAACAAACTTCTGGGGGAAATCAATATCCTGGACCTCAAGCAATACTACAGAGCAGTAGTTTTAAAAACTGCATGGTATTGGTACAGTGACAGGGAAGTGGATCAATGGAATAGGATTGAAGACGCAGAATTGAATCCACACATATCTGGCCAATTGATCATCAACAAAGGAGCCAAAAACATCCAGTGGAAGAAAGATATCATTTTCAACAAATGGTGCTGGCTCAACTGGAGGTCAAATGCAGAAGAATGAGAATTGATCCACTCTTATCTCCTTGCACTAAGCTCAACTCCAAGTGGATCAAGAACCTCCACATAAAACCAGACACACTAAAACTAATAGAAAAGAAACCGGGGAAGACCCTTGAGGAAATTGGCTCAGAGGGAAAATTCCTGAACAGAACACCAATAGTTTATGCTCTAAGATCAAGAATAGACAAATTGGACCTCATAAAAATACAAAGTTTCTGTAAGGCAAAAGACAATGTCAAATGGATCCAGTTTTGTAGGAGAGTACCAGAACAGAGAAATGGTGGTGGTGGGGTGATTGGGGAATAGGCAGGGGGTAGATAACTTATGAGACATATGGTGAGGGGGGAACTGGGAAAGGGAAAGCCTTTGGAATGTAAACAAAGAATATAGAAAAAAATTTAAAAAAAGAAAAAATTAGGAAAAATAAAACACTGCTATAAAATATAATAACATCTGGAGGTATCACCAACTCACATTTCAAGCAGTACTACAGAGCTATAGTAAGACAACCAAAAAAAGAAAAAAGAAGCAAAAACACCTGCATGTTATTGACATATAAAGAGAAAAGTTGAAAACTATAAAATTGAAGATCCTGAAATAAACCATCACGCATATGGACACTTGATTTTGATAAGCAAAATCTATTCAAAATGGGAAAGGGAAGCATCAACAACAGATGATGCATACCTAAGTGGATATTGGATGTAGAAAAATGTCACTAGATCTGTATCTGTTACCCTGCCCAGAACTCAAGTTGGCATGGATGGTGTTCATCAGCATAAAGCTGGACACACTAAATGTGCTAGAAAGGAAAGGGAGAGATAACTCTGAACTTGTTAGCACTGGACACAACTTCCTCAATGGAATACCAGCAGCTCATTCTCTATGACAAAAATATGAATAAGTAAGACCTCATGAAACTCACAACCTTTTTTTGTGGCAAAGGACACAGTCAATAAGACAAAATGGCAGTCTAAAAATTGGGTAAAGGTCTTCACCAACCCTACATTTGACAGATGGATAACATTCAAAATGTAAAAAACCTCAAGAAATTAGAAACCAAACAAACAAATAACCAAATTTAATAATTGAGTATAGAGCTAAACAAAGTTATCAATATAGGAATTTCTAATGCTATATAAGTGCTTAAAAATGCTCAATATCCTTAGTTATCAAGAAAATGTAAATCAAAACTACTCTAAAAATAGAACACACATGGTATACGCTCACTGATAAGTGGATATTAGTCCAACACTCCAAATACCCAAGATACAATTCACAGACCACATGAAGCTCAAGAAGAAGGAAGTCCAAAGTATGGGTGCTTCAGTTCTTCTGAGAAGCAGAACAAAATCCTCACAGGAGTAAATATGGAGATAAAGTGTAGAGCAGAGACTAAAGGAAAGGGCATCCAGAGACTGTCCCACCTGTGGATTCATCCTATATACCATCGTCAAACCTGACACTATTGTGGATGCCAAGAAATGCTTACTGAAAGAGTCTGATATGAGTGTCTTTTGAAAGGCCCTACCATAGCCTTGAAAATATGTTGGCAGATTCTCCCAGGAAACCATAAGACTGAACGCAGTTCCCCAATGGAGGTGTTAGAGAAACAACTGAAGGAGCTGAAGGGGTTTGCAACCTCATAGGAAAAACAACAATATCAACCAACCTGATCCCCCAGAGCTCCCAGAGACTAAGCCATCAACCAAGGATTACACATGGCTCCAGCTGCATGCATAGTAGTGGATTGCCTTGTCAGGCATTAATGGGAGGAGAGGTCCTTGATCATATGAAGGTTGATAAATGCCCCAGAGTAGAAAAATTGAGGGCAGAGATTTGAGAGTAGGGTGGGTGGAGGAACGTTGTCATGGAAGCCAGGCTAGAATAGGGAGGTAGTTCTGGAAGGAGGGGAACTGGGGAAGAGGATAACGTATGAAATATATATAAGGAAAATATCCAATTGAAAACCTCAAGTGACAGCACATGATGGTGAGGATATAGAACAAGGGAAATACTCCCCAATTGCTGATGGGAATGCAAACCTGTACAACTACTTTGCAATCAATTCAGCAGTTTCTCATAAAACTGGGATAGTTCTACCTCATGTCCCAGCTACACCATGTCTGGGCATATACCCAAAAGATGCCCTACATTACCACAATGATACTTGCTCAATAGTATTCATTGAAGCTTCAGTTTTAGCCAGAAGATGGAAAAGTTCCAGATGTACCTCAACCAAAGACTGGATAAAGAAAATGTGCTGTATTCACGCACAATTTACTCAGCTATTAAAAACAGGGACATCCTGAAATTTGTAAACAAATAGATGGAATTATAAAATGTAATCCTGAGAGAAGTAACACAGACCCAGATGAACATATATGGTATGTACTCACTTATTAGTGGATATTATCAATAAGTAATAGATAACCATGCTACTATCTACAGAACAAAAGAAGCTGAGTATTAAGCAGGGCCTAAGGGAGGAATTTTGAATCTCACTCAGGGAAGTAAAATTGACATTGGAAGTGGTTGGAGAGTGTGAACTGAATGGGAGAGGGGATGGGTAAAGGAAAGTATGTAGAGTCAGGTAAAGTGAATGAGAGGGCTCAAAGAGAGAAGGAAATAAGTGGGAGGAGCATTTCTGGGACAAGCTGCAGATTGGGGATTAGAGAAGTTCCTGGAAGGAAACTGGGGGACCCTAGCTTAAATTCCTAGCAGTGAGAAATATAGACTTTGAAGTGCCCATCTCCTGCAGCAGACATGTCTGATAGTGAAGGGAACAAGACACCAACTCAACCCCAGAACCTTGACTCAAAATTTGTCCTGCCTATAAGATTTGCAGAGATATATTTAGAGCAGAAATTGAAGGAATAGACAACCAATGAGTGGCCCAACATGAGAACTTTGAAACTGTCCCTATAGGAGAATACCAACCCCTGACATTGTTAATGAAACTCTGCTATGCTTGTTGACAGGAGCCTAATATAACTGTCTTGTAGCAGCCTTCATCCAGCATCTGATAGAAACAGATACAGAGACCCACAACCAAACATGAGGCTGAGCTCATGGAGGAAAAGTTGAGAGAAAGTTTGAGGGAACCAAAGAGGTCAAGGGCACTACAAGTAGAATTACAGAGCTAACTAGATTTGACCTATATGGATTCAAAGCGACTGAAACACCAATGAAAGAGAATGTATCGGCTAGACTGGGCTTTCTACACATATGTAGCAGATGTACAGCTGACTGTGTACAACTTGGTCTCTTTCACCTCCCTTTGTCTCCCTTTTCTCTGACTGAACTGTCTCATCTGGCCTTAGTGGAAGAGGGTGTGCTTAGTTTGATGTGACTTAATGTTCTGGGGCAGCTTGGTCCAGGAAAATGTGTGAGCTCCCTTTCTCCTGAGAGAAGAGGAGGAGATGAGGGAAAAGAGTGGGACTCTGAAAACAAAGGAAAGAAGGCTGTGATTAGGACATAATGTAAACTAATTAATTAATTAAAAATATAAAATTCATTTTATGAGTATGTTGAGAAAAAGATCAGCACCATTTGAGTTATTTCATTACATATACTTTTCATTAACAGTTATTTACATATCTGTATCTAACTATTATATGGAATCTTATTGACTGGTGGTCCTACAAATACAGCTTATTCTCATATATTAAAATTATTCACATTTTTCTTTATAAATGTGAGTGAAGCAGTTCTTGGTGTACAAAACCCACTAACGACAGCTCTTCAAGGTTGCACCTGTAGATGTAGATTAAATTGAAACCTGAAAAAAATCCTCAGAAGCACATTAGACATAAAATGAATTCTGTACAAGCAACAAGGGGGAAGCTCCTGATATTCATAAAAGTACTCCTAACACCACTCATTTAATACAAGTACCTGGGAAATTGATGAATCTCCAGAGAAACTGAATATAAATAAAATATTTCTTTTGCTATATTTCAGTGCAGTATATAAACAGAAAACAAGGAATTCAAAATTTAAACATGGAAAAAACATGAAGAATCAGGGGAAAATACTGCAAAGTGTATATACTAATAAATCAATAGAAGAATGTCATAATAATAAAATAGGTATTGGAAATACATGACAAAAATCCAATAGGAGTTCATTTTTATTTTTGTCATACTCAGAAAGCAAGAATTATTCAGACTAAATTGATGGCTATTTTGATGGATTCTATTGTACAGTTAACCAATAAGCAAGGTGAATAACACAAATATGCTATTTTCAATTAGGAAACAAAATTGAGGTTGTAGAATCACACAACAACCTCAATCTACTCAAGAAACAGAGAAGTGTGGAATTGTTGTCCACCCATACCAATATGAACATGTAATGATCAAATTGAATAATTATCGCCCCCAGAAATACCAGATAAGCAACTCACTTTAAGTCATTTGAGTTAATTTTACCTCAATTATTCTTTGTACCATTATATCATGTGTGGCTTACTGAACATAGCATAGTAATCCATTTCTAAGAACAAGGACACTACATGTTGCTGTAGACAAAACTGAAGTAATGTACAGATTCTGTTCGAAACATTGTCATCCACCAGCCTGTTTCTGAAGACAGAATCTGCTTCCTCTCTTCCCATCCTGGGCAGGTTCTATGAGATAAATTTTCTCAGATATTGTAAATTGTCTATATTTAGTATGTTCAACAATATTAGTTTTTGTATTGTGAGATGAACATTTGTAGATGTTGCAAATTTTCTACATAAACTATTTTCAATAATTTCAACAAATGTGAATAGTGAGAGTAGAATTCACATTCATCTAGAATAACAACAAACCCAGGATAGCTAAAACTATTCTGAACAGTAAAAGAACTTCTGGGGAAATCAGTATCCCGGACCTCAAGCAATACTACAGAGCAATAGTGTTAAAAACTGCATGGTATTGGTACAGTGAAATGGAGGTGGATCAATGGAATAGGATTAAGACCCAGACATGAACCCTTACACCTATGATCACTTGACATTCAACAAAGGAGCTCAAAACATCCAGTGAAAAAAAGATAGCATTTTCAACAAATGGTGTTGGTTAAATTGGAGTTCAGCATGCAGAAGCATGTGAATTGATCCATTCTTATCCCCTTGTGCTAAGCTCAACTCCAAGTGGATTAAGGACCTCTACTTAAAGCCAGACACACTGAAACTAATAGAAAAGAAACTGGGGAAGACCCTTGAGGACATCAGCACAGGGGGAAAGTTCCTGAACAGAACACAAATAGCGTATGCTCTCAGATCAAGAATTGACAAATGGACCTCATAAAATTACAAAGTTTCTGTAAGGCAAAAGACACCATGAAATCGGCAGCCAACAAATTGGGAAAAGATCTTCATGAACCCTACATCTACACAAGGCCAATATCCAATATATACAAAGAACTCGAGAAGTTAGACCCCAGAAAAGCAAATAACCCTATCAAAAAATGGGGTACTGAGTTTAACAAAAAAATTTCACCTGAAGAACTTCAGATGGCTGAGAAGTACCTTAAGAAATGTTCAAAATCATTAGTCATTAGGGAAATGCAAATCAAAACAACCCTGAGATTTCACCTCAAACCAGTCAGAATGACTAAGATTAAAAACTCAGGAGACAGCAGGTGTTGGCGAGGATGTGGAGAAAGAGGAACACTCCTCCACTGCTGGTGGGATTGCAAGCAGGTACAACCACTCTGGAAATCAGTCTGGTGGTTCCTCAGAAAACTGGGCACAACACTTCTGGAGGACCCTGCTATCCAACTCCTGGGCATATACCCAGAGGATTCCTCAGCATGTAATAAGGACACATGCTCCACTATGTTCATAGCAGCCCTATTTATAATAGCCAGAAGCTGGAAAGATCCCAGATGTCCCTCAATGGAAGAATGGATACTATATATATATATATATATATATATATATATATATATATATACACACACACACACATATATACATACACACGCATACATACATACATACATACATACATACAATGGAGTACCATTCAGCCATTAGAAAAAATGAATTCATGAAATTCTTAGACAAATATATATATATACATATATATATACACACACATATATACATACACATGCATACATACATACATACATACATACATACAATGGAGTACTATTCAGCCATTAGAAAAAATGAATTCATGAAATTCTTAGACAAATGGATGGAGGTAGAGAACATCATACTAAGTGAGGTAACCCAGTCTCAAAAGAACACTCATGGTATGTACTCACTGATAAGTGGATTATAGCCTAGAATATTGGAATACCCAAGACACAATCCACATATCAAATGATGTCCAAGAAGAAGGAAGGAGTGGCCCCTGGTTCTGGAAAGGTTCAGTGCATCAATATAGGGGAATATCAGAACAGGGAAGTGGGAAGGGGTGGATGGGGGAACAGGGGAATGGAAAATGGCCTATGAGACATTCAGGGAGCAGGGAGCCAGGAAAGGGAAAATCATTTGAAATGTAAATAAAGAATATCTCAAATTAAAAATACAAAAAAGAAAAAAAAAACCAAAGATTTAAGTTTAAGTGACACTTCCATAGATATACATGATTAGAAGCTTGGGCATAATAAAACCAGCATGAAAACTAATATAAATATGAAAAGTACATGAAATAGTATATCTCTTTGCATCCAAAATACATAATATGAATTAGATATTCTGATAATGATGATTTTGATTTTAGAAAGAAATAAAATGAGTAAAAATTAAGAAAAGGCTTTATATATAAAATTATTTAATTTTGTAAAGAGCTATGCTTCAGGAAAATATTCTATTTGGATTTCATGAAAATAGCCCTTTACTTGTAGACCTCTATGTATTAAGCAAAATGAGATTTGCCAAGATCTGCCAGCTTTTGTCTCTTGGAGAGCATTACTATCCCTTGATTTTGCATGTAGAATAAATAGTATTAATTATACCAAGTTCTCTCTGTTTTACACTAACATGATCAGTTTGCAGCATTATCATGGTCAAGATGTTACCTTATTCTAGCGAGGAAGTAGAGCTATGGTATTTTATTTTATTTTATTTTATTTTATTTTATTTTATTTTATTTTATTTTATTTTATTTTATTTTATTTTATTTTATTTTATTTTATTTTATTGGTTATTTTATTTATTTACATTTCAAATGTTATCCTTTTCACATATAAATCCCCTATCCCCTCTCCCATTCCCCTATCTTCTGTGAGGGTGCTCCCCTGCCCACACAACCCCTCCTGCTTCAATGCCCTATCATTCTACACTGGATCATTGAGCCTCCACAAGACCAAGAGGCTCCTCTCCCATTGATACCAGAAAAGGTAATCCTCTGCTACATATGCATCTGGAGCCAAGGGTCCTTCCATTTTTACTCTCTGGTAGTTTAGTCTCTAGGAACTTGGGTGGCAGGGCTGGGGGTGTGGGGAGTGGTCGGTTGATATTGTTTTTCTTTTCTTTTTTTTTTTATTTTCTATATTCTTTGTTTACATTCCAAAGGCTTTCCCCTTTCCCAGTTACCCCCCACCATATGTCCCATAATTCCTCTCCCCCCCATGCTATTCCCCACTCTTTCCCCCCCCCATGATTTCTCTGTTCTGGGTCTACAATACTGGATCCAATGTTTACAGGCCCAGGGTCCTCTCCTTTTTTTCTTCTTGAGAGTCATTTGACTTGCTAATTGTGCCTTGAGTATTTAGGGCTTCTGGGCTCATTAATATCCACTTATCAGTGATTGCATTTCATGTGTATTCTTTTGTGATTGGGTTAGCTCACTTAGGATGATAGTTTCCAGATCTAACCATTTACCTACAAATTGCATGAATTCATTATTTTTAATTGCTGAGTAGTACTCCATTGTATAAATATACCACATTTTCTGTATCAATTCCTCTTTTGAGGGATATCTGAGCTCCTTCCAATTTCTGGCTATTATAAACAAGGCTGCTATAAACATAGTGGAGCATGTGTCTTTGTTGTATGCAGAGGAATCCTCTGGGTATATGCCCAGGAGTGGTATGCCAGGGTCCTCTGGGAGTGGCATGCCCAATTTTCTGAGGAACCGCCACACTGATTTCCAGAGTGGTTTTACCATTTTGCAATCCCACCAACAGTGGAGGAGTTGTTTTTCTTCCTATGGGGTTGCAAACCCTTCCAGCTTCTTCATTCCTTCCCATAACTCCTCCATTGTGGTCTCTGCACTTAGCCCAATAGTTGGCTGTGTGAATCCACATCTGTGTTGTTTCAGGCTTTGTAACAGCCTCACAGGAGACAGCAATACCGGGTTCCTATCAGCAAGCACTTCTTGGCATCAACAATAACATCTGGGTTTGGTACCTACAGATGGGTACCAAGATCCCTAGGTGAAGTTTCTGGATTCCCTTTTCTTCTGTCTCTGCTCCACTCTTTGTCCCTGCATTTCATTTGACAAGAGCAATTCTGGATTAATATTTTTGAGATGTTTGTATGTGTATGTGTACTTCATCCCTCAACTGGGGCCATACCTATCCACTGGATATAGTTTCTCCAGGTTCTCTCTTCCCTTTGTTGAGTTTTTCAGCTAATGTCATACTAGACATCTGTTAAAAACAATGCCTTCGTGAAATTCACAGGCAAAAGTCTAGAACTAGAAAATATCGTACAGAGTGAGGTAACCCTGTAACAAAAGAACACACATGGTATGTACTCACTGATAAGTGGATATTAGCCAAAAGAGCTCAGAATACCTACAGCTCAATTCACAAACTACATGAAACCCAAGAAAGAAGACCAAAGTATGGATGCTTCAGTTATTCTCAAAATGCGGAAGAAAATAATCACAAGAGGTAGAGCAAAGGAGGGATCTATGAGGGAGAGAAGCAGGAGGAGAAAGGTGGGGCTGGGGCAGGTTAGGGAAGAGAAAGGGAAGAAGTACAGAGTGTCAGGAAATTGAATGGAGATGTGTAGCAGTGGTGCATAGGGAACCGGGAATAGCCACTAGAAAGTTCCAGCTATGGTCTTCTTGGTTGCTCAATATTTAGCCTGTCATCTAGGGGGAGGTTTAGACTGGCCTTCTAGGTAGTAGTTCTTTCTCAAAGCTATCATTACTTATAAATAACTATAATAGTAATCTGTATTAGAAACAAGATTATATTAAAGAACAAAAGTGCTTTTTAAGTGATCCTGAATGACTTAAAAACTAGAGGTGTGAGAGAGGCAACCAAATTTTAGTCACTGTCCCAGAGCACTATTACTCATTCTGTCTGTTCATCTTGCTTATGCCAT
Organism: Apodemus agrarius; assembly: GCA_964023405.1. Taxonomy (NCBI): domain Eukaryota; kingdom Metazoa; phylum Chordata; class Mammalia; order Rodentia; family Muridae; genus Apodemus; species Apodemus agrarius. The sequence goes on from OZ030007.1 coordinate 122,128,718, forward strand.
GCCCAACCATAAGCACTTAAAGTCACTGTCCTGGTGCTCTAGGCTTTACTGAACCATTAAACATCATTGTAACACCAGCCTCCACTGTAACTGCAGAAAATTAAAGAACTTGAATTTTTAATCATAACTCCTTCCATTACTACTCAAAAGTGTTGTTCCTGTGTTCTGAATACAAACTGTGTTTTGTATGTATTATCATAAGGAGTTATATTTCCTGAAGGTTCTATGATTTTACATGTTGCAAGCATACTGATGCACTGTTGAAAGCTATGATGCTTAAAACCTACTCAAAAATATATAGGGAACTACAGAATAATGAGTGTTGGAGAAAGTCTTCTGTAGAGAAGAGCACACTAATTGATTTTCTAATACCAAATTTGCCATCTCTGAAAACATCCATACCAGTAACATACAGACTGAAATGGTTTTATTTGTGAATTTAGAAATGTATATGTGTATATATATGTATATATATACATATATTTTTGTTTAATAAATGTGTTGTATATTACATGTGTATATATACAACACATTTATAAAACAAAAATTAATAAAAATAGATACTGTGAATTTGAAAAGTGTAAAGGATATAAGGTTGGCTTGGAAAGATGAAAAGGAGAAAATTATAATATAATTATAATATAATCTAAACAATTAAATAAGATAAAGATTAGTGGAAGATGCTGTCTTGTGTGTCATTTTTGTAATATATCTTATAAAATCATATCTTAACATAGATAACCACAGATGTGAAAAATAAAACAACATTGTTAATAATAACTCCAAACATACAAGGATGTAAATGTCTCTTGATGACTGAATGCCCAAATCAGATGCATTATTTATCCTTATATAATATTATTCAAAATACATGGCATATGAACTGCATCATACATGCATTTACTATCTAAAAATGTAAAACAGAAACAAGTAAAGTAAAACAAAATGTTGCATCTATGTTTTATCCTATCAAAAAGCAGTAAGTAAGTATAGACTCTGTGGGTTTTTTGCTTGTTTTCTTTTGATTTTGTTTTTTGGAAATATGATAGAATTGTTTAGATGGTCGAAAACATGTGTTTCTAAGGTTGTTAATTTGTGTACTTCTTACCGCAGAGAAAAATAAAAAAAAAAAATAAGTGGACATTTAAAACTAATTTATTGTACCAAAATTTTATTTTCTCCAATTTTCTGTGGATAATTCTATCCCATTATAAATGTCATACTGATAGATTAACTTCTTCTATTAAAATGGAGGAAGAAAGAATTTTATCTTTTGTTTTCTGTATTTTGACTAGTTGGGGGTTTCTCTAATGTTCTTCATCAGCTGCAAAAAGAGGTTTCTCTGCTGAGAAATGGAAGCTATATTTTTATGCATGTATAAGGCTAAATATTTAGGATGCATTCCAGAATTAAACTGTTTTAGGAAAGTGGCAAAAGTAAGTTTTCTCCTAAGATCCATGATATCACTAGACATTGGTGTTTGGCTAAGTATAGAGAACCAGGAATGAATCCTCTCGTCTGAGAGCCTTAAATCCAATAATACAGTTGTTGGCTAGAAGTGCTAATAATACACTCTGTGGATATGTTACCACACCAGTCTTTTTTGTGGCTTACAAATTTTACACCTCGGTAGGTTTACTGATTGCATTTCTTGCTTTGGCAGCTTGTATAGCACCTTCAGATATTATGAAAGGTACTCCTTGGGTAGTAGCACAAAGGGAAGATTCTACACAATTGATACATTTACAATACAACTCCTGTATCTAAAGATTTTGGAAAACCCCAGAAGAGGGTTAGAGGTCAACAAACAAGTACATGTACTCAGAGATAGTGAATTGTATGTGTGACCCATTAAATATCAATATTATGGTGTCAGTCCATATATTACCATGAACTGGGAAATATCAAAAAGATCAACCCCACAATAATGAGCCACTGGCAGAAGCTTAAGAACTGCTGAAAGAGGGAAATACATTATTAGCCAGTGAGGAGGCTGCTAAGGACTATTCAATAGTATCTCTAAGTATGTATATATACAAGTACCTTTAAATGATTCTGCAAGGAATTTATGTGTCTAGCTGTAGCAGTGCCTAATAAAAATATTTAAATAAACATGGTCATGAATGTGAGAGGGAATTAGGAATCACAGGATCACAACTGAAAAGGCTGAAGAGAGGCCTCCAAATAAGATATCTACAGGACTCATGCATGAAATTTTTCACAAAAATAAGAATTGACAAATACAGATGCAGATGCTCACAGCCAACTTTTGCACTGAGCACAGGATTCCCAATGTAGGAATTAGAGAAAGGACTGAAGGAGCTGAAAGTGTTTGCAGCACCATAGGAAGAACAACAGCATCAACCAGACAAATCCCCCCAGAGCTCGCAAGGACTAACGCACCAACCTAAGATTACACATGCAGGGACCCATGGCTGCATATGAAGCAGAGTATTGACTTATCTGGCATCAGTGGGAGGGGAAGCCCTTAGTCTTGTGAAGGTTTGATGTGCTAGTGGAGGGGAATGCCAGGGTGGAGAGGTGGGAGTGGGTAAATGGGTGGGGAGCACCCTTATAGAAGCACAGGGAGGGGGATGGGATAGAGGAGAGTTCCTGAAGGGAAAACAAAGAAAGGGAAGAACATTTAAAATGTAAGTAAATAAAATATTCAATGAAAAAATAATTAAATTTAGAAGAGCTGATATTACTCAAACATATTTCAAACATTTCATGTTCATCACAAATATTAACCACTCAAAAAAATAAAAAGGTATCAATTTGTTCTTTCTAAATATCTTTTTATTAGATATTTGGTTTATTTACATTATAAATGGTATCCCTTTCCTCCTTACCCCTCTGAAAGCCCCCTATCTCATCCCTTGTCCCCCTGCTTACCAACTACCCTATTTTACTGACTTGGCATTCCACTATACTGGGGCATTGAGCCTTCATAGTACCAATGGCCTTTCCTCTCATTGAGGTTTGAAATGGCCATCCTCTGATACATATGTAGCTAGAGCCATGGGTCCCTCCATGTGTACTCTTTGATTGGTGGTTTAGTCCCTGAAATTCTTAGGCAAATAGATGGAGCTAGAAAATATCATCCTGAGTGAGGTAACCCAATCATAAAGGAACACATACAGTATGCACTTGCTGATAAATGGATATTAGCCCCAAAGTTCATAATATCCCCAAGATACAATTCACATACCACATGAAGCTCAAGAAGAAGGAAGACCAAAGTGTGAATACTTTAATCCTTTTTGGAAGATGGATCAAAATATCCATGGCTCACAGCCAACCAATAGACTGAGCTTAGGACCCCAAAGGAGCAGTTAGAGAAAGGATACAAGGAGATGAAGAGGTTTGTCAGCCCCACAGGAGAAACAAAAGTACATAAATATCTTTTTAATTCACACTTAATAAATAGTATTTAATTCATGGTATTTTAAATGCTTACATTGGAAACAAAACACATATTAGTTTTCTTTACATTTGTGTTTTGTTTTCTTGCAACAATTTCTGTTATTTTCTACAAATATTTTCTATACTTTGAAAACTAATTGATAGTGACATATTAATAGAAATTTTTTTTTGTTTTCTGGATTTGTTTTTTTTTTTGAGACAGGATTTCTCTGTATAGCCCTGGCTGTCCTGAAACTCACTCTGTAGAACAGGCTGGCCTCGAACTCAGAAATCTGCCTGTCTCTGCCTCCCAGAGTGCTGGGATTACAGGCGTGCCCCACCACCACCCAGCTATTAATAGAGATTTTAACTTGCCTATTTCTTAGACATTTGTAATCGTTAAGATTCAATTATGCTTCTGTATCCCTGGGATATTTTGGGCATTGTTGAAATCTCCCAGCTTATTCTCATTTGATGATTGTTTTTAATTATTTCCATTATTTTTGGAGATTATAATATTATTACATTATGTTCTCTTCTCCTTTTCCTAAGAACTATTCAATGACTCCTTGCTCCTTTTCAATTCATTAATTATTGCTTCATATGTATATGTACATATAAATTGAAAATACATAACACATTATATATACCATATACATTTAAATTCCTAAGTACTTAAGAACAACTTGTTCAGTTGTGTAATATTACATGTATGATTACTTTGTATTAGATAATCTGTTGGTGTGCTCTTTGTTGGGGAAGACTATTTAGTATTTGTTTCTTAAAATTTCATTGCTGCCTTTAATTCTTCCTGTAGCCTTTCTGGGTGTTTCTGCATCCTGATAATGATGATTTTTACATCTTGCAGAATGAGTTAGTTTGAGTTCATTGTGCAAATTCAAGAATGAGTGATAATTACAGTTCTTAATGCAGAATCATGTTACCACAAAGTCTGTATATAAGTTGTTTTAACAAGGATAAACTTTACAGTGGTATTGAATGGATAGAAGAACATCATTTGTTTTTCTGGAAGACTACAAGAAAAGAATGTGCAATGTTAAAATGCACCATCAATTTTACCTTTGTGTGGAAAGCCAGCCCTTGGGCAAAGTAGCAAATCTTCACAAATACTGAGTGGTTATTGTTTTCACATCAATCCAGGCTGTGCAATCATTAGTGAGAGAGAAAAGTCTGTCTCAGTGGAGACCATGCTTTGTATGGGTTTGAAATTAGCACCTGAGTCTTCTTTAGTCATTTGTCATTGTAAGGTAGTTTCTGTTATTCACAACAAAGTATCATAATAAATGGCATAATGAAGACATGGACAGTGATCAAATGTCTGAGATGCTGTATTAAATTATTCTTTGGATTTGGAAAACTTTAAACTGTTTTTAGAATAAACAAATATCACATGAATGAAATTGCAAAGTTATGAATTTAAAAAATATGAGTAAACAAATGCTAATCTTAAAACCACTCTAAGGAAAACTGTCTCATAATCTGTAGGTTTTAACTCATTTTGTGTTTAAGTTTTATTGCAATTTTCAAAGGGGAAAATCTCTGAATGGTAAATATATATCTGGGATTCAAGCAGATTGTAAATAGTCTTCATTACAACTAAGTAGTTTCTGGCACCTATACACTATTTATCACACTTTCACAAAACAATATGTGTATTATGCAAAGTAGACATACTCTTGTGTATTCTTGCCAAACTTAGCATCTCAGTCACTGCCTTTCATCAAATGTAATTGTCTTTAAAGATTCAACTTCCTCTTCCTAATTCTGTCATAGCACCTTCAGGATTCCATGTAGGAGATCATCCTATCTGAATTAACATCTGTGCTCCTACAAAGAGCTAGGGTATTGAATAAGTACCAGAAATTGTCTTCAAAGACAGAGCTCCTAATAGTACTTTGTAATTATCCTAATTAACATCTAGTTTTTTAATTGAACATTGAAGAAAATCAAAGAAAGTGAGCAGGATGCTAACTTTAAGTAAAACCTTAGTCTAAAACTCACATGAATATTAGCAGCTGAACTATTATTGAGAAGGACTTAACACATTTTAGGTGAAAATATGTGCCTCAATTTTAGTTGAAAAATTAATAGTGAGATTTGTTAGATATGTTAATCAGTTCAAATAGAAAATTTACATATGAAAAGAAAGGGGAGAGATACCTAAAATAGGCTAGGAAATAAAGCACCAGACACTAATAGAAATGAACTTCACATGTGGCAGCCTGTCACCTGAGTAAAATAGGATTGTGTGGTACAAAAACAGCCAAAGCAAATATTAATGACATTGATATTCAAAATCCAAAGCAATTTGGGTCACCTAGCCATTTTCTTTACAAACACTTATGTTATTAATCTTTTAGAAACCCCTGATATATAAACGGGAGTTAGCCTTACTCTGAAAAAAAATATCCATCCTAGCATGCCATTGCTACCTGTTTCTATATCTGCCTATTTCAGCAAGTATACGCTGTAGGAGAGAAAACCTGGTGGTATGTTTCCCTATATTATCTGCCAAATACTGAGATTATAATGTATCTTGAGAAAGGCAAACTCCTGTGTCTTCAGACCTGTCTTTTGATTAATAAAGCTTTTGCTAGAATGGAGAAAAATGAGATTTATATTACATTCACAATATTTAAGTCTATGGTTTGTATAATATTCTATGCACTAGGTATAAATACTGCAATGGTGAGAAGAAACATGAGATAAGAGAAAGGATTTTTTATATAAAATAATAGCACTATGTAGAAAAAACAGTAAATATTCTTTACTGTATTACATCTGGAATACATGTATATGGTTGAGGCAATGAGCACAGGCTCATGAAGAAAGATACAAGAGAACTAACACATGAGTTCTAGTAATTATTGAGTGCTAATCCACAAACAGGACATCTGTATGAAACATCCAAGATTTTAGGGATACTGTAGAAGATGGGGCAGAAACAATGTTAGTGCTGGAACATAAGAAAACATATAAAATGTTCTCTTTTGCATATGACAAGGTTGCTACAACTGTGAACTCACAGCATCATTGGTATTCACACAAGACAGTATTCAACAAAGGCTTTAAAGATATTAAGGCCCTAACCTTCCCAGAGAGGCATAAAAGCTTAAATGGTTGGAAGAACAGAGACATAGTCTTCAGTGTTATAGCCACTGGTGCATTGCCTACATTAACCTCATTTCTACACCATTTCTAAACCAAAAGTTTCCTGTGTTATAAAAATATTTCTGTTCCTTAAGAATGAAGCTAAAACTAATAGAAAAGAAACTAGGTAAGACCCTTGAGGACATGGGCACAGGGGAAAAGTTCTTGAAGAGAACACTAGTAGCTTATGCTCTAAAATCAAGAATTGACAAATGGGACCTCATTAAATTACAAAGTTTCTGTAAGGTAAAGGACACTGTCAAGAAGACAAAACTGCAACCAACAAATTCGGAAAAGATCTTCACCAAACCTACATCTGACAGTGAACTAATATCCAATATATACAAAGAACTCAAGAAGATAGATTATGGAGACCCAAATAACCCTATTAAAAATGGAGTACAGAACTAAACAAAGAATTTTCACCTGAAGAACTTTGAATGGCTGAGAAGCACCTTAAGAAATGTTCAACAACATTAGTCATTAGGGAAATGCAAATCAAAACAACCCTGAGATTTCACCTCACACCAGTCAGAAAGGCTAAGATTAAAAACTCAGGAGACAGCAGTTATTGGCTAGGATGTAGAGAAAGAGGAACACTCCTCCACTGCTGGTGGGATTGCAAGATGGTACTACCACTCTGGAAATCAGTCTGTCAGATCCTCAGAAAATTGGGCATGACAATTTCAGAGGACCCTGTTATACCACTCCTGGGCATATACCCAAAGGATTCCCTGGCATGCAATAAGGACACATGCTCCATTATGTTCATATCAGCCCTATTTATAATAGCCAAAAGCTGGAAAGAACACAGATGTCCCTCAATAGAGAAGTGGATACAGAAAATGTGGTATATTTACACAATGGAATACTACTCAGCAATTAAAAACAATGAATTCATGAATTTTTTAGGCAAATGGTTGGAACTGGAAAATATCCTAAGTGAGGTAACTCAATCACAAAAGAATACACATGGAATGCAATCACTGATAAGTGGATATTAATTAACCCAGAAGGTCTGAATACTCGACACAATTAACATATAGAATGATTCCCAAGAAGAAGGAAGGAGAGGTCCCTGTTCCTGGAAAGGCTTGATCCAGCATTGTAGTACCAGGATAGAGAAATGGGAGGGGAGTGATTGGGGAATGGGCAGAGGGAAGAGGGCTTATGGGACTTGTGGGAAGGGGGGAACCGGGAAAGGGGAAAACATTTGGAATGTAAACAAAGAATATAGAAAATTAAAAAAAAATGAAAAATTGCATGGCAGTCCTATTTAAAGTTACCCAAGTGTGTTGTTTTAAAGGAGAATTATCTCAATGGATCAAAATGTCAATCAGTACTTGAGCAGTTTAATTGTGTCATTATAATATTTAATGAGGGGATAATATTTTAGATGTAAATAAAAAATGAAAATAAAAAGGGCTTGAGGGATGGCTCAGGGATTAAGAACACTGACTGCTTGTCCAGAGGTCCTGAGTTCAATTCCCAGAAACCACCTGGTGGCTCACAAACATCTATAATGGGCATCTGATGACAACTTCTACTGTGTTTCAAGACAGTGATAGATATACCCACATACATAAAATAAATAAATAAATATTTTAAAATGAGGCTGGTCGAATTAAAAAAGAAGAAAACAAAATAAAACTGAGTGAAAGAATCAGGTCCATTACATTTTTTTTGGTGTGTACATGAGAATTCAGCTTAGTGGTGGGGAAGAAACATGATTAGAAACCTGGTGGACAGATTAGTGCAATAGTATTGAAGACCTAGAAATGAACCCACACACCTATGGTCACCTAATCTTTGACAAAGGTGCTAAAACCATTCAATGGAAAAAAGACAGAATATTCTACAAATGGTGTTGGCTCAAATGGTGCTTAGCATGTAGAAGAAAAGCTCATGTCCAATTTAATCAAGGACCTACACACAAAATCAGATACACTGAATCTAATAGAAGAGAAAGTGGAAAAGAGCCTCAAACTCATTGGCATGGGAGAAAATTTCCTGAACAGAAAGAACTCCAATAACTCAGGATCTAAGCTCATATATAGACAAATGGGGTCTTGTAAAATTGAAAAGGTTCTGTAAGGCAAGGGCACTATAAGGAGGACAGAAAGACAATCTAGAGATTGGGAAAAGATCTTCACCAACCCTCTATCTGAAAGAGGGCTAATATTTAATATATACAAAGGTCCTAAGAAGTTAGATTACAGAGAGCCAAATAACCCTATTAAAATGGGGTACAGAGCTAAACAAAGAATTCTCAACTAAGGAATCTTGAATGGATGAGAAGCAATTAATGAAATGTTCAACACCCTTAATGATCAGGGCAATGCAAATCAAAATAACCCTGAGATTCCACTTCACACCAGTCAAAATGTCTAAGATCAAAAGCTCAGGTAACAGCAAGTGCTGGTGAGGATATGGAGAAAGAGAAATACTCCTCCATTGTTGGTGAGAATGCAAGATGTTAAAACCACTCTGGAAGTCAGTCTGTAGGTTCCTCAGAAAATTGGACATAGTAGTTCCTTGTGACCCTGCTACACCACTCCTGAGCATGTACCCAAAAGATGATCCAACATATAACAAGGACATGTGCTTCACTATATTCATAGCAGCCTTATTTATAATAGCCAGAAGCTGGAAAGAATGCAGATGTCCCTCAACAGAGCACTGGATACAGAAAATGTGGTACATTTACACAGTGGAATATTATTCAACTATTAAGAACAATGAATTCATCAAATATTTAGGCAAATAGATTGAACTAGAAAATATGCTGAGTGAGGCAACCTAATCACAAAAGAACACACATGATATGCATTCACTGATATGTGAATATTAGCCCAGAAGCTTGAAATACCTAAGATATAATTCACAGACCACATGAAGCTCAACAAGAAGGAAGAGCAAAGTGTGGATATTTCTGTCCTTTGTAGAAGGAGGAAGCAAATAAACAGGGGAGATAGAGACAAAGAGGGACATGGGAGGGAGAAGGAAGGGGGAGGGGGAAAAGGGCGCAGGATCAGGTGTGGGAAGTAGGCTGAAAGTATACCAGGAATTTGAACAGAGAAATGTAGCAGTGGTGGATAGGGAACTGGGTGTATGCACTAGAATACCTCAGATGGCAGGAAAGCAAGGGGCTCCCAAGACCCAACAGGGATGTCATTAGGTGAAATACCTGACAAAGTAGAGAAAGGAACTGTAGAGATCATTTCCAGATGTTAGGACCCATTTGAAGAATGGTGCTACGTAATATTTGCAAAAAATATTAACCCAGAATTGTTCCTGTCTAAAGGAAATGCAGGGACAAAGAGTAGAGACTGGAAGAAAGGCCATCCAGAGACTTCATTGCCTATCTGCAGACACCAAACCTAGACACTATTGCTGTTGCCAAGAAGCAATTGTTGACAGGAGCCTGGCATGACTATCCCAAGAGGCTTTTCCAGAACCTGACCAATACAGATGTTGATGCTCTCTACCAGTCATTGGACTGATCAGAGGACTCTAGTAGAGTTAGGAAAAGGACTAAATAAGCTGATAAAGTTTGCAACCCCATAGGAAGAAAAACAATATGAACCAACTGACCTCCCAGGACACACAAGGACTAAGCCACCAACCAAAAAGTATGCATGGAGGACTGGGAAGTGGTGGCACACAGCTTTAATCCCAGCACTTGGGAGGCAGAGGCAGGTGGATTTCTGAGTTCGAGGACAGCCTGGTCTTCAGAGTGAGCTCCAGGACAGCTAGGGCTACAAGAGGAACCCTATCTCAAAACCCCCCTCCCAATAAAAAGTACACATGGAGGGACCCATGGCTCCAGCTGCATATGGACCAGAGGATTGCCTTATCTGATATCAATGGTAGGCTCAATGACCAAGTTTAGGGAAATGATAGGGCAGTGAGGTGGGAGTAGGTGGGTGTGTGGGTGTGCTTCCTCATAGTAGCGGGGGGGGATGGGAAGGAATGTGGTGTTTGCAGAAGGGAAACTGGGAAGGGGTATATCATTTGAAACATAAATAAAACAAGCAATAAAATGTTTATATTAAAACAATTCAAAAAAAAGAAAAAGAAAAAAGAAAAGAAAGAAACCTTGTGGCAATCTAGAGTCTTTTCTGTAGATAGACTTTTAGATTGGAAGTAAGATGAATATGGGTGTCCTTTATGCAAATGATAATGAAATAATGAAATCAGCAGATAATGAAATCATCCCAAAACTTGTAAATGTGAATTGCAGGACATATAGTGCATGCCACTCAGCTTCTGAACTTATTTTCTAATCCCTCCCACATATAATTATATGTTATATTATAATATATTATAGTATAGTATAGTATAGTGTATATAAGTGTGTGTGTGTGTGTGTGTTTGTGTGTGTGTGTGTGTGTGTGTGTGTGTTTTACAAGAGTGAAGTTAAGAAATGATCAAAAAAAAAGAAATGATCTATGATCTATGGGTTTATTATCCTTGGGGCCAAGCTTACTATATTCATATCTATGTGTCCATTCTGCAAGTGGTAGATGCTAATTCTGAGCTTCTTCTAAGTGTCTCTAACTTCCAAGGGCTCATCCACAGAATTAGGAGAACTCTTAGTATTGGCAACATTCTCTCATACAGCAAACTGTTTCTATAGCTTGAATAGGCAATTATGAATATGAATTTACCTTCCTTATGTGAAGATCCCACTACTCGAACTAGTGAGTTTAATTTCAATCTTTCTAATGTTTGATGGTAGACATTGTTGAGTTCCCTCATTCCAGAGTCCTTATTTCAGAACAATCAAATAGGAAGTGGGTAATGTATGTGTAACTCACTATTTCATGCACTCTTTTACACTGAAGCAGTCAGCTTGAAAATTGCAGTATCTTACTGCTGCTAAGTTTCTTTACCAGTTACTTCATTAGATAGTGCTTTTAATTACTATCTAAGGAATTCATGGATATGTCTATTCAGAGTTAAAAGAATATATCTACTTTTCTTTTTGATCCCAGAGATGCATGACTACAATATTTTCAATAACTTCACAAATTGTAAAAGTTTGGTTAGGGGCCTTAACTTCCAATGGTTTAGAGATTTAACAGCAATTCTATTGGTGTCAAAGAGTGTCACATTCCTAATTCAGCTTCACATTACTCTAATAAAATATCTGAAATGATTAACTTCTAAAAAAGAAATTTTAATTTAACTCATAATACAAGAAGGTTTTGTCTGAATTCACATCTCAATAGTCAAGCCTTAGATGAGGAAGATATGTAATAATAGAGATGAATAAATAAATGTCAAAGGAAAATATACTTATAATTCACTCACATGATTAATTAGGAAGAATTGAAATAGATAGGGTAGACCACAATCCCGCAGGCACAATCATGAGTATGTCACTAATAAACATATTCTACAGGTGAAAAGTCTCTGTTTAGGTCTGTACCCCATTTTTGGATAGGGTAATGTGGTTTTCTGGGGTCTAACATCTTGAGTTCTTTATATACATTGGAAATTAGCCCTCTGTCAGATGTGGGGTTGGTGAAGATGTTTTCCCAATTTGTTGGTTGCCGATTTATCCTTTTGACAGTGTCTTTTGCCTTACAGAAACTTTGTAGTTTTATGAGGTCCCATTTGTCTATTCTTGCTCTTAGAGAATAAGCAATTGGTGTTCTGTTCAGGAATTTTCCCCCTGAGCCAATGTCCTCAAGGGTCTTCCCCAGTTTCTTTTCTATTAGTTTTAGTGTGTCTGGTTTTATGTGGAGGTCCTTGATCCACTTGGAGTTGAGCTTAATGCAAGGACATAAGAGTGGATCACCCAGCCATACCAGTCCTGGGAATATACCCAGAAGATTCCCCAGCATGCAATAAGGATACATGCTCCACTATGTTCATAGCAGCCAGAAGTTGGAAAGAACCCAGATGTCCCTCAACAGAGGAATGGATACAAAAAATGTGGTATATATACACAATGGAGTACTATTCAGCCATTAGAAACAATGAATTCATGAAATTCTTAGAGAAATGGATGGAGCTGGAGAACATCATACTAAGTGAGGTGACCCAGTCTCAAAAAAATACCCATGGTATGCAGTCACTGATAAGTGGATATTAGCCTAGAACCTTGGAACACCAAAGACATAAATCACATACCAAGTGATGTCTCACAAGAAGAAAGGAGTGGACACTGTTGCTAGAATAGAGCAAAACATCATTGTGGGGGAGTACAAGAACAGTGAGGTGGGAGAGGGTGGATGAGGGAGCAGGGGGAGGGAAAAGGGCATGTGGGACCTTTGGGGGTGGGGAACCAGAAAAAGGGAAATGAATTGTAAATATAGAATATATCCAATAAATAAAAAATAAACATATTCTAATGAAACTACCACAACTTATGCAGTTCTGCAATTCTCTCACATACAATGAATCCACACAGAATGACCATGACAAGGAGAAGTCAAGTACAGCTCTTTGATCGGTTCCTGTAGGGTGTCACAAACCCTGTAGATTGTCTCTTCTGCTTCTCATGTGCTGTAAGTAAAAGTCTGGGTTGGATCCAGCTGGGAGGAAAAATGGGGAGAAGCTTCGATGAGCAGAGGCAGGGGAAACCATGAGGAAAAAAAACCAGTATTTTCAATAAAAGGAAAAAAAATAATCCACATATCTAGTTGATCAGGATGGGTAGTAGGTTGGACACATTCGGAATGGGTCACTGCAGGAGATCATCAGCCAAATATTTCATAATTATTCACTATGTGTAAAGATATGAATACTCAGGACTTCAGGGGGGTAATCAGCCAGCTCCTACATCTGGATCAGAATAAAATTTACAGGTGTAACACTTCAGTTTTTGATTTGACATCTTAATTCTAGATGTTAGAGAAAAAATATAAGACATTAAATAAAAAATAAAATCTTATAGCCTAATTTTAATATTGCAGCACATTGATAAATGTGTATTTTGTAAGCAATTAAAGTTCATAATTCTACACCTAGCTTGTCTATTTTGGAATAATCTTTAATATATTCATTTCAATTCTACCTTAAAAAGAAAACTGAAAAAGAATAAAGTAAATAAGAAAGAAATTCACAAGGAATAGCAAGGTTTGGCATTCATTGAGCTCTATTCAAGGCTAAAGGACAATGATTGACCCAGAATGACTGCTGTGAGACACCCCAAGCCAATCAGATGGGAACAGACTTCACGAGAATCAGAAGTGTAGTGCCTCGGTCCTGGTGGTTTCACAGCAGAGAGAAAGTCAATACAAGGAGCTCATTATTACAATCCATTACCATAATGACATTCAGCTCAGCCTGAACACTAGGCTAATACAGATGTATGTCCCTAGCATACATAGTTACATAGAAATCTGGTAATACTTTTTAAGCAGATCATTGACAAGAATTTTCTTATTCTAGTTCTTGCAATGCAGTCCAATTAAGAGTAATTCAGCTGGTTGAGCCTTTCAGGGGGGGGGGCAGTCATGATAGGCCGTTGTTTGTAAGCACACCATAGCATCAGTATTAGTGTCAGGCCTTGGGGCCACCCCCTGAGCTTGATTTCAATTTGGCCCTGTCACTGGATCTCCTTTTCCTCAAGCTCTTCTCCATTTTTGTTTCTGCAGTTCTTTCAGACAGGAACAATTCTGAGTCAGAGGTTTTGATTGTGGGATGGCAATGACATGCTTCCACTTGATTGATGCCTTGTCTTCCTACTGGAGGTGGGGACTCTATATGTTCCCTCTCCCCACTGTAGGGCATTTCATCTAAGGTCCCTCTTTTTGAGTCCTGAGAGCTTCCTACTTCCCAGGTTTCTGGTAGACTTTTAGAGGGTTCCCCACATCCAGTTTTCCAGGGTTGCCTGTTTCAATTCTTTCTGCTGGTGCTCAGGGTTTCATTCCTGTCCCCTCCCATCCAAGATGCACATATTTACACCCAACCAGTAGACAGAAGCTGGTGACCCCTGTGGCCGAATTATAGAAAAGTGGGGAGAAGCTGAGGAGGAAAGTGACTCCACAGGAATATCAGCAGTCTCAACTAACCTGGACTGACAGGATCTCCCAGACCCTGAGCCATCTAGCAGGCAGAATACACCAGTTGATATGAGGCCATCAACAAATACACAGCAGACACAGCAGAGGAGGACTGGTTCTGCACTCAGTTAGAGAAGATGCGCCTAACCCTGAAGAGACATGAGACCCCAGGGAGTGGGGAGGTCAGGTGGGTTGGGGGGTGTGGGGCAAGTTGTGGGATATGGAAGAGTTGGAGGGTGGACCAGGAGTGGGATAAAGACTGGACTGTAAAAATAGATTAAAGAATAAATAAAAGTAATTCAGCAACAGATTTATGAAGAGACCCTGCTCTAGTTGTTGAGGAATGCTCATGAAGATTGAACTACACATTGATACTTATGTGGGAGGAGGTTTAGTTTGAGCCCATGTAAGCTCTTTGGTTGGTGGTTCAGTCTCTTAGAGCCCCCAAGTGTTCAGTTTATTTGATTTTGTTGATCTTCCTGTGGAGTTCAATGACCCTCAGTCCTTTCCCCAAACTCTTTCACAAGACTTCCCAAGCTCCACCCGCTATCTGTCTATGTGTCTCACCATCTGTTTCAATCATCTGCTTGGTGTAGCCTCTCAGAGGACAGTTATGCTAGTCTCCTGTCTGCAAGCATAACAGAGTATCAATAGGGTCAGGGATTGGGTTTTGCCCATGGGGTGGGTCTCAAGATGGGCCAGTCATTGCTTGCCCATTCTCTCAGTCTCTGCTCTGTGTTTATCTCTGTAGTTGCTGAAGTCAGGTCAAATTTATGTTTTAAGATTTTGTGGGTGGGTTGGTGTCCTTATACTTCCACTGGGCATACTGCCTGGCTGAAAAAAAAAAGGGGGGGGCCACTTCAGGTTCCATACCCCCCATTGCTAGGAATCTCAACTAGAGTCACAAGCATAGACTCCAGGAAGCCTCCCCCATCCCAGTTCTCAAGCAAATCATAGAGATGCACTGACCCCAGCAACAATTTCCACTCACTCACCAGGCTCTCTCCTTGTCTTTCCACACACTGGATCCTCTCCCCATTCTCATTCCTCCTTAGTTCCCCTGCTTCCATCTGCCTCCATTGACTATTTTATCTCATTCCTTTAACTGAGTTACCTGTCTGACCTAGACCTGCAGTGCCTTGATGAGCCAAGTTGGCAAGATATCCAGGGGAGGCCTATGCCTTCTCAGAGAACAAACGGACGTTGGCAGTGGTAGGGGAGGAACTGTAAAGAGGGGAGGGCAGCGTCTGGGATATAAAGTGAATAAATAAATTAATGGATATATTTATATATATATATATACCGGAGATATAGGTCAGTGGTTAAGAACACTTGCTGCTTTTCCAAAGGACACAATTTCAGTTCTGAGCACCCATTTGTCTGGTCAAAACTGCCTGTAACTCTAGTTCCAATGGATCTGACATCCTCACACAAACAAGCAAGCAAAAATACTATGCACATAAACATAACATTTAAACAAGAGAAAAAATAGAGTAATTCAGGTATAACAGACACAGTAAAATATTTAAAGTGAAAATTTGAGAAGTGAGGAAAGAAATTAGAAATTTCAAATATTAATTCTCATAAAATTGCACAAGGGTATATTATATAGAGAGAGATATTTACAAATATCAATATAAATTCTAAAACCAAACGTAACCAAAAGATATTTTTCTAATCATGTATTTTTCTCATGAAGTTTCACATAGAAAATAATTTTATTTGAATAAGAATATGTGAAATATGATAGAAAAATAATTAATATCTAATATTTCTATCTATAAAGACAATAAACATTACAAAAAAGTTAGAAACAATAGAGCCTTATGTGTCTATAAATAAAAAACATATTGGCTTTTCTTCAACCTTTATTTTACTTTTAGTTATTTCTTTCTCTGGGGTTGGATTTGAATAAAAGAAGGTGTTCAAAAAAGCCAGAGAACACTGATAAATCTCTTGAAGTTGAAGTTAGAGTTTTGAGCTACTGAGATTTGATACAGGAATCAAATCCATGTCTCCTGAAAAAGCTGTAAGTGAGACTCAATCATAGCGCTTTCTCCACACTCCCACTGTAGGGTATTATTATGAGTAATTAGAAAACAAACTACTGTAATGGAATCACAACTTAATGTGAACATTTGAATAAATACATAAGTAACTCATACTGGTTTGTATAGATAATGTTATCATAGTCATATTGTTAAGCATAAAATGCATTGTCTTCGATATCTGGCTTAAAGCAATAGTCAAAATGGGCATATGAACTTTTAAGATATCATAAATCATTGTCAATGTGTTATTGAATTCAATAGAAATTTACTTAAAAGTATAGCTGGACTTACAGAGGACACTGGAGTTTCAAAATAAGCAGAATACATACCATTTCCAGCAATCCCTTTTAGCACATGAAACTTTGAGAAAGTTATTCAAAAGTCTAAATGAGCTTTCTAGAAGGTGACTTAAGTAGAAGGCGCATGACTAAATGTACTTCTATATTTAGAAAAAAGAGCCATATGTATGGATTCTGAAAATTATGGCCATGAAAAATTTTCAAAAACAGAGAAAGAGTTCATATATAACACATTATTTCTTTTGAGGAAATAAAATATGTCCTAGAGGCAGTACAAGTACTTTTCAAAAATATCCAATGACCAAAATAAAACAGAATCAAAAAGAGAGCAATAATATTATTTACTGTTCTTATACAGGATCCCTGATATCAGACTGTTTACAAGGCAATTGTCCTATTAGGTGATTGCTTCCTAGGCTGAAAACACAAGTCAAGGCAGCATTATACCATCATCCTCTGAAGACCTCACACCTGGATATGTAGAAGCAAAGAAGGAATTGAACAGGCAAGTCCTATAAAAGGAGATGTCCCACTGATGAACTAATCTCTGTAGTACTTAAATAGTTCCTTTCAAATTCAGCATTCTCTCCCTTACATGCCCCTTCCTTGTAAAGATTCTAGACCTCCAGCCTTAAGACATTCATGTAGGGTTATACCCCTTACACCTGGTTTCTGGGTGACAAAACATGTTAAAGCTACAGAGATATATTTGCCACTTTACCTGAGATAGTAATCACAGCATCAGGGACTGAGTACTTACAAATCATACTACTTTCAACGATTTCTATTCCTTCTGTAAGGTTTTAATGCTCAGTTTTCACAAACACAATTTCTACCCTATTTTACTACATACAATAAAAGCTGTTGTTGGAGAGATGGCTCAGTGTTTAAGAGCACTAAGCGCTCTTCTGCAGGTTCTGAGTTCCAATCCCAGCAACCATATGGTAGCTCACAATCATCAGTACAGTATATATGTACTCATATATACAATAAATAAATAAATAAATACATGAATAAATCTTTTAAAAATTGCATCTTATCAGGTATTTGATGAACATTTCTTTTGTAAAGCTGAGCCCTCCAGAACTCCACCCCTGCATTATAGAATAGTTATCGCTGATGTCCTTGTTTAGCACAGGTGCAGGCAGTCTTGTTGGTAAATCTTCTGAGAACATAATGAGACATAGTCTCCCAGCAAATTTACATATCCTCTGCCTCTTAGGAACGTGTCATCCCCTCTTCTGAGATGATGCCTGGGCCTTAGGTATAAACATAGTTTTGTAGATGTATCCATCTTGGTCAGGTATCCATAACTCTGCATTCTAATTCATTGTAGTTTTCTGTAATGGTTTCTATCTGTTGCAGAGAAGTGTCTTGGGTGAAGGTTGAGGACTATACTTACCTGTGGGTGTAAAGACACATATTTAGTATGTAGTGAATTTTCCCTAGGGATGAGTACACCAGGAGATAGTTTCAATACATATGCTTACCTTGAAAATATATGTACCAGTAATGGTATAAAACTGAGTAGGGTAGGTTATATTTAGGAATATATATATATAAAATGGAAAGATGCCATGAATCTTAAGAGAGAAATAAAGATTATGTGGGGGGGTGTGGAAGAAGGAAAGGGAGGGGAAAATGAAATAATTATATAAAAATCTCAAAAATAGAAAAGTTATGTTTTGAAACTTAAAAAAAAAATGTGAATATATACTACTACACCAAGTTTCGAAATCTTACAAACCCATGAAAGTCTCAGCTAAGTACCTTTGTGTCAGGATTTTTGTTAAGGTAAAATAAAATTATAAATGTGTGTTACAGGTACCTAAATATGTTAACAGGATTAGAGGAACAATTTCCAAAAATGGCCAGGGTATTCTAGATCTGTCAAAGCTCCATTAGTTGCTAAGGAATTTTCCTGAAACTTGCCTGAAAAACCTAAAGCTTGGCATGTTATTAGCTCCACTGCAGGTGTTGTTGGAAAGAAGAGACTACAAAGTAGAAGAAGCATTCTCTTATAACAGTTTCAATGTGCTCCAACAGAATTTCTTATATTCTTTTAGCCATACATTCCTCTTGGGAGATGTAGCCAATAAACTATCCATCTAAAAGGCACAATATGGTATCATATAAAAAGTTTGCCACTTGGGTAAAACTGTGGACCAGAACAAAGCCATAAAAAACAACTCAGAATACAGGAGTTTGATAACAGTATACAATTATGTGACTGGCTTGTTTAGATACACAGTTTCAGGAAATATATGTTAACATGTGATTCATTCATATGTACACAACTGTGTATCCATTTTCTTGCTAAATATATTAATGATGCTAATTTTGGTCAATACATGTAACATAGAAAAAATGTTCACAGGACCTTAATAAATACATAAATGTGAAAATGTCACAATTGAATATTTATTATTGGTAAGTATAGATGTTAACTTCTTGTATACAACTCCAATTTTTAATGCTGTTAGTTCACAATTTATTCTCGAAGTGTCATTCAAAAAAATCCCCACACGTACTATCTTTATTGAATTGTAGGATACACTTATTTGGTGTTTTGACAAATTCAAAGGCTATGAAAGAAAATACCATTAAATGTAAAATTTGTTTTGTATTGTTTATTTTGCTTTTGCTTCTTTGTTTATTTTCTGATTACTCATGTTCTTGATAATTGCACACATTCTAGTTTGCTTTTCCGCTATTGTGACAAAAACAGATCAAAAGTATATTGGGGAGCAAAGAGACTAATGGGTTTTATATATTCAAGGAAAGCAGAGAAACAGTTCAAGCAGGAACTAAAGCAGAGACCATGGAGGAACACTTTTTACTGTCATCCACAACTGCATTCATTAAACATTTCCAAACAATGAGCCTAGAGAAAACACCACCAACTACTGTAAGGTAAGAATTCTCTGAATTACCAACTTAGAAATTGCTGCACAGACATGCTACAGACAAGTCTGAGGGAGCTAATTCTTTAATCAAGATTTCCTCTTCTAAGTTGTGTTAGTTGACAACCAAGGTTTGATACCACATCATCTTTCCTAATTCCTATAGATGCGTATTGCTAATCTTGTGAAGGGACTTTTTCTTTCTCACCATTGTTTATTGAGTTGATTGAGTTTTATAATCTTTAGACACATCTTTGAATCCTCCCTGTCTCACACATGATGTTTTCAAATTTCTGCCTAGTTTGGTTTGGTAAACTGTCTTGGAAGAGTCCACTGCATGACAGTCCAATTTATGATTTCTCATTTTAAGGTTTATGCCTCAGAAAATGCTCCTAACCAGAAACTATAAACATCATTTACAATTTAATTAATTTTTAAGAGTTTATTATCAAGCCATGACCATAGACAGTGAAAGGTGCCAGATACGTGGAACAACACGTGAGCTCAACTACTCAATCTGGGCCACAGATAGCAAACTGATGGATCAAGGATGAATAAACACTCCAGACAACATCTGACCACTGGCTCCTCAGTGTCAGACATGGAGATGTGGGAGTGTTCACCTTGTTTGTTCTTAGGACTTCTGGTCTGACTTTGATACTATTTATTTTTTCTATTTTCCTTTTTCTGACTTTTAGAATGGAATTACAGTTTCACAATGATTTCAAGGAAAAGTTCCCCTATGACTCAGAAGAAACTTCACCATAATGTCAGAATTAATATGCTGAAAGTTCTTGGGATGGAGAACATCCAGTTTGTTGTGTGTGATGGGCATGAGCCTTTGATCTTTATGAGTTGATTTATCTGAGCTGTCTGGTTCTGTAATGGAAAGCTCACACATACAATAGATTACTATATTATTACAGTAATAGTCATTTGGAATGTAATGATCTTTGAAAATGCATCATTTACCTATTGATTTTTTATATTGTTTCACCATTTATATGATCAATTCTACATCTTCAATATCCTCTCTATATTTTCTATATTGTCCATCTTCTCTATGAAACTCATGGTAAAAAATTTATTACTGGTTTCATAATATATTTTGTACATTGGTTTTCCTGCTAAGTTAGTATTCTTAGTCATTTCCTTATATTATCTTATTAAATTTTCCTCAGTAATTTGGTTTGTTATTAAATTTATATCAATTATGGAGTATCAAAGGATACATTTATACAACATGTAGCATTTTCATCAATAGAAAAGCTGCATTCATTGGTTTATTTAAGGGCTTTTTATATCTCTCAGTAATTTTCTTTATAAAATGTCTTAGACACTTTTTATTAAATCCATTATTTGATAACTTACAACTCTTGCTGTTATTGCAGAGAAGCATGCTTTATTATTGCATTTTAGAATCAGCTGTTGCTTGTATATACGGTATTGATTTCTGGGTCTTGTTCTTGTAGTTGGCAACTTTGCTGTAATTTCTGATTAATTTTTATTGCTTTGAGATTTCATTAGATTATATATGTTGCAATCATATCACCTTTAAAAGAATAACTTTAAAGGTGCAATATTTCATTGACTTTTATTGATTTCTTATATTCTCCAGTACCAGTAATGTAGTCAGTAGTGATAGTAATATTGTGTGTACTTTCTTGTTTGTAACTTCACTGTGTTTCTAAAGTTTTGCTTTTAAGATGATATGTGTGTTTCAGTCCAAAATGATAAGGCATTTCTCCAAAGTTATAATACATATTTGTTCCTAGTGCACAAACTTCATGTCATTCAGTAGTATTGATATGTATTTGTTATAGAAACCACTCAAATGCTCATACTGCTTTTTTAAAAAATAAATTTATATATCAAGTTAGGCAAACATTATCAGATAATAAATCATTTTTATTAGAAAACTATTTCATTTTAATATTAGCAAGGCAATATTTTATGTATGTATCTGTTAATAAGGCTGATGCATTTTAGTATTCTTTTTTATTCATAACAAATTATTTCTTTTGGAAGTATTTTTTAATTCCAATGACTTTTGGTCTCACAAAGTTTCAACAAGGGTGACACTCTTACTCTTTTTAAAAAAAAATTATGACTTTTAATAGGATTTGCAAATTTTCTTAGTATTTGTTAAAATTGGTTTAAAACTCTATTCAGGAAAAATTATTTTCATGCTAGTTATAGAAGTAGTTTTAGTTTAGGCAAGCTTACTGTTCATTTAATTCATACTAACTTTTGAAATTACTTTACCTGAAATTGCCATTTTAATTATCTTTCAATGATGTTACATAACATTTTCTTTAATATGCTGTTCGGCCCTTTACTAGTAATATTTTAAATCTATTGTACATCTTTATAAATGAATATTTATAGACCTAACTCAATTTTTTAATCTCAATATAACTTCTGTTTTGCTTTTCTTAACTTCTGCTTTTCTTATCTTCCTACTTTTGAACTTAACTTTTTCTTTTAAGAAATAATCCTTGATTTTTCTATTGATAGTCATCAAAGATATACCAACTATAAAATAAGCTCATATATACATACAAAAATTAAAATAAACATATATAATCAGCATTTTTATATATAATAGTTATTTACATATGAATATTCATTATCTAATTTAAAGCTGTCCAGTAAGAAATAAAGGTTTCTAAACAAATGAAGGAACATGAAAGAATTCTATTGTTTAGTGTCAAAGGTATCTGATTGCTATTAAGCTGTTAACTCTGGAAATGTTATAACACTGACGATGCTAGGATCCTTCTCTTTTCAGCTTTGTTTATGTTTTTAAAATGTCAACATTGTTTTGAGGAAAGTATGAAAAAATGGATTATGGATCATACACATCTTTAAAACACAAAGAATAGTTATTAAAATAGAAATTTAATAAACTGAAATTCTTATTTATTTTACCTGACTCCCTAAACCTTTTCTGTGTGGTCAGTGTGTACCACATCTGTTTTGTAGTGGACCTAATTATTTCTTATAGAGAATGTACTGGTGTATTGGAAACTCAAAAGCCTATACTTTCATTTCTAGTTTAAAATGTCATCTGGATAGAAACCCTTGAAATAGCCACTTTCTCCTTTCCACTAAGGTAGTTAGAGGGAGACTTAAGAAAATGAAATTGCACAACACTGAGCTAGGACTCACTGTCAACTGACTGTCAGACTTTGAGAGGAATTTCCATTAACTACAAGGCCAAGGGGAGTGGATTAAATACACAATCAGTAAGAAGCTTCTGTTGTGACTGCTGCCAGGATGTAGATAGGACGACCTTTTATCCCTCCCTCTTTCTCTAATCCTTGGATCAGAAACAAAATCTGAACCAAGAAGAAAATTGACTAGACATCCTTCTCCTTACCACATGTTGTATATATAAGACAGTGTTATAATCATTTTGTTTCCACATGCCCTGATCCTAAGACCATGTCATATCTGCCTCCGTTCAAATATTATGATTTTGAATGATATATGTAACACAAAATTTTATTGGAAATTACTTTAATAATATTAAAAGGATCTCCAAAACTGGATCAATACCTACAAGAAGAAAATAAGCTCCAGCAGATTTTGTTTCTGAGATGGTTTAGTATTCTCCATTAAGAACTGGTGACTAAACACCATATTGTCAGCCATAGAAAGAACACCCCATTAATATTATATAGACTAAGCAGCTTGCTTTTAGGAATATATGTATATACATAAATGAATGTAAAAATGATTATGAATTTAAAATCAGTGAATTTAAAATTCATTATGAAAAATGAAGCTATGAATTTAAAGGTAAAGAGGAGCATATGGGAGAATTTACATGAAAGACAAAGGTGATATATTGTAATTATAATCTCAAAGATAAATAATTAAAAATAGTGTAACAATAATAAGGTTTGTAGATGGGTAGCATCAATAAATAAAACACTTGACTTGATAGATGATAGATAAACATAGGAAACTGTATCTTAAGGTTCTATAATAACATATCAAAATTAACTCAAAGTACATGAATCTTTTCTCAATGGTAGAAAACGTAACTACTAATTAAAATTTTATCTTCCCTCACACACATTAATACCTGGGTATTCAGTTTCCTACTATCCTGAACTGTTTTCATCATGATGCTGTAACTGTAAATTAATCGATGAATACATACACATAAACACACACACATATATGTGTGTGTATATAAACAAATATACTATAAATTATATTATATATAATACATGTAATATTATATATATGTATATACATATAAAATTTCTCCCTCTCTTAAGTAATAATCACTCTGATTTTCTTAAATACTCAGTGATTACAGGGTCCTCACATGTTTGGAGTCACTTTTCTACTCTACATATATGGAATGAGATCTAATACTTAACAAAGTTCTGAAAAAATATATATATATAATTAAATAGTAAAAGTGATTAATGAGCAAATTCAAATAATTCACATAATTTCATATTATCTGAGTGAAAAGATCCATTTTAGTAGTAGATACAGTTATAGAGATTTGTATCACAGACATTTATAACAGGTAGATTTCTGTAAGGCAAAAGACACTGTCAAAAAGATAAATAGGCATCCAACAAATTGGGAAAAGGTCTTCACCAACCCCACATCCGACAGAGGGCTAATTTCCAATGTATACAAAGAACTCAAGAGGTTAGACCCCAGAAAACCAAATAACCCTATCCAGAAATGGGGTACAGAGCTAAACAGAGACTTTTCACCTGAAGAAATTTGGATGGCTGAGAAACACCTTAAAAAATGTTCAACATCATTAGTCATTAGGGAAATGCAAATCAAAACAACCCTGAGATTTCACCTCACACCAGTCAGAATGGCTAAGATTAAAAACTGAGAAGTCATCAGGTGTTGGCGAGGATGTGGAGAAAGAGGAACACTCCTCCACTGCTGGTGGGACTGCAAGCTGGTACAACCACTCTGGAAATCAGTCTGGAGTTTCCTCAGAAAACTGGACGTGATACTTCCGGAGGACCCAGCCATACCACTCCTGGGAATATACCCAGAAGATTCCCCAGCATGCATTAAGGATACATGCTCCACTATGTTCATAGCAGCTTTATATATAATAGCCAGAAGCTGGAAAGAACCCAGATGTCCCACAACAGAGGAATGGATACAAAAAATGTGGTATATATACACAATGGAGTACTATTCAGCCATTAGAAACAATGAATCCATGAAATTCTTAGAGAAATGGATGGAGCTGGAGAACGTCATACTAAGTGAGGTGACCCAGTCTCAAAAGAATACCCATGGTATGCAGTCACTGATAAGTGGATATTAGCCTAGAATCTTGGAACACCAAAGACATAAATCTCATACCAAGTGAGGTCTGACAAGTAGAAAGGTGTGGACACTGGAGCTAGAATGGACCAAAGCATCAATGTTAGGGAGTACAAGAACAGTGAGGTGGGAGGGGGTGGATGAGGGAGCAGGGGCAGGGAAAAGGGCATGTGGGACCCTTGGGGGTGGGGAACCAGAAAAAGGGAAATGAATTGTAAATATAGAATATATCCAATAAAAAAATATTCAAAAAAACAAAAAAAAAAGAGAAAACAACTGATTTTTAAAAATATATTAGGTAAAAACAAATTTAAAGGAAAAATTGAAAGAGTCAAAATATTTGTGGATGAACATACTTATTTTTGAAAACTTTCAATTTCAGTAGTCACATTACTTTGTTAATTTATTTACGAGAGGTCTAGAGACTTTTCTACCTCTAGTCAAAAGTTAAGTGAATAACAGTGTCACACAGACTAGTACATAAGGCTGTTCATGAATACTCTCGGACAAAGAACAGCTAGTGCAAGGAGCAATTGGAAAAATCCTGATCCAAATAAGCTGTCTTAAATAGATACCCCTGAAGTTTGGTGATTGACTCTGCCCCCTTGAGGCAAGAGAGAGTTGAAGATGTTTAGAATGAACCTCCAGAACCAACCCAAATGTTTGTCCAATTTTTGAAGTTTTAATGCACAGAAAAGACAGATTGTTAGACTCTTCAGAGAATATCTAAAATTGTATTTAGTATATTTACCTCAGAAATGAGATGCAAAACCTGGATAATTTAAATATGTATATTCTTAAAAGATCTCTAAGCAATTTATTTGAGACAGATATACTCATATACTATATTCATAGGAAACATGACTGCAAACAAAGTATAAACTATAGAACAAATGACTCTACTGAGGCTTCTTTGGAAACACAAGAATTGATAAAATTATATCCCATGTCAATTGACAACATGCAATTTATGTTTTGTTTTTATGTTAATGAAATGTAACAAATATTCAAATATTATTAATGATTTGGGAATTGGACCAGATAGGCAAACAGTAGAAAGAAGAGAAAATAGGAAGAGTAGAAAACAATTGAGGACAAAAATTGACACTGGATCACAATTGCAGATGCATTCACAGGGAATATTGAGAAGTAAAAATTACTGCAGAAAATAGTACAGTGATATTTCTAGTCTAAATAGAATATGGAAGTAAGCAATACTTAAGTCGAATGAACTCAAATGTTAAGAAATAATAAATATAAGTGAGCATGTTTGATAACTTTTTTGTTCATTTCTTCAATGGCAAGAACTAAATGTGCCTAAAAGGGTAATATTTTTTACCATATAACACAATTCAAATTGTTGTTTAGCTTAAATAAATATGTTTTATTTGTCAATTAAACCAAAATAAAACAAGAACAGTGTTTCTCAAATGAAATAGATGCTAGACTGATCCAAAACTCTCTTTAATCTTTTGTTCTAGCATCTTAAAGTGCTATTCAGAATCACTATTGATTGACTGACTAGTTCATGTAAACTTATTTCTCATCATTTTTAAAATTGGAAGTTTGAGTTTTCAACATCAACAGGTGGGACCAAAGCTTCATTGTCTGTCATATTTTCCTTTGTAACTCTTAGGGCTAAATCCAAGCTGGCTGTGGTCACAGTTGTCCAGTTCTCAAGGATTTGCCCTTACTGCTGAATCCAACAAGGCTGTGTAAGGGGAGGCATGACAGTTCCTGCCCCTGGAACATAGCCTGGCATTTGATCCCCACAGTCCCAAGTATGCTGATGACTTCTGGCCTGAAACTGATCTGCTCTCCTATTTTACTTTCAATCTTTCTTTGTGGGGAATAAACTTCTCCTATCAGAGCTAATTAATCCATCATAAATGAAACAGAACCTGTTCTGATCTGGAATGGAGATTGTCATGAAGCTGTGGAGGATGAGGTTGTTTGCTTAGCCTTTAGAGCCACGGGAAAGGTTCTAAAAAACATAACCGCAAAGACCTTAAAGTCCTACATGATCCTGGTAGAAATAGTTAATTCCTAAACTTGACCCTGAATTTGGAAATAGGAGAAAATCCAGTCCAATGACCACTGCATTAATTACCAAGGGTGAACTTGGTAATTAATCAAGGGACATCAAGGAGTTACAGTAGTCTCAAGAAGAAAAGGGATGGATAGAAAAAAAGGAATCAGTAAAATACAAGTAATAGGTTTATTTTAAAAGATAATGGCTTATATATGATCTAGAAATAAATATTATTAGAGAGAGTACATAAATCCATGCAACTGCAAGGATCAGGAAAAAACATTAGGCAAAATATGATGTATAAGCATATAAAAATTAGTATTTCATCCTCCTAGCTACTTGAAGAAATGTAGATGATAATGCCCAGAGAAATATTAGAGAGAGGTGGCTGCTTTACTTGCATAAATTTTAAACCTCTTAAGAATTGATTTTAGCTCTAGTAGTCTGTCACCTTTTTGTTTTCACAAGAACATACTTACTAAAGACTGCTGTCTGCTGTACCAGGAAACAGCAAGGGCTGTGCCCAGCTACCCGTGAATAACAAGCTGTTTAAAAACTATAAGGAAATGTGCTTTTGCTTTGACTTTAGTTTCTGTTTTAAGGAGGAAGAGGTCAGAACTAATGATCCAGGATTTATAAAATGTATGTAAATCTAAGGATTTCTAAAAATTTAAGTGTTCAAAGCCTTGAACATTTTTATTTTCTTTAGTAAATAAAAGACTTGGTTCAGGCACTCTGGTTGGGAGAAGAAAAGAGAGAAGACTGGAGAAGGCAAAAAGATTAAAAGGACAGAAGGCTAAAGAATAGGAAATAATAAAAGTATGAGAAAGGAGAAGGAAGAATGGGGAGAATCCGAGGAAACAGAAAGAGCACCTGAACTGACAGCTTGCGTTCCCTATTGACTGAGTCATTGCTGGATTAAGGTTACTCCCATTCCAGTGAGTCTCAGGACCCTCCACACAGACGCTGGACCTTGACCCCTCCTTTTGTTGCCCTGTCATAGCCTCTTCCTTCTAATCCCATCAAGCTTGTGACTAGAATTTCAACAAAAATGTTACAGAGAAACAAACCTTCATATTGCAACATATGATCACTGAAAATAAATTGATGTTTAACAAATTTTGAAGAGAAATGGGATAATCTTCAAAGATTTAACTTTGAAATTTTACTTTCACAAACATTGCCAATCATATATGTATGTGTATGCACACAATATTCTTTCTATGTGTTCTTATTCTTTAAGGTGGTATATATACAAAAATCATCACCCTGGGGTCTTGTTGAAAGGAAAGTAAACAGGAGGAATTAAATTTGAAGACTTTTTTGAGTTAGTATATTTCTTCAGTAAGTTTAAGTGCTTCTAGAAAGCTTAATACACAATGCGTTTTTAAAATCCAATAACTGCAAGTTCTATTTTATTGCCTACCCCAACAACAATAACAAAGGAACCAGTTCAATACCACAGAAAAGAGATGGCCACAGCAGTTACCTAAACCATACTATTGTTTAATAGCCTGCTTTAAGGTCATCACCAAAAATGAATTTTACAGAAATAACTGCTCTGTCATATATGCATTTCTGAATGTGAATGATATCATTTGAAACTTAATTGACACAAAAATGGCCTTACTGGAAATGGGATAAACATTCAGTTGAGAATTTGTGGCAATCATGTAAGATTTTAATATATAGAAACAAATCCAACTATCAAGAATACTAATCAAAAGATGAGAGGCATCACTAAATACAGAAATTATCCAAGGTAATAACAACAAAGCAGCAAAGGATAGAAGATACATCAACACTAAACAACTACCAGGAGTAGCTAAATAAGACTTAATCCCGTGAAAATATAAAACAACCAGCATTGTTAATCTTGGGTTGCCCAATCTATTCTCAAGCTTCAAAACATCCTTGGTCATCTGTGGACCATACAACCATGATTTTTCCCGATTTCAAAGCTATTGTTTTTCTGGTCCAGCAAATCCTGCAAATTGAGACATGCTTGTCTTGCATCACTTCATCAGTCCCTGATAAAGAATGAGCACATCTCACACTTGGAAATTTCAGAACAATAAGTCTTTAGCTTCTCAGTAAATATTTAATCATTGGCTCAGTTTGGAAAAATTTGTTGAGAGAATTACTGAGTATTGCGCATATGAATTATGAATTTCCTGAAATGGAATTGTATAGACATGACCACAGCTGCTTCTTCCATTTCTGATAACATTAAGTAATTATTGTTAAGCTCATATTTAGTATATATACCATTATTGTGTTAAAGTTATATGAAATGAGATATACATGTTGGTAGATTTTTATCTTCCTTTAGCTGGGTTGCATTGTCTATTTCTTTCATTTACCATGTTGTGGAAATAATCTTTATTTAAAACACTATTTTGTAACTAAAAAGAATTAAAGAAAGTTATGAAGATTGTAGATATTGAAATTTAGAAAAGAAATAAATGGGAAAACTAATATTCATATTATCAATGTATAATAAATATAATATAAATCCTGAACAAAATGTGGTTAATTATGTTTTAGTTATTATTTAAAATTATAAACAACATAATTTAAGATGCTTGAAATAAGAATATGGGGAAATAAAAAATAAAATGAAAGTTTCTTATAGTCAAATGAACATGGAAAGGTTTTTTTCTTTTCAAATTCACGTTTGAAATATATATACATATATATATATACATACAGATATTCACATATTTCACATAAATTAAATTTAATTTCACTATTCTCTAAAAACATAAAACATGTAAAAGAATATATGAATATATACCAAAAGTTTTATTTTATTAAGTAGTTATCAAATATTTTATCACTAGTTTATAAATGGAATCATTTGACAGATATTATTTTCTAATAAACAAATATATAGTAGTATTCACATTATTACAGTGGGTATTGAAGAAAAAACTATAGAGAAAAATAGAATTATAGATGAGGTTTTTATTTTCAAACTGTTAGATTTTTGCTGAGATTTACTAGGATATCTGAAATATCCCTAAAAATTGAAAAAAAGTTCACAATAACTTCATATTATTTCTGGGCCATAGTTCATTAAGATTATAGACACCAGTTTTATGTTGAGATCTTTGATCCACTTGGACATGAGCTTTGTGTTGTGAGATAGGTATGGATCTATTTGAATTCTTCAGCATTCAGACATCCATTTAAATGAGCACTATTTGTTAAAGATGCTTTCTTTTTTTTCCTGTTGTATGGCTTTGCCATCTTTGTAAAAAATAAAATGCCCATAGGTGTGTGGATTTATTTCAGTGACTTTGAATTGATTTCATAGATCAATTTGTTTATTTCTATACTAATACCATGTAGACTCATACCCTAAGGAACATGGAATCTGAAGAGGTCACCTCCTATAGCCAGATATTAACTGCAGTACAGCAAAAGTAACTCCAACTTACCCTCAAAACTTTCAAACCAAAATTTATACTATCTACAAGAAATGAAGTGATAGGGAATAGAGCAAAGACTGAGGAAACTGTCACCTAATAACCAGTCCAACTTGAGACACACCCCAAGAGTAAGCACCAATCCTGACACGATTAATGATACTCTGTTATGCTTGCAGACAGGAGTCTACCATGGCTGTCCTCAAAGAGGCTCCATTAAGCAGCTGACCAAAAGAGATGCAGAGACCCAGAGCCAAAGAGTGGATGGAACTTGGGGACTCTATGTAAGCATTGTGGAAATAATTGATGGCCTTTAAAGGGATAGAAACTCCACATGAATATTTACAGAATTAACTACCTGGAACCGTGGGGCTCTCAGAAACTGAACTAGCAACCAAAGAATATACACTGATTGCAGCTACGACCACTCTCTGCCTCACAGTTGTAGCAGATGCTCAACTTGGTCTTTATGAGGGTCTTGAATAACTGGTATAGAAGCTCTCCCCAAAGTAGTTGACCATCTATACAATATGTTCTTCTAGCTGAGCTACTTTGTCTGGCCTCAGTGGGGGAGGATGCTCCTAGTGGAGGGATAACCTCAGAGATCTCCACCCTCTCAGAGGACAAGTGGAAGGGAGGAGGTGGAAGGATTGTTGGAGGGGGTGACCAGGAGGAGGAAGAGGAGCAGTGAGCAGGATATAAAGTGAATAAATAAAACTAAAATGGAATAAGTATGAATAATATAAAAATATTAGTGTAATTTAATGTAATTCTAACAAAGCAAGTAAAAAATCTGTGTGAGAAGAACTTCAAGTCCCTGAAGAAAGAAATTAAACAAGATATCCAAAGCTGGAAAGATCTCCCATGCTTATAGATAGGTTGGATCAACATAGAGAAGATGGATCTTTTACCAAAAGCAACCTACAGATTCAGTGCAATCCCTGTCAAAGTTCCAACACAATTTTTATAGACCTTGAAAGAGCAAGTATACACACACACACACACACACACACACACACAAAAAAAAAAAAACAACCTAGGATAGCGAAAAGATAGCCAAAGGAATCCTGAACAATAATAATAATAAAAAAAGAAACAAAAAAAAAAAACAACCTTTGGGAGGAATCACCATCTCTAAACTTAAACTGTACTACAGAGTAATAGTGATAAAAAAGTCCATGATAGTGATACAGAAACAGACATGTTTACAATAAAATTGACCCAGAGATAGACCCACATACCTATGAACACTTGATTTTTGATGAAGAATCCAAAACCATGCAATGGAGAAATAAAAGCATCTTTAACAAGAAGTGCTGGTCTAGCTTGATGTCTACATGTAAAGAAATGAAAATATGTTCATATTTATCACCCTGTACAAAACTCAAGTCCAAGCGGATGAAAGACCTCAACATAAAATGGAATATTTTAAAAAATCTCTTACAAATGAATGTTGGATATCACCTTGAATGCATAGGTAGAGGAGACAATTTCCTGAACAGACCACCAGTGGCGAAGGCTCTAAGATCAACAATTGATAAATAGGATCTCACTAAACTGCAATGCTTCTGTAAGAAAAAGGAAACTGTCATTAAGACTAAATGGCAGCCTAGAAATTTGGAGAGTTCTTCACCAACCCTATGTCTGACATAGGGTTAATGTCCAAAATCACACACACACACACACAAAAAAAAAAAAAAAATTGAATAAGTTAGGTACCAAAAACAAACCAATTAACCCAATTAAAAAAATGGGTACAGAGCTGAATAGAGAAAAATCAACAGAGGTCATGAATAGCGCAAAAACACTTAAAAATGTTCAAAGTCCTTAATCATAAGAGAAATACAAATCTAAAAATCTCTGAGGTTCCATCTTACATCCATCAGAATGGCTAAGATAATAAACTTGACTGATAATACATGCTGGTGAGGATGTTGAGCAAGAGGAACACTTCTTCATTGCTAGTGGGAGTCCAAACTTGTTCAGCTACTTTAGGAAACAATTTAGCTGTTTCTTAGGAAACTGGGAATAATCATACCAAGGGACCTAGCTATATTACTCCTTTGCATATACTCAAAAGATGCTCTAACAGCCCCAAAAGACATTGTTAAATTATATTCATAGCAGCTTTATTTGTAATAGTTAGAAACTGGAAACAACCTAGATGCCCCTCAGTTGAAGAATGGATAAAGAAAATGTGGCACAGCTACGTAATGGAATAATATTCAGCAATTAAAAACAAAGACATCATGAATTTTTGTAGGCAAATGGATGTGACTTGAGAAAATCATCACTAATGTTGCAACCTAGTCCTAAGAGGACATGTATGGTATGTTCTCACTTACAAGTGGATAATAGATATAAAATACAGTTACCATGTTATACTCCACAGACCCTAAGAAGCTACACAAGAAGGAAGGCACAAGCAAAGATGCTTAACCTCACTTTGAAAGGGAAATAGAATAGTCATTAAAGGCAGATGGAGGGAGGGTACTTGGAAGAAGGGTGATGAGGGAAATGGAGGGGTTCATTATCAGGTGTGGGAAAAGATGGAGAGATGGCTAGATGGCTATGAAAATGAATGGAAATCCACACCTAACCAAGGGGAGAAGGTGCAGGAGATCTCTAGGATAAGACAGAGATCACCCAAAGGGAGGCCATCAAGAACCAATGGGCATGGGGGATAGAGCAGTCACTGAAGGAATGGCCAGCCAATAACCTGCCCATCTTGAGACCAACTACAATCCCAAACACTATTAATGATACTCTATTATGCTTGCAGACAGGAGCATGTTATCATCTACCAGGCTACATCCAGCAGCTGACTAAGACAGATACAGACATCCTCAGCCAAACAGTGGATAGAGCTTGGGATTTCTTGAGGAAGTCTAGGAAGAACAATTCTGGGCCCCAAGGTAAATTGGAACACCACATGAAGACAAACAGAGTCAACTAACGTGGACCCTTGGGGCTCTGAAAGTCTAAGCCACCAACTAAAGAACACACATAGGTTGGACCTAGGCCTCCCCACTCTTATGTAGCAGATGTGCTGCTTGGCCCTCATGTGGGTTCTGAACAACTGGAACAGGGACTATACCAAAAGCTGTTGCCTGTATGTGGGTATGCTCTACTAGCTAGGCTTCAGTGTTTGGCCTCAGAGGAAGAGCCTGGATGAGACTTGAAGTGCCAGGGTTGGAGGATACCCAGGAGGACTCCCACTGGTACAGAGGAGACTGGGTGGGTGAGATGGGAAGGATTGTTGGAAGGGATGACCAGGAAGGGTCAGTGCACGGAATATAAAGAAAATAACTACAAAATAAAATGACAAAAACGTCTGTGATAAATTCTTGGTGGGTGCCTACTGTAAGCAGGGGTCCTTATTGTGTCTGTGACTGTCCAATCTCAGGACCTGAGCAGCTTTGTAAATTTGGGCTGGAGCTGGAGAACAGCAATGCTTGGGTTTCTTTTATGAGAATAGCAGGTAACTCCACCTTCTGAGAAGTCTTGCAGTGTGGCTGATCAGTTTCCTCCTTAAGCAGCTGTTTCCTGCTGCTATAAAGGCGAGGAAGGGCCTTTCATGATCTTCTAACTTGCTCTTCTTCCAGACATATGACACTGTTTTAACTCTGGAGCCTCTTGAGCCTCTACCCCCCTCCTGGAGACATCTGCTATAGAACAAGGCATATCAATTGTGATGTAAGCGAGACAGAGGTGACAAAGTTAAGATGGAATTGAAGATGGGAATCTGTTTATAGCAGCATATACCTGCAATTCCAGTGCTCAGGAAGCACAGGAAAGAGAATTGTGTGTTTGGGGCCAGCCCAGGCTACATAGCAAGAGCCTCTGTTCAAACATCAAGGTCTGAGGACTGATAGCCAAGACTAAGTTTCAGAGAGTAAAGGCATCTCACTCATTCCATCTTACTGAGAGTCAAGCCACAAGGCACTTTTCTAGTTACAAAGACACCATAGGACTAGCCACACAGGATAGGCCACACAAAGTTGCAACTGGAAGTGTGTATTTTATTTTGATTCGTGGTCTTATACATTCTAGGTTAGCTTCTCTTGTTGGGTAGCTGAGGATAGCCTTGTACTTCAGATCTTCCTGCCTCAGCCTCCCAAATACTAGGATTTCAGGTGTATTACAAGCTGAGGATACTTATCTCTTTAAATATTACATCTTTTTAGAACAGAAGCAAAGGGCTGGGAAGGAGTGTGTAAATGTGCCTGCTGATCTACACACATGGAAGACAGAGAGAACTGACTCCAGCATACTTTCTTCTGACTTCCAAAGTAACTAATAAATAAATGTTTAAAATATTACAATAGTACATAGAGTTTGAAAAGGCAGCAACTTTAGAACCACTAAGCTATTTAACAATCACCATTGAGTGGTTGGGCAGCAGCCCAAGTCTTCAGTAAGATCTCATAAACATAATCTCAAAGACTTAGTGCTACAATAAGCACCTGTGATGTTTTAATAAAAAATTAAATTAAATAATTAAACATATTCAAATGGAAAAGATTATAGACATTAACTTTAAAGTTTCTCATTTTGAAATGAACATAAAAAATCCAAAAGGTTTTGTTTTCCTTCAACGAACTGAAAAATGAGAAAAATTATTACCACTCACCTCAAGTACTGAGTGCAAAATGGAAGAAGCTAATAGACATAAATAACTTTGTAAATATTTTGAGCATCATAAGCAATACATTGCTGTACTACTTATTTTGTAGAAGTACTATTGCTGTCAATGTGCATACATATGTATAGAAATTAAGATTCAGAAAATACAGATATACACATTCAAAGCAGGTAAGACTATACATTCCATTTTTCAATAGTTCTGTGTTCATGTACTGGAATACAGACCATCATGAAGTAGAAGAAATACGATTCTGGTTTCTTTCTGTTTTATATATTTTTCTGTATGTCCAATATAATGAGAACAACTTCGTCGCTGTTAGCAATTTTAAATTTTAATGTATTTAAATTTAAACATATTTTAAATATGTTCTTTCTATATGTGCTAGAACATTACTTTTTCATAATTGTGATTGCTAAAATGCAGTCTCCAGAACTGTAAAATTGTAGTTTCTCCATTACCAGCAGCCTCACATCTACCCTGCTTAACTTAAAATGATTATGCTGTGAATATCTTTAGATGAATCATTTTAAAATAACTGAATTGCACATTTTTTGCAAATTTAATTTTATGTCTCTCTCCTTTCTTTGAGCTTATTTCTTCAGCTACATGAATTCTATGCTTCCTTCCTTAAATGATGTTGTATTTATTGTTGAATTGCTAATGTGCTTCATATTTTGTGTTACAATGATTAAAATTGTGTCTTACAAATGATTTGTCAAAAGCAGTGAGGTCTTCCACATATGCCATTTATCCTTTCCAGTAAGTTGATTATTCCTTTAGTTTAGATAATGGTTATAAATATTATATGACTAATAAAAGTAAGAAACAAATTTATCCACATCTGTGTTTGCAGATATTGCACCTCAGTTAAATTTATGCATTTTTGCAACTGAGGGCTCATGCTAAACTCTTAGACCTATGTCTGACAGGATAACACAGCCTGTGCATTCAATTCCAGGGAATACCCTGCTTTCTACTTCCTTTTGAGCTATGCATACTCATGATTACATTCTCCTCTAAAATATGTACATAATTAAATAAGATCATAAAATTATCATTGTTGCAATAATTTGACAACCATAACTAAATTATTTGCCATTCGAATCTCAATGCATTATAAATAGTAACCAAATAGGAAGCAAACTCCCACATCTTCTTTCCTGTATATAGATTGGACAGATAAAGACCGGTTAGCATATACATATAAGAGCTGGGCGTGGTGGCACACGCCTGTAATCCCAGCACTTGGGAGGCAGAGGCAGGTGGATTTCTGAGTTCGAGGCCAGCCTGGACTACAGAGTGAGTTCCAGGACAGCCAGGACTACACAGAGAAACCCTGTCTCGAAAAACAAAAACAAACAAACAAACAAAAAAAAGAATACTTTTAGCCGGGCGGTGGTGGCGCACGCCTTTAATTCCAGCACTTAGGAGGCAGAGGCAGGTGGATTTCTGAGTTCGAGGCCAGCCTGGACTACAGAGTGAGTTCCAGGACAGCCAGGACTACACAGAGAAACCCTGTCTCCAAAACAAACAAAAAAACCCCAAAAAACAACAAAAAAACCAAAGCATATACATATAAAATTAATTTAATATTTTATGCCAATTGTCATATGGATTTAGTTTTGCACAGAACACTGAATCTGATAATTGTTAATTTCACCTTCTTTAAAGATCTAACAATGGTCCTCAATTTCCACAAAAGCATTGATAATTACCTGTAATATTTAACCTGTAATAATTTACCAAATAAATAATATGCCAGTAGTGCTTCATCATTGATATTCCTATGGAGGCCAAATTCACCCATACCATATGAAATAGTGAACAGTGGATGCTCTGTGTGTAAGATATTAAATCATCATCCTAAGTATCCAAAAGTGATCACTAAACAAATGATATAAAATCTTTCTGACAACTTGACCTGACCGTTCAGTTTGAGTAACCAAATTGACTAGCATTTCTTTTTTGACCCCAAATAAGTCTATGAGTATGACTTCTCTTTATTTACTCTAGCTAAATACATATAGATTTTATGGCAAAAGCATTTCATTTGGCTTTAGTCATGTGAAGGCTGTGGTTCCAGGTATGTTTTAAAAAGAGCTTAAAGGAGCAGAGTTCCTTTAGATCAAAATTATGATAACAAAATTGCCTAGATGTTATAATAAAGTCAAATCTGAGTTTGAATGTTAAAAATTGGGGTTTACAGCCCCATGAATGGTATTTTATGAAATGAGCGCCTGAAGTTTCTGTAAGTGGTAAATAATTTCAATAAAACCTGAAATTTATAAAATATGTACTGTGCCAGTGAAGGGAGCACACCTTACTCTGTATCTATAGTTCAATGTTTATGTACTGAGCCCGTGAGGATCACCTTAGCTTCCTCCCTGTGTTAAGGACGATTGTGATGTTCACAGGGATGACTTCAATAGAAGACTTGTTCAGGTACTGGATCTATTAAAATCAGTTTCCCTCTGCTGATATTACTGCTAGGCCATTATACCTGTGTTCAGTAGCATCACTGAATTTTAGTTACCTGCTCTTTCAAGTTCTAGTTCATCAATTAAAATGCCAATGAAGCAAACAGCTAACGATATAAACTCCAAGATAAACCAATAGATTCAAAGAACATTGCTAATCCCATGGTCTATAGTTCAATTACTCAATGAGCCTGTTTCTACAGATTCTATCTGTAAACTATCCCACTATTATTTATAAAGTATATGTCATCAATCCACAGAAAGTTAGAGGTTTTGTATGCAAATATGTAAACACCTAAGAAGATTCCAGGTATATGATATAGTTGTCCAGGTTTGTATTCACTAATTATTAGTATGATTTTTATTATATTTTTATTAGATATTTTCTTCATTTGCATTTCAAATGTTACCCCCTTTCCTTTTTTCTCCTCTGAAAACTCCCTATTCCATGCCCCTTATTCCTCCTCACCTATCTACCCACTCCTGCTTCCCTGTCCTGGCATTTCCCTATAATGGGGCATTGCACCTTCTCAGGACCAAGACCCTTTCCTCTTGTTGATGTCTGAAAAGGCCATCCTCTGCTACATATGCTGCTGGAGCCATGTGTACTCTTTGTTTGGTAGTTTAGTCCCTGGGAGTTTCGGGGGGTACTGTGTGGTTCCTATTGTTGTTCTTCCTTTGGGACTGCAAGCTCCTTTAGCTCATTGGGTCGTTTTTCTAGCTCCTCCATTGTGCTCAGTCTAGTGGTTGGCTGAGAGTATCCTCCTCTGTATTTGTCAGGCTCTAGCAGAGCCTCTCAGGAAACAGCTGTATCAGGCACCTGTCAGCAAGCTTACTTGTTGGCATCCAGAATAGTGTCTGAGTGTGGTATTTTTATGTGAGATGCATCCTCAGGTGGGGCAGTCTCTGGATGGCCTTTCCTTCAGTCTCTGTTCCACACTGTCTCTGTATCTCCTCCCAGAGTTATTTTGTTCCCCCTTCTAAGGACCAAAATATCTACACTTTGGTCTTCCTTCTTCTTGAACTTCATGTGGTCTGTGAACAAGAATAATGCTTTTGTCATAACTCTTACACTTTACTATATTTAGTCTTTTTGGGTAGAATCAAAATTTTATCAAATCAAGGCACTGTATGAAATGACACCAAGGACTGTGTGTGACCTGTCTTCTAGCATTCAAAAAGGAGAGTTGATGCCAATGAGTTCATGGTGCTTTGAAATATTACCCTTAGTTGTGAACATAACATGCTAACATTTTTACTTTCAAAAAATATTTACAAGAAAATTGTATGATGTTCTTTCATCTCTTCCCAGAGATGGCCCACAGTAATTCCGGTTCTCCAATACTCTTCCTTGTTCCTCCTATTTGATTCCTCTTATTCCACTCCGTACACCCTCTCCTCCCTCCCTCCACCTACATACCCCATAGGTCTGTTCTACTTTCCCTTTTCAATGAGATTTCAGGATTCCCCCTTAGTTCTTAATTATGGATGAGTCTTAATTTGGGCTTGCTATTGGTTGACCATACTGTCATTCAGCTTTTTTTCTTGCACTTCTTGAGAGCAGGACAAATTTTAGGACAAAGATTTTGCAGGTTGACTGGTGTCCTTATCCCTCCATTTTGAGCACTACCTGGTTATAAAAGATGGCACTTCAGGCTTCATATGCTCCACTGTTAGGAGTCTCAGCTAGAGTCACACCAGGATTCCCCTATCCTCTCTGATCCCAGGTCATTAACTTATCTTAGGGATGCTTCTTCCCCACTAGCCATGGATTTCCATTTACTCCCCAGGCCCTCTTGATCCACCCAACTATCCCTCAATGCTCTTTCTTAACAAGAACCCTCCTTCCATCCATGATTATTTTATTTCTGCTTCTGAGTGAGATTCAAAAATCTTTCCTTTAACCCTCCTTGTTATTTCATTTGTTTTTATGGAATATAGCATATGTATTCTGTATTTAATGGCTCATATCCACTTATATGTGAGTATGTACCTTTTTTCTCTTTCTTTATCATTGTTATCTCATTCTGGATAATATTTTCTGTTGGCCCATATTCTCCTGGAGTTCTTTAAGTGTTTTTTGTGTTTGCATTGTAAGAGCTTCTACCCTATTGATGTTCCCCTGCATTTCTTTAAGAGATTTGTTCATGTCTTTTTTGTGTTCCTCTAGCAGCATCATGACCAGTGCTTTTATATCCAACTCTTGTTTTTCTGGTGTGCTGGGGTATACAGGACTTGCTGTGGTCGGCGAATTGGGTTCAGATACTGCCATTTTGCCTAGATTTTTGTTTGTAACGTTCCTACGTTTGCCTTTTGCCATCTGTTTATCCCTGGAGTGGTTGGTGTTGGAGGCTCCTGTGAGCCTGGTGTTTGGCGCTGCTGTAGTAGAGGGCATCCGAGCTTCCAAGGTGGAGACTGGGAGGTTTCAGTTACTGGGCTCTCAGTTACCTCCTCAGCTCTGCTGTGCAGGATTTAAGTCTTCCCAAAGCTCGCTGCTGGACCTGCAATTGGCTTCCTGCTGTCTCCTCCTGGCCTGCCTAGTTGCTAGCTCTTAAGAATCAGATTTTTCTTTCCTCCACTGATTTGGGCTAGTCTGTTAGATCATTATGGTGTCCTGGGTTCCTCTGTTGGCTCTCTATGGTGACATGTACAGGCCACCAGCTCCAAAATGGTGGCAGGTCTCAGGGCTCTGTCTAACCACTGGGTTCCCTACAGGACTGGAGGTTCCCTAGTTGGGCTGCTAGAACCTAGATGGTAGTACTCTCAGTCCACAGGGCTCTGTCATGTTAGCTGTCTGTGGTGTCCTGAGGCACGATGCCAGCCTCTGGCTGTACTCCAGGCACCAACCCACTAGCAGGTTGGTGCCCCCTTGGGTTGGCGCAGAGACCGCTTGCCAAGCTGATCTGGCTCTGTGTGCACTGCCAAGCTGTTGGTGCACAGACCTATCTCCAACCTCCTTTGGCTCTGGGCACGAGCAAGAGCTTGACCAGGTGTTCTTTGCCAGGCTAAGTCTCTGTCCAAGCACCTGGACCCAGTCACTGTGGCAGTCTGCAGTGACCCGAGGGAAGATGGCGGCCAGCTGCAAGCCTGCTAGCCGGTCCCCAGCGATCAGGGACAGCCTCTGAGCTGCAGGTGCTCAGAGCTCCTGCAGACGTTCCCTGGCTCTCGAATTCATTGTTTCTAATGGCTGAAAAGTACTCCATTTGTGGATATATGCCACATTTTTTGTATCCATTCCTCCATTGAGGGACATCTGGTTTCTTCCCAGCTTCTGCCTATAATAAATAGGGCTGCTATAAACATAGTTGGCCATGTGTTGTTATTACATGCTGCGGAATCCTCTGGGTATATGCCCAGGAGTTATATATCACAGGGTCCTCTGGAAGTGTCATTCACAGTTTTCTGAGGAACCACCAGAATAAATTGCAGATTGGTAGTACCAGCTTGCAATCCCACCAGCAGTGGAGGAGTGTTCCTCTTTCTCCACATCCTCACCAACACCTGCTGTCTCCTGAGTTTTTAATCTTCGCCATTTTGACTGGTATGAGGTGAAATCTCAGGGTTGTTTTGATTTGCATTTCCCTAATGATTAATGATGTTGAACATTGCTTAAGGTGCTTCTTAGCCATCTGAAGTTCTTCAGGTGAAAATTCTTTGTTTAGCTCTATGCCCCAATTTTTAATAGGCTTATTTGGTTTTCTGGGGTCTAACTTCTTGAGTTCTTTGCATATATTGGATATTAGCCACCTGTTAGATGTAGACTGGTGAAGATTTTTTCCCAGTTTATCGGTTGCCATTCTGTCTGATTGACTGTATCCTTTGCCTTCCAGAAACTTTGTAATTTTATGAGGTCCCATTTGTCCATTCTTGATCTTAGAGCATAAGCTATTGGTGTTCTGTTCAGGAATATTCCCCCTGTGCCCAAGTCCTCAAGGTTCTTTACCAGTTTCTTTTCCATTAGTTACAGTATGCCTGGTTTTATGTGGAGGTACTTGATCCACTTGGAGTTGAGCTTAGTACAAGGTGATAAGAATGGATCAATTTGCATTCTTCTGCATGCTGACCTCCAATTGAAATAGCACCATTTGTTGAAAAGACTATCTTTTTTCCACTGCCCGTTTTGAGCTCCTTTGTCAAAGATCAAGTGACCATAGGTGTGTCCGTTCATTTCTGGGTCTTCAATTCTAATCCATTGATCCACCTGCCGTTCACTATACCAATACCATGCAGTTTTTAACACTATTGCTCTGTAGTACTGCTTGAGGTCCAGGGTACTGATTCCCCCAGAAGTTCATTTACTGTTGAGAATAGTTTTAGCTATCCTGAGTTTTTTGTTATTCCAGATGAATTTGAGAATTGCTCTTTCTACCTCTATGAAGAACTGAGTTGGAATTTTGATTTGGATTGTGTTGAATCTGTATATTACCTTTGGCAAGATGGCAATTTTAACTATATTAATCCTGCCAATCCTCGAGTGTGGAAGAATTTCCATTTTCTAAGGTCTTCTTCAATTTCCTTCTTCAGAGACCTGAAACTCTTGTCATATAGATCTTTCACATGTTTGGTTAAAGTCCCACGAATATACTTTATATTGTTTGTGGCTATTGTGAAGCGTGTCATTTCCCTAACTTTTTTCTTAGCCTGTTTATCTTTTGAGAATAGGAAGGCTACTGATTTTACAACCAGCCATTTTTCTAAAGTTGTTTATCAGATGTAGGAGGTCTCTGGTGGAGTTTTTGGGTCACTTAAGTATACTTTAAAATTTGTATCCCTTTGTTCTCCTTATGTTGTCTAATTGCTCTAGCTAGAACTTCAAGTACTATATTGAAAGATATGGAGCGAGGGGGAAACCTTGTCTACTCCCTGATTTTAGTGGGTTGCTTCAAGTTTCTATCCATTTAGTTCGATGTTGGCTACCAGTTTGCTGTACATTGCTTTTACTATGTTTAGGTATGGTTCATGAATTTCTGTTCTTTCCAAGACTTTTAGCATGAATGGATGCTGAATTTTTTCAAATGCTTTTTCAGCATCTAAGGAAACGACCATGTGTTTTTTTTTCTTTGAATTTATTCATGTAGTGAATCACATAGATGGTTTCTGTATATTGAATAATCCCTGCATCCCTGTGATAAAGCCTACTTGATCATGGTGAATCATTGTTTTGATGTCATCTTGGATTCGGTTGGCAAGAATTTTATTGAGTATTTTTGCATCGATGCTCATAAGGGAAATTGGTCTGAAGTTCTCTTTCTTTGTTGGATCTTTTAATGTGGTTTTGGTGTCAGAATAATTGTGGCTTCATAGAATGATTTGGGTAGTGTTCCTTCTGTTTCTATTTTGTGGAATAGTTTGAAGAGTATTAGTGTTAGGTCTTCTTTGAAGGTCTGTTTGAATTCTGCACTAAAACCATCTGGTCCTGTGCTTTTTTTTTTTTTTTTTTTTTTTTTTTTTTAGTAAATTTCCTTTTACAAATGAGGGTGCCCTTGCATTTGGAGCATATATGTTCAGAATTGAGAGTTCTTCTTGGTTGATTTTTCCTTTGACCAATAAGATGTGTCCTTCAGTGTATCTTTTTATGACTTTAGGTTGAAAATCAATTTTAGCTGATATTAGAATGGTTATTTCAGCTTGTTTTCTAAGACCATTTGCTTATACAATTGTTTTCCAGCATTTTACTCCAAGGTAGTGTTTTTCTTTTACCCTGGGATGTGTTTCCTGTAAGTAGCAAAATGTAGGTTCCTGTTTATGTATCCAGTCTGTTAGTCTGTGTGTTTTTATTGAGATATTGAGTCCATTGATGTTAAGAGATATTAAGGAGTAGTGACTATTATTTCCTGTTATTTTTTTATGTTATATTTATATTTATATTTGAGTGGTTAACTTCTTTTGGGTTTTATGAAGAAACTTTACTATCTTGCTTCTTCCAGGGTGTAGTTGAGTTCCTCGTATTGGCATTTTCTACCTATTATCCTTTGTAGGGCTGGGTTTGTGGAAAGATATTGTGTAAATTTGGTTTTTTCATGGATTTTCTTGGTTTCTCCATTTATGGTGATTGAGAGTTTTGCTGGGTATAGCAGTCTTGGTTAGCATTTGTGTTCTCTTACTGTCTACATGAAATCTGCACAGGATCTTCTAGCTTTCATGGTCTCTGGTGAGAAGTCTGATGTAATTCAGATAGGTCTTCCTTTATATATTACTTGGCTTTTTTCTCTTACTGCCTTTAATATTTATTTGTTTAGTATATTTGAGGGTTTTCATTATTATGTGATGGAAGGTATTTCTCTTCTGGTCCAGTCTGTTTAGTGTTCTGTAGGCTTCTTGTATGTTTATGGGCATCTCTCTCTTTAGGTTAGGGAAGCTTTCCAGAATTTTGTTGAAAATATTTGCTGGCCCTTTAAGTTGTAAATCTTCACTCTCATCTATACCTATAATCCTTAGGTTTGGTCTTCTTATTGTGTCCTGGATTTCCTGGATGTTTTGGGTTACAAGCTTTTTGCTTTTTGCATTTTCTTTGACTGTTGAGTCAGTGGTTTCTATGGTATCTTTGCCATCTGAGATTCTTTCTTCTACCTCTTGTATTCTGTTATTGATATTTGCATCTATGGTCCCTGACTTCTTCCCAAGCTTTTCTATATCCACATTTGTCTCCCTTTGTGATTTCTTAGTTGTTTCTACCTCTGTGTTCAGATCTTGTATGGTTTTGTTCAGTTCCTTCACGTTTGTTTGAAAATCTTTCATTTCTTCCTTATTTCTTCTTTTACTCAGTTGTCATTGAATAAAACATTGCTCAGTTTTCAAGTGCTTGTATGCTTTCTGTTGTTTTGTTATTGTAGTTCAACATTTGTCTATGGTGTTCTGGTAGGATAAAGTGATTTGTCTTAGTTTTTTGCATCTGTTGAGGCTTGACTTTTAATCAAGTATA
Organism: Apodemus agrarius; assembly: GCA_964023405.1. Lineage (NCBI taxonomy): Eukaryota > Metazoa > Chordata > Mammalia > Rodentia > Muridae > Apodemus > Apodemus agrarius. Next base: position 122,173,403 of record OZ030007.1, read on the forward strand.
TGGCCAATTTGGGAAAATTGTTTATGAGTTGGTGAGAAGTTATATTCTTTTGTGTTTGGGTGAAAATATTTTGGAGGTGTCTCTTAGATCCATTTGATACTCAACATCTGTTCGATTCATTATTTCTCTTTCTAGTTTCTGTCTGATGATGTAAGAGAGTGGCATGTTAAAGTCTCCCACTGTTCTTCCATGAAATTCAATTTGTTTTAGGATCTAACAATGTTTCTTTTATGAGTATGTGTGTCCTTGCATTTGGGACATAAGTACTCAGAATTGAGATGTCATCTTCATGGATTTTTTCCTTGGATTAGTATTGATTATCCTTTTTCAACTCTTTTTATTAATTTTGGTTTAAAGTCTATTTCATTAGATATTAGAATGACTTTTCCACCTCCCTTGTTGGGTCCGTCTGCTTGGAAAATTCTTTTTTTTTTTTGAAAATTCTTTTTAATTTCTTACTTTTAAATAATAACTCTTTGATGCTGAGGTATTAAGCAGAAGGATGGATCCTGCTTTTGCAATTTAGTCTGTATATTATTATTGAGGAATTGAGTCAATTGATGTTGTGAGATATTAATATCCAATATAGTTAATTTCTGTTATTTTGATGTTGTAGTTTCCCTTTATGATGGTGGTTATAGTGGTGGTGGTGTGTGTATGCGTTTGTGTGTTTCTATGTCTATGTGTGTCTGTGTCTCCTCTTTTGGTTTTACTGGTGTGGAATAATTCATTTCCTTGGGTTATTTGTGGGGTATAGTTAACATACTTTGATTAGAGTTTTTCCATTCCCATATCTTTTGTATGGTTGGATATGTGGGTAGATAGTGTTTAAATTTGGAGTTGTTGTGAATGTCTTTTTTTTTTTTCTATATGGAGATTGAAAGTTTCTCTGGCTATAGTAGTCTGCACTGGGATCCTGGTCTCTGAGGGACTGAAAGACACCTGTCAAGACTCTTCTCTCTTTTATAATCGCTGATGAGAATTTGAGTGCAATTCTGATAGGATTGCCTTTATATATTACTTGACCTTTTTTCCTTTTACCATTTCGAATATTCTTTATTTTCTGAATTTAGTGTAGTAATTATAAAGATGGCAGAATGAGGTCGAATCAATTTGATATTCTGTAATTTTCTTGTGTGTTTATAGACATCTCTTTTATTAAGCTGGAGAAATTTTCTTCTATGATATTGTTAAAAATATTTTCTGGATCTTTGTACTGAGAATCTCTTCCTGTTTTTAATTTCTATTTTTCTTTGCATTGGTCTTTTCATAGTGTTCCAAATTTCTTGGATGTTTTATAACAGGAACACTTTAGATTTGACATGTTCTTTGGTTAATGTTTGTGTTTTTCCATTGTATCTTCTACACCTGAAATTCTGTCTATTTTTCATGTATTTGTTCAGTGATGCTTATGTCTGTAGATCCTGTTCTGTTCTCTGGGTTTTCCATCTACAAGATTCCCAGAGCTTTTTTTTTTTATTGTTTCTATTTCCATTTACAAGTCCTGAACAATTTTATTCTTTTCCTTTATTTTTCCTTGTATTTTCAAATATTTTTAAGGGATTCATTTATGTAAACTTTAAATCCTCTATTATCTTTATAAGATTGGATTTAAAGTGATCTTCTTCTGCTTCCACTGTGTTAGTTTACCTAGGCCTTGCTGTAGTACGATAGCCAGGCTCTTCTAGGGTCATATTGTCCAGGATCTTGTTGACTTTGTTCTTAAGCTGATTTTTGGCCAACTAGATTTTGTGATTATAAGAGGATTAGGAGTTCATTTCTGACTTTATCCTTGTTGGATAGGTCTATTTTGATTTTTTTCCTTTGGTTTGCTGTTTCCTCTCTGGTCTTCTCACCTGAGTGGCCTGAGGTTCCAGTGACTAGCAAGACTTCATGTCAGCAGAATCTTTCAACTAAGGTTTACTCCTATGTGACCTCTGGGGTTTGGATTGCTAATGTTTCCTTTCATGTCTCTATTTCCACTGTGGCTGGTATCTCTGGTGCCTGTGTGGTCACTGAAAGTATAGGTAGGATTATAAGTTGGAAAATAGGGTGCATGTATAGCTGTTGAGTGTGCTTTTTAGGGAATTAGTAGTCCAGGACCTGGGGCAAAATCTTTCCTGGTATTTTGGGTGTAGGCAGGTCTCTGGAAAACAGTCAGAATTCTGAGGCAAGAAATGCAGTCCAGGGCTTGACCTTCAAATTCTAACATAAAAAGTTTCTATTTCATTTTTCAATTAACTTAGCAATGTTTTTTTGTGTGTCTACCATATTACTCTTTAATTTTCCATGAAAATTGTCAATTTTAATGTTTTTTTCTTTTCTTTTTTTTTAATTTTTTTTATTTTTTATATTCTTTGTTTACATTACAAAGGCTTTCCCTTTCCCAGTTCCCCCCTCACCATATGTCCCATATGTCCTGTCCACCCCCCCCCCGCCTATTCCCCAGTCAGCACCCCACCATTTCTCTCCTACAAAATTGGATCCAGTCCTTTTAAGACCAGGCTCCTCTCCTTCCTTCTTCTTGGGAATTGTTTGACTTGCTAATTGTGCCTTGAGTATTCAGAGCTTCTGGACTCATTAATATCCACTTATCAGTGATTGCATTTCATGTTTATTCTTTTGTGATTGGGTTAACTCACTTAGCATGATATTTTCCAGATCCAACCATTTAGCTACAAATTGCATGAATTCATTATTTTTAATTGCTGAGTAGTATTCCATTGTATAAATATACCAAATTTTCTGTATCCATTCTTCCTTTAAGGGACATCTGGGCTCCTTCCAACTTCTGGCTATTATAAATAAGGCTGATTTGAACATAGTGGAGCATGTGTCTTTATTGTATGCAGGGGAATCCTCTGGGTATATGCCCGGGAGTGGTATGACAGGGTCCTCTAGAAGTGTCATGCCCAATTTTCTGAGGAACCAGCAGACAGATTTCCAGAGCAGTTGTACCATCTTGCAGTTTCTTCAATTTTGTTAGAAATGTTTTCCATGGAAATTTTCAATTTTATCATAAAATATTTTTACTTTCACTTTCTTTTTCTTTTCTTTTTCGTTTTTCCCTAAATTCTTTGTTTACATTCCAAATGATTTACCCTTTCCCAGTTACCCTCTGCATATAAGTCCCATAAGCCATCTTCACTCTGCCCATTCCTCAATTGCCCCCTCCCACTTCCTGTTGTGGTAATACCCAATATTGCTGCATCAAGCCTTCCCAGGACAAGAGCCCTCTCCTTCCTTCTTCTTGGGAATGATTTGATATGTTAATTGTGTACTGGGTATTCAGAGCTTCTGGGAAAATATCCACTTATCTGTGACTGCATTCCATGTGTGTTCTTTTGGGATTTGGTTACCTCACATAGGATGGTATTTTCCAGTTCCAATCATTTGCCTAGAATTTCATGAATTCATTGTTTTTACTTGCTGAGCTGTATTCAATTATGTATATATCCCACATTTTCTGTATCCATTCCTTCATTGAGGAAAATCTAGGTTCTTTCCAGCTTCTGGCTATTATAAATAAGGCTGTTACGAACATAGTGAAGCATGTGTCCTTATTGCATGCCAGGGAATCCTCTGGATATATACCCAGGAGTGGTATAACAGGGTCCTCCTGAAGTGTCATACCCACTTTTCTGAGGAACCACCAGACTGATTTCCAGAATTGTTGTACCAGTTTCTAATCCCACTAACAGTAGAGGAGTGTTCTTCTTTCTCAATATCCTTGCCAACACCTGTTCTCTCCTGAGTTTTTAATCTTAGCCATTCTAACTTGTATGAGGTGAAATCTCAGGGTTGTTTTGATTTGCATTTCCCTAATAACTAATGATGTTGAACATTTTTTAAGTTGCTTCTAAGCCATTTGAAATTCTTCAAGTGAACATTCTTTGTTTAGCTCTGTCGAATTTTTTAATAGGGTTGCTTGGCTATCTGGAGACTACCTTCTTGATTTCTTTTTATATATTGGATATTGCCCATCTGTCAGATATAGGGTTGGTGAAGATCTTTTCCCAATTTGTTGGTTGCCATTTTGTCCAATTAGCAGTGTACTTTGCCTTACAGAAACATTGTAATTTTATTGGGTCCCATTTGTAAATTCTTGATGTTAGAGCATGAGCTATTGATGTTCTGTTCAGGAAATTTTCTCCTTGCCCATGTCCTCAAGGGTCTTCCCCAGTTTCTTTTCTATTAGTTTCAGTGTTTTATTTGGAGGTCCTTGATCCACTTGGAGTTGAGCTTAGTACAAGGAGATAAGAATGGATAGATTTGCATTCTTCTGTATGCTGACCTCCAATTCAACCAGCACCATATTTTGAAAAAGCTATCTTTTTCCCACTGGATGGTTTTAGCTCCTTTGTTGAAGATCATGTAACCATAGGTGTGTGGGTCTATTTCTGGGTCATCAATTCAATTTCATTGATCTACCTGCCTGTCACTGTACCAATGCCATACAGTTTTTAACACTACTGATCTATAGTACTGCTTGAGATTAGGAATACTGATTCTCTCAGAAGTTCTTTTACTGTTGAGAATAGTTTTAGCTATCCTTGGTTTTTGTTATTCCAGATGAATTTGAGAATTGCTCTTTCTAACTCTATAAAGAACTGAGTTGGGATTTTCTTGGGAATTGCATTGAATCTTTATATTGCTTTTGGCAAGATGGTCATTTTTACTAAATTTATCCTACCAATCTACTAGTATAAATAATTTTTCCATTTTCTGAGGTCTTCTTCAATTTCTTTCTTCAGAGACCTGAAGTTCTTGTCAGACAGATCTTTTACTTGTTTGGTTAGAATCACACCAAGATATTTTATATTGTTTGTGGCTATTGTTAAGGGTGTCATTTCCCTAACTTCTTTCTCAACCTGCTTATGCTTTGAGTATAGGAAGTCTAATGATTTGATTGAGCTGATTTTATAACCAGCTATTTTTCTGAAGATGTTTATCAGCTGTAGTTCTATGATGGAGTTATTTGGGTGATTTAAGTATACTATCATATCATATGCAAATAGTTATTGTTTGACTTCTTAATTTCCAATTTTTATCCCTTTGACATCCTTATGTTGTCAAATTGCTCTAGCAATAATTCCAAGTAGTATATTGAAAAGATATGGAGAGATGGGCCACCCTCAACTAGTCCCTGATTTTAGTGGGATTGCTTCAAGTTTCTCTCCATTTATTTTGATGTTGGCTACTAGATTGCTGTATATTGTTTTTACTGTGTTTAGATATGGGCCTTGAATTACTGTTCTTTCCAAGACTTTTAGCATGAAAAGATGCTGAATTTTGTCAAATGCTTTTTCAGCATCTAATGAAATCACCATGTGTTTTTTTCTTTGAGTTTGCTTGTGTAGTGGATTGCATTCATGGATTTCCTTATATTGAAACATCTCTGCATCCCTGGGATGAAGCCTACTTGATCATGGTGAATAATCTTTTTGATGTCCTCTTGGATTTGGTTGGCAAGTATTTTGTTGAATATTTTTGCATCGATGTTCATAAGGGAAATTGTTCTGAAGTTCTCTTTCATTTTTGGATCTTTGTGTGGTTTTCATATCAGCATAATTGTGGCTCATAGAATGAGTTGGGTAATGTTCCTTCTGTTTCTATTTTGTAGAACAGTTTAAAATGTATTGGTGTTGGGTCTTTTTTTATGGTTTGATAGAATTCTGCACTAAAACTATCTGGCCCTGTGCTTTTTTTTGGTTGGAAGACTTCCAATGAACACTTCTATATCTTTAGGGGTTATGGTACTGTTTACATGATCTGTTTGATCCTGATTTAATTTTGCTATTTGGTATCTGTCTAGGAAATTGTCTATGTCCTCCAGACTCCCCAGTTGTGTTGAGTATAGGCTTTTGTAGTAGGATCTGATGATTTTTTTGAATTTTCTCAATTTCTGTTGCTATATCTTCCTTTTCTTTTCTAATTTTCTTTATTTGGATACTGTCTCTGTGCCCTTTGATTGGTGTGGCTAATGGTTTCTCTGTCTTGTTGATTTTCTCAAAGAACCAGCTCCTGGTTTTGTTGATTCTTTGTATGGCTCTCTTTGTTTCTGTTTGATTGATTTCAGCCCTGAGTTTGATGATACCCTGTCTTCTCCTCCTCTTTGGTGAATTAGCTTCTTTTTGTTCCAGGGCTTTCATGTGTGCCTTTAAGCTGCTATTTATGCTCTCTCCAGTTTCTTTTGGAGGTACTCAGGGATATGAATTTTCCTCTTAGCACTGCTTTCATTGTGTCCCATAAATTTCTTTATGTTGTGCCTTCATTTTCATTGAATTCTTGAAAGTCTTCATTTTCTTTTCTTATTTGTTGCTTGACCAAAGTATCTTTGAGTAGACTATTGTTCAGGTTCCATGTGTATGTGGACTTTCTGGGCATTTTTTGTTGTTGTTTTTTGTTGTTGTTGTTATTGTTGCTATTGTAGACCAGTCTTACTCCATAGTGATCTGATAAGTGGTGTGGGATTTGTTTGATCATCTTATATCTGTTGTGGTCTGTCTTCTGACCAAATATATATTTGAATTTGGAGAAGGTACTGTGAGATGCTGAGAAAAAGGTATATTCTTTCAATTTAGGATGAAATTCTCTCTCTCTCTCTCTCTCTCTCTCTCTCTCTCTCTCTCTCTCATATATATATATATATATATATATATATATATATATATATATATATAAAATCTATTTAATCTATTTAGTCCAAAGCTTCAATTAGTTTCACTGTGTCCCTGTTTAGGTTCTGTTTTCCTGATGGGTCCATTAGGAGAGTGGAGTGTTGAAGTCACCCACAATTATTGTGTTTGGTGCAATGTGTGCTTTGTGCTTTAGTAAAGTTTTTTTAAGAATGAGGGTGCCCGGCCGGACTGTGGTAGCGCATACCTGTAATCCCAGTACTTGGGAGGCAGGCGGATTTCTGAGTTCGAGGCCAGCCTGGTCTGCAATGTGAGTTCCAGGACAGCCAGGGCAACACAGAGAAACCCTGTCTCGAAAAAAACAAACAAAACAAAATAATGAGGGTGCCCTTGCATTTGGAGCATAGATGTTCTTCTTGGTTGATTTTTCACTAGACCAGTAAGAATTGTCCTTCCGTGTCTCTTTTGATGACTTTAGGTGGGAAGTCAATTTTATCTGATATTAGAATGGATACTCCAGCTTGTTTCCTGAGACAATTTGCTTGTAAAATTTTTTTCCAGGCTTATACTCTGAGGCAGTGTTTGTCTTTGACACTGAACTCTGTTTTCTGTAAGCAATAAAATGTAGAGTCCTGTTTATGTATCCAGTCTGTTGTCTATGTCTTTTTATTGCAGAATTAAGTCCATTGATGCTAAGTGATTTTAAATTTTTTTAATTTTTGGTTTTTTCGAGACAGGGTTTCTCTGTGTAGCCCTGGCTGTCCTGGAACTCACTCTGTAGACCAGGCTGGCCTTCAACTCAGAAATTCACCTGCCTCTGCCTCCCAAGTGCTGGGATTAAAGGCATGCACATCACCACCTGGCAAGAGATTTTAAAGAATAGTGATTATTACTTCCTGCTATTTTTGATGTTATTTTTATGTTTGAGTGGTTATCTTCTTTTGGTTTGAGAAAGGAACTTTACTATCTTGCTTTTCCCAGGGTGTAGTTGTCCCCCTTGTATTGGCATTTTCTTTCTTTTTTTCATATCATTTTTGATATAATATTTATTTACATTTCATTTTCCTTTTCCTGATTCCTCACCCCCCAAAAGTCCCACATGCCCTTTTCCCTTCCCCTGTTCCCCATCCACCCCTTCCCACTTCCCTGTTCTGGTAGTTCCCTACACTAATGCATTGAGCCTTTCCAGAAACAGGGTCCACTCTTTCCTTCTTGTAAAACATCATTTGGTATGTGGATTGTGTCTTTGGTGTTCCAAGATTCTAGGCTAATATCCACTTATCAGTGAGTGCATACCATGGGTATTCTTTTGAGACAGGGTTACCTCACTTAGTATGTTCTCCAGCTCCATCCATTTTTCTAAGAATTTCATCAATTCATTGTTTCTAATTGCTGAATAGTACTCCATTGTGTATATATACCACATTTTTTGTATCCATTCCTCTGTTGAGGGACATCTGGGTTCTTTCCAGCTTCTGGCTATTATAAATAAGGCTGCTATGAACATAGTGGAGCATGTGTCCTTATTGCATGCAGGGGAATCTTCTGGGTATATGCTCAGGAGTGGTATGGCTGGGTCCTCCGGAGTATCGTGTCCAGGGCATTTTCCACCTATTATCTTTTTTAGGGCTTGGTTTGTGGAAAGATATTGAGTAAATTTGGTTTTATCATGGAATGTCTTGATTTCTCCGTCTATGGTGATTGAGAGTTTTGCTGGGTATAGCAGTCTTGTCTGGCATTTGTGTTCTCTTAGTGTCTGCATGAGATCTGTACAGGATCTTCTAGCTTTCATGGTCACTGATGAGAAGTCTGGTGTAATTCTGATAGGTCTTTCTTCATATTTTACTTGGCCTTTTTCTCTTTCTCTGCCTTTAATATTATTTCTTTGTTTAGTATATTTGGGGTATTGATTATTGTATGATGGAAGTTCCAGTCTGTTTGGAGTTCTATAGGCTTCTTCTATGTTCATGGGCATCTCTCTCTTTAGGATTTTTGCATTCTACATTTTATTTGACTGTAGAATCAATGCTTTCTATGGCATCTTAGGCATCTAAGATTCTTTCTTCTATCTCTTGTATTCTGTTATTGATATTTGCATCTATGATCCTTGATTTCTTCCCATGGTTTTCTATCTCCAAAGTTGTCTCCTTTTGTGATTTCTTAGTTGTTTCTACTTCTGTTTTTAGATCCTGGATGGTTTTGCTCACTTTCTTCACTTTGTGTGTGTGTGGTGTGTGTGTGTGTTTTCCTGTAATTCTTTAAGAGATCTTTGTGTTTCTTCTTTCACGGCTTCTGCTTGTTGACACCTGTTCTCCTGTATTTCTTTAAGTGGTTTTTGCATTTCCTCTTTATTGGCTTCTATCTGTTGACCCATTTCTCCTGAATTTCTTTAAATGATTTTGTGTTTTCTTTGTAATGTCTGCTACCTTTTGATTCATGTTCTCCTGTATTTCTTTAAGAGATTTATTTATGACCTTCTTGTAATCCTCTAATAGCATCATAAGTTATTTTAAACCCAGATCTTGTTTTTCTCATGTGTTGGGTTATCCAGGACTTGCTGTTGTCAGAGAATTTGGTTCAGATACTGCCATATTGCCTTGATCTCTGTTAGTAATATTCCTGTTTGCCTTTTGCCATCTGGTTATCTCTGGCACAGTTGCTAATGGGCTGTCCTACTCTTGGGTGCCTTTGGAACCCTGGTGTGCCTTGCCCCAAGCAATGCTATAATTGGGTTGTCTCTGTGTACCTGGTGTTGACTGTCCGGTTTGTCAAGGACCCAAGATGGCAGAGGCTGCGGGAACCCCTTTTAAGTGCAGATCACTCTGCAGGGCAATTGTCCACTAACAGGCCTGGCACATAGATGACCCGCAGAGCTCCCCAGGCCTTGGGCATAGGCAGAAGCCTGGCTGGTTGTTTCCCGAGCAATGTTAAACACAGGATATTTCTGTGTACCATGTGTTGCCTATCTGGCCCATCGGGGAGCCAAGATGGCAGACACCTTTACTTCCTTTTTCAATAAAAAATCCAAAAATAATAAAGTTTCTAATTTGCCACATTATTTAACTGTGTGTGTGTGTGTCTGTGTGTGTGTGTGTTTTCCTATAATTCTTTAAGAGATCTTTGTTTCTTCTTTCACAGCTTCTGCTTGTTGACACCTGTTCTCCTGTATTTCTTTAAGTGATTTTTGCATTTCCTCTTTATTAGCTTCTATCTGTTGACCCATTTCTCCTGAATTTCTTTAAATGATTTTGTGTTTCCTTTGTAATGTCTGCTACCTTTTGATTCATGTTCTCCTATATTTCTTTCTATCACATACAGTAGAATCATGAGCAAAAACAAACAAATCAAAACAAAATGAAAACCAAAAGCTAAACAAATACCCCAACATATTATACATATTATTACTATTTTGAGTCAAGGATACTCTTTTAATAATTGAAAATGAAAGATATTTATAAACAAAACCTTCAAGCTGTGTTAGTGTGAGGCAATAATAACTTAAAAAGTTATTCTTTCTAGAATATATTTCTAAATTTTATGAAACTAAAAGATATGTGGTCTCAGTTATGTTACATTATACTAACAATAGCCAAATTTGATATACTTCCTTGACAATATATTTTTATTAGCAAAATCTACAATGAAAGATTGTTTTTGTTTAATCAGAACTAATATATGATGACCTGTGTTGTTGTAGAGCATAGTCTGGAAAAGTACAGTACTTTCCCTTTTATTTGATAAATGACTTGGAAGGCATCTTAGCCAAAAGATACCAAATGTTAAAATTTATTATTGTCAATAGTCTGTGTGACCTTTACTTTAACTGCATCTCAGCTGTCAGTAATAATCCAAGGCTGTACTTCCGATGATAAAATGAAAGCCTTTGCATATATTGAGGCTCTGGGCATCCTTGAAAGTGCACAGTGATCATGGTCATTTATTCCCATTGTCACAGCAAGGTCCATTTTGAAAGCTCATTCATCTTTCTCTGATGATGAGGAGTGTAGAAACTCCACTTCTGCCTTGAATCAAGTACTAACTACTTCAGGGCCCTTGGATTTATCAATACATTGCATTGCTTTAACTTTAATGTGCTTTCCCAGACACTCTCCCTCCCCAACAGATTTGCTCTGGGCACTGTTTCTTTAAGAGTCTGCTTCACCTTTGTAAAGTACAATTTCTGGATCAGTTAAAACTTACTTTATCATGCAACATGGAACCTCATTTAAAGTGGATCCTCTCCCCTTTCCCTTATTTCATACTGATGGCCTAGAATACACGTTTAATTTTTAATTAAATAGTAAATTTTCTTGATAAATTTTACTTTTGAAAATAATTCTTTTATATAATGAATAATAACATATTCTTATAAAATTATTGGTCAAAAGATATGGCAGTTTCTGATAATTCATAACCCTAAATATATCAACTTATATGTAATATAAAAATTCCTTAAAATATTATTTGTAGTTGATGCTTTTTGCCTTAAAACCTAGCTCATATTACTGTAACTTAATAATGATACCTGCAAAGTTTTTTCAAGCAGTTATCAGCTATGAAACAAAAATTTAATTTTGTCTATTAATTATTTAATTTTAATATATTATGAAGTACAAAAAAACTCAGTGAAAATAACTCTAACTTGTCAACTTATATGGAAAATTGATGCTCAGAAGAGTGACACAGGGTAAATAGGCTGGTGACAGTGGAAAAGAGCTTTTGGATTTACATGAACTTTGAGATGTCTTAACAAATAACTAAAACAATAGGGTCTTTTTTTTTTAGTTATTTTTATTTTCTATATTCTATGTTTACATTTCAAAGGCTTTCCCCTTTCCCAGTTCCCACCCACCATAGTTCCCATAGTTCTTCTCCCCCCCAACTATTCCCCAGTCATTCCCCCTCCCCCCTCGGTTTCTTTACAAAACTGGATGCAGTCTTTACATGCCCAGGGTCCTCTCCTTTCTTCTTCTTGGGAATCATTTGACTTGCTATTTGTGTCTTGAGTATTTAGTGCTTCTGGGCTTATTAATATCCACTTATCAGTGATTGCATTTCATGTGCATTCTTTTGTGATTGGGTTAGCTCACTCAGGATGATATTTTCCAGGTCTAAACATTTACTTACAAATTGCATGAATTCATTATTTTTAATTGCTGAGTAGTATTGCATTGTATAAATATACCACATTTTCTGTATCCATTCCTCCTTTGAGGGATATTTGGGCTCCTTCCAATTTCTGGCTATTATAAACAAGGCTGCTATAAACATAGTGGAGCATGTGTCTTTATTGCATGCAGGGGAATCCTCTGGGTATATGCCCAGGAGTGGTATGCCAGGGTCCTCTGGGAGTGCCATGCCCAATTTTCTGAGGATCCACCAAACTGATTTCCAGAGTGGTTTTACCATTTTGCAATCCCACCAACAGTGGAGGAGTGTTCCTCTTTCTCCACATCCTCGCCAGCACTTGTTGTCTCTTGAGTTTTTAATCTTAGCCATTCTGACTGGTGTGAGGTGGAATCTCAGGGTTGTTTTGATTTGCATTTCCCTGATGACTAATGATGTTGAACATCTCTTAAGGTGTTTCTCGGCCATCCAAATTTCTTCTGGTGAAAATTCTTTGTTTAGCTCTGTGCCCCATTTTTTGATAGGGTTATTTGGTTCTTTGCGGTCTAACTTCTTGAGTTCTTTGTATATATTGGATATTAGCCCTCTGTCGGATGTGGGGTTGGTGAAGATCTTTTCCCACTTTGTTGGTTGCCGTTTTGTCCTTCGGACAGTGTCCTTTGCTTTGCAGAAACTTTGTAATTTTATGAGGTCCCATTTGTCGATTCTTGACCTTAGTGCATACGCTATTGGTGTTCTGTTCAGGAACTTTTCCCCTGTGCCCAAGTCCTCCAGGGTCTTCCCAAGTTTCTTTTCTAATAGTTTCAGTGTGTCTGGTTTTATGTGGAGGTCCTTGATCCACTTGGAGTTGATCTTAGAGCAAAGAGATAAGAGTGGGTCAATTCGCATTCTTCTGCATGTTGACCTCCAGTTGAACCAGCACCATTTGTTGAAAAGGCTATCTTTATTCCATCGGATGGTTGTGGCTCCTTTATCAAAGATCAAGTGACCATAAGTCTGTGGGTTAATTTCTGGGTCTTCAATCCTGTTCCATTGATCTGTTTGCCTGTTGCTATACCAATACCATGCAGTTTTTAACACAATTGCTCTGTAGTACTGCTTGAGGTCAGGGATATTGATTCCCCCAGAAGTCCTTTTATTGTTGAGAATAGTTTTAGCTATCCTGGGTTTTTTGTTGCTCCAGATGAATTTGAAATTGCTCTTTCTAGATCTATGAAGAATTGAGTTGGGATTTTGATGGGGATTGCATTGAATCTGTATATTGCTTTTGGCAAGATGGCCATTTTTACTATATTGATCCTGCCAATCCAGGAGCAAGAAATATTTTTCCATCTTCTGAGGTCTTCTTCGATTTCTTTCTTCAAGGACTTGAAGTTCCTGTTGTACAGATCTTTCGTTTGTTTGGTTAGAGTTACGCCAAGATACTTTATGTTGTTTGTGGCTATTGTGAAGGGTGTTATTTCCCTAATTTCTTTCTCAGCCTGCTTGTCCTTTGAGTACAAGAAGGCCACTGACTTGCTTGAGTTAATTTTATAACCTGCAACTTTGCTGAAGTTGTTTATCAGCTGTAGAAGTTCTCTGGTGGAGTTTTTTGGGTCGCTTAGGTAAACTATCATATCGTCTGCAAATAATGATAGTTTCACTTCTTCCTTTCCAATTTGTATCCCTTTGACTTCCTTATGTTGTCTAATTGCTCTTGCTAGAACTTCAAGTACTATATTGAAAAGATATGGAGAGAGAGGGCAGCCTTGTCTAGATCCTGATTTTAGTGGGAATGCTTCAAGTTTCTCTCCATTTATTTTGATGTTGGCTACTGGTTTGCTGTAGATTGCTTTTACTATGTTTAGGTATGGGCCTTGAATTCCTGCTCTTTCCAAGACTTTTAGCATGAAAGGATGCTGAATTTTGTCGAATGCTTTTTCAGCATCTAATGAGATGACCATGTGGTTTTTTTTCTTTCAGTTTGTTTATGTAGTGGATTACATTGATGGATTTCCTTATATTGAACCATCCCTGCATCCCTGGGATGAAGCCTACTTGATCATGGTGGATGATCGTTTTGATGTGCTCTTGGATTCGGTTAGCAAGAATTTTATTTAGTATTTTTGCATCTATATTCATCAGGGAAATTGGCCTGAAGTTCTCTTTCTTTGTTGGATCTTTTTGTGGTTTAGGTATTAGTGTAATTGTGGCTTCGAGCTTAAAGCACACATTACACCTAACACAATAATTGTGGGTGACTTCAACACCCCACTCTCCTCAATGGACCGATCAGGAAAGCAGAAACTAAACAGGGACACAGTGAAACTAATTGAAACTCTGGACCAATTGGATTTAACAGATATATATATATATATATATATATATATATATATATATATAGAACATTTCATCCTAAAGCTAAAGAATATACCTTTTTCTCAGCACCGCATGGTACCTTCTCCAAAATAGACCATATAATCGGTCACAAGACAGATGTCAACAAATAGAAGAAGATCGAGCTAATCCCATGCCTCCTATCAGATCACCATGGAGTAAGAGTGGTCTTCAATAGCAACAAAAACAACAGAAAGCCCACATACACATGGAAACTGAACAATACTCTACTCAATGACACCTTGGTCAAGGAAGAAATAAAAAAAGAAATCAAAGACTTTTTAGAATTCAATGAAAATGAAGGTACAACCTACCCAAATCTATGGGACACAATGAAAGCAGTGCTAAGAGGAAAACTCATAGCTCTAAGTGCATCCAAAAAGAAACTGGAGAGAGCATACACTAGCAGCTTAATGGCACACCTTAAAGCCCTGGAAGAAAAACAAGTTAATTCACCCAGGAGGAGTAGAAGACAAGAAATCATCAAACTCAGGGCTGAAATCAATCAAATAGAAACAAAGAGAACCATACAAAGAATCAACAAGACCAGGAGTTGGTTCTTTGAGAAAATCAACAAGATAGATAAACCCTTAGCCAGACTAACCAAAGGACACAGAGACAGTATACAAATTAACAAAATTAGAAATGAAAAGGGAGACATAACAACAGAAACTGAGGAAATTCAAAAGATCATCAGATCCTACTACAAAGGTCTATACTCAAAACAACTGGAGAATCTGGAGGAAATGGACGATTTCCTAGACAGATATCAAATAACAAAATTAAATCAGCATCAAGTAGACCAGCTAAATAGTCCCATAACCCCTAAAGAAATAGAAGGGGTTATAGAAAGCCTCCCAACCAAAAAAAGTACGGGACCAGATGGCTTTAGTGCAGAATTCTACCAGACCTTCAAAGAAGACTTATCACCAATACTCTTCAAACTATTCCACAAAATAGAGACAGAAGGGACACTGCCCAACTCATTCTTCGGGTCTTAAAAACCAAAAATTGAATTCTCTGCCTTAAGATATAGCTCAGTTGGTAGAATGCTTGACTACCAGGCACAAAGCCCCGGGGTTCACTTTCACTAAAGAATATCTGATCATTGTGACATATGACAGCAATTCTAATACATGAAAATGCACAGAAATCAGGTAAACTGAAGTACATGGATATTGCTATGTTTTGAGTATGCAGCTAAGCATATTCCAGGTATGCTTAGCTGCATACTCAAAACATAGCAATATGTAAGCCAGATATAGGAGAGAGAGAGAGAGAGAGAGAGAGAGAGAGAGAGAGAGAGAGAGGGAGAGGGAGAGAGAGAGAGAGAGAGAGAGAGAGGGAGGGAGGGAGGGAGAGAGAGAGAGAGAGAGAGAGAGAGAGAGAGAGAGAAGGAGAGAGAAAGGGGAGAGGGAGAGGGAAAGAGAAAACAAAAAAAAAGAAAAAAAGAAATTTAAAAAAAGAGAGAATTAAATAAGTGCCCATCATTTATTTTATCATATATTTTAAATCAACATGAGAATAGCTGTGCACACCTGAGTCTTAGAAAATTGTCTGCATGTTTTAATTTCTGGTAATCTAGCAAGATTCTTGCCATGCATCCATGCCTTAGTATCTAATGGCTCATTACCTAACTACTACACTCTATATTGCTGCATTCAGATTCAATTCTTTCTGCATATACACCTAACTTCTGTTTCCTGACAGTATGAATAAACAGTTTCCTCAGGTCTTAGTTCCTGTAGTTCCTGTGCCCATAAAAGAGCAGTATTCAGACAGGATAAAGTAGGCGATTAAGAAGCCAGGAGTATAATTAGAACAAGCAAGTGGGTAAGAATGTACGGTTTAAAGAAAAAAAAAAGGGGCAGAGTTAAAGAATTTGGACCAATTATAACTGGTTTATTTCATATTGCTCTCTTCTCTGTTCCCCACCCCCAGGATTGGCATAGCTAGTAAAATAGCATAGTAATGTTGGTAAGATACAAAAATATGTACAAAGAATGGAGTGTTATGAAGTTGAAATTTTCCTTAGAGGAAAATGGATTGTTTTCCATTCGTACACCACAGAGATTGCCATGGTATGATGTAACAACCATCATCATTACCACTCCTTGATCTTTTGGGTTCTTCCGCTGCTCCATCTAGAATTTGCCACCACCAGCACCACTATCTCAGTAACCGTATTACTAATTACTGTTTTTATCTTTGTATACTTCTCAGGGACTCTGAGCTGCTTTAGCTGGAATTGATCACCAGCATTATCTTGGTATCTTGGCTGCAAAAAAGAATAAAAACATATTTAACCTAAAATTATGTTTCTTCCCTTGAAAAACAACTGTTTGTTTTTATGTACATATTTTTGGGGGGCTATCAGTTGTTCCATAGGCTAATCTCATGTCTAACAATAAAATCCCTTGTTGGGGTACATTAGTCCCATCCTGATAATCAATGGGTTCAATTAATAAATATTTCAAATATCTACTACCGGATTAGCTTACTTCAATGCCCCCTTATTGGCCGAAATCTGGGCCTTTCCACCCATCTCAATCTTGCACTGGAGGTTTCCTGAGTGAATTCTAGTTAGAATTGTAGAAGAATGCACAGATTTCCCATCCAGTACAAAGCTAACCTTCAAGAAACAGGCTCTGTAGAATTTAGAGTAAAAGATTACTAAATTTGCAATCAGTTATTAATTCTAATAATCATTTGAATATAGTGAACTAAGTCTTAAATACATTATTGTCCTAAATAAATAGAAACTGATGTTCCTAACTTGTGGAAGGACACTGTAGAAGACACACACACACACACACACACACACACACACACGAAAGAAAGAGATTGAGATTAGTTTAGTCTGTTTTCCACAATATTAAGAAAAAGAAAAAATGTAAGTACAAATATCTTAATATTAATATTTGTGTTCTTATATTAGCATATCTGCTATAAAGTACTTTATCAATATAAATACATTATGTAAAATGTATTTAAAATTTTACAGTATGTAAAAACTGTAAATGATTAATTTTTTAAAATTATTTTCTTAGCACTATAGTAATCATAGAGTATAAAAATGTTTCTTGTTTCTGTTAATGTTAGAAAAAAAAAGAAGTTTTAGGAGAACACATTGATTCTTAACTTCATTCTTAAATTTCTGTCAAACATATCAGATAGAAACAAATTGGGAAAAAAGGTAAGTGGAAGTGTATATTTATAATCTATTTATTTAGTTTTTTGGCTACCAAAGGAAGGTAAACACTCCCATGTATTTTTCAAAATTTCAAACATGCAAAAATATTTGAACTTACTTAAAGTGATGAGTGTAAAGAATGATAATTACATAAATTACTTGCCTAGTATAATAGCATGATGATTTCCCACATATATGGACACAAAATTATAGCCCCTTCCTTAAAATACAATAGAAAATACATATAACATAAAACAGTTTCTCTCTAATTTAAAAGTAGTGACAGACTAATTGTTATCAATTAATAGAAAGAATATGTCTATATTTTTTCTTACTAAAAAGCAGATATCTAGGACTTTTACCAATTAAAACAATGTGAAGTTCAAAAGTAAAAATAAGTAAAAATAAATAGAATAAACAGTGTAAGGGACCATATATTTAATGTAAATTTAAAATATGCCTAAATACAAAGTGTTATTGAATAATGCAAAATTAATATTCAGTTAAAACTGTAAATGATTAATTTTTTAAAATTACTAAATCATAGAGTACAAAAATGTTTCTTGTTTCTGTTAATGTTAGAAAAAAAAGTTTTAGGAGAACACAAACAGTTTGTCAGGATAGCACTTGACATGATAAAACTAGTTGTATTCAGGAGCTAAGTTTCTCTAGTTAACAATGTCTGATGAGGACTCCCAACTTCAAATTCACAAACCAGAGAAAAGATACTTTCTCCACCAACCTCCACAAAGATAAATACATGCAAGTTCCTCTCCTTGCATCTTGGTAGCAGCATCAGAAAGGAAATTTTTAAAATGTCCAAACACTCTTCAAAATGATATTTCTTCATTGAGTAGAGTCAGAAGTCCAGTAGGCACTGCAGCATTCAAAAACTTCCCAGCTAGTGGTTTTATCCCTCCACACCTGACCACCAGCTTTTACAGACGTGTTGAACTATAACATCCATTTGGTGAATTAGAAGTGTCCAACCATTAACTTGTGTATGCAACACTGAAAACTATGTGAAATATTTCAGTCTTGTTGATGCACAAGGTTAAGACAAGTATGGCACTGAGTTTGAAAGGATAATTTGTGGAATGCCCTAGTTCTTTCTACCACAGAGTTCACTTAATCTTCTGATAAAGCATGTGTATTAGGTTCCAAAATTCATTAGTTTTCAAGTGGAGTCAAAGTACAAAGTGACTTTCTAAATATGGAAGCTACATTAAAGTTGGACATACTGCGGAGGAGACAATAGAATAACAGCAGCTTTGCTGAAGGACTAATTGGGCCATTAGATGTGCATATGTAACCTGAGACCCTAATTACCTAGGCTTTATATAGAAAATTCTGCCAGCAAAGGCATCAGTGATTCTTTATTTAAAGGTATTATTACAAAATATTTAACTCGTATGGAGAAAAGTATTTGACTCTTCCAGAAAAGGAGAGGAGCTGATAGCACAGTTCAATGCACTTACATGCTTTCCCTCTGCTTTTTTAAAAAACCATGCTTTTCCTTATTTTCTTCTACTTACTTTCCTCTATTTCTTTTTTCTCATCCTCCCCTTTTTCTTTATCCTTAAGCTTATGACTTTCTGGAAACATTTTTAATTAAGGGAAACAACCTGAAAAGGATAATAATATGGTGGCCACCTCAGTTCGTCATTCAGCAGTGTTAAATCTGCTTTTCCTTAGTCATTTCTATGTTGGTCCTATATTTCCTTTTGTCTGTAAATTATATTGTTATTCTGAAGTACATGGAGTATAAATAAAAAATATTAAAATCTTTTCTTTTTTTTAGTGTTCAGATCTTACTGAAATCATGATTTAGTTTTAGTTTTTGTTTTTCCTGTTCTAGAGATTTAATGCAGACAGCATCTTGCACACGTATCAGGAAAGTGCTCTCAGCACTAATCTATAACTATCTACTCCAAACTGCTCCATTCATGTCCATGTTGCAGTGGGGCCAACAAATACGTGGGTAAAGTGCTTGCTGCTCAACTGTGAGTATCTAAGTTTAAATCCCCTACATATGTATAAGAAACTTGTTACAACCAAATTCACCCTGAAATTGCTAGACTAGGTAGGATAGAGGTTGACCCCAGATATTCACTGCCTAGTCACTCTACACAGTCTGTGAACTTTAGGTTCAGTAAATGACACTGATTCAAAAAATAAGGTATTGATAAAGCAGGCATCAATCTCTGACCCTAAGAAATCCTACACAAGCATAAAGATGACTACTTGAATACACATTAACCACACATTTACAAAATTCCCCACCTGTAGTTGATCAAATATCTTGCTATTCAGTTATACAACGATTAGTAATTTCCATTCTAAATTTTCAACCATGCCATGACTATCTGTAATTTCTAACTGCTGACATTGTTTGCCACAGTTGTGTTATACCACTGATGTAGCACACAACCTTGTTTTTGTGTCTCTCCCCTGAAACTGATCTCTGTGTCTTATTCAAGGTTCTCTTCTGCTTTGGTCACTATCAGTTCTTCTTCTTCGTCAAATTTTCTGTAGGTATAAGCATCACTTATCTTTAATGGGATGGTAGAAAATTATTTTGATGACCACAGCTCTCTTATATATTTGTATCCCAACTCTTCTGTTCTTTATTGTTAATATCTGTTCTTTTACACATTGGTGAATAGCACTACAAAGCATTTCACTTGCTCACTTTTCTCTGGTAGTTCGGATTTTTTTTAGTGCTAAAGACTGAACTCTTACACATGCCTTTCCCATGTCAGATAAATGCTCGAGTGCTCACCAAACAATATCCTCAGGAGGAGTTTATGGATTTATTTATGAATTTTCCATGCCCCTAAAGATTAGAGTTAAAAGCAACAATTAAGAATTTATGTGTTCACTGTTGTCATGGTGGTCACAGTCATAGACCTGATAAAAACCTACAGGTGAGAATTAAGGTAAACAAGAATATTGGAGCCTGCCCCCAGCAAGTGTTAGATCCCAAAAGTTTTGTTTTATTATTTATTCTTCTAGGGTTATCTTTAAAACAGCCCCAGACTGGAAGCAAGAAAAAATAAAAATAGGAAATTAAGAGAGATGCAAGTAAAACTCAAGGAGAAAACCATTTTCAACTCACTTGCTAAACCTAGGCTGTTAATTGAGGCTAATATTCCAATGTCAATCTAATAATTATTTTTATAATTACATGTTTCCTATAGTAATTCAGATTGTTTATGAGAGATACTATTTTCTTGAATATATAAAGGAATATTGACCCTTATTGATTTATTCATCTAAGAAATAATAATCGATTAATGCCAAAAATACTCTTTGATATCTGCATAAATCAATCAGTCTAGAAGGAAACGATTTCTCATTCTAGGAGCCTATTCATTAGTTGTAGAAAATAGACCAAGAAACTAAGTTTCATACATAACTAAATTATATATTATGCTAAGGAAGTATTGAAAGTAACATAGTGAAAATAAGTTTGGGTTATCAGGACCTAATTGGTACAGCCATGTTGAACTTCATATGAAAAGCACTATCTGGATGAAGATTGAAAGGGAAGAATCCTATGAAGACAGAATGTAATAGGAGAAGGGAAGAGTCAAGACAACTACAGTTAAGCCAAGCCTGTATCTGTGGTACACAAAATAACCAGCAGGCTAGCAGCAGCCATGAGCATCCTCAGGAAAAACATAACTGCCACCACCTAAGTAGATGTGTTCAGAATGAGGAAAAGAGGAAAGTGGCCTCATGCTTTGAAATATCATGTATTGTAACTCCAGTGTCTGTGGCTAAAGCAGGAAGTTTAGAATTTTTAAGTAAATTTGGACTGCACAATGAATTTGAATCAAGCATGGGTGACATTAAACTCACAGAATAGGAAATAGTTTAATGGAGAAGAACTAAGCATGTAGCTCAGTTGATAGAATGCTTTCCTGGCTTGTGAGAAGCCCTGAGTTCCATCCCTAGTACAGTATCAGTCAAGGATAGAATGGAGAAGGAAAACAAGAAGGAAGTATGGAGGGAATCCAGAGGAGGAGGAGGAGAGTGCTGGAGAAAGGAGAGGAGAAAGGTAATAAGACCAAGCACACGCCATTGTGAGCATGTTTTCATGTTCTATTTATCTTGTCTAAGTTTTCCTGCATATTTTAATATTTTAATTCAGCCTGTTTTCTTCTCTTCTTGAACAATTTCAATGTCAATTTTACATTCACATTAGACATGCATGCTTTTATATCTGCTAAGTGTATTACCTAAACACTCTCTTCTCTATATCTGGTATGATTGATTCAAGTTGGAAGAACTCTATTTGTCTGCTATTCTCTGGTCCCATAGTTTCAGTGAGTAAGACTTCTCTCAGATTCTTGTGTTCATAATATTTTTTTCTTTTACTTCTATCGTGACCCTTTTGAAATAACATAGCCATGTTTGCTGCTTTCAAATCCTCTAGAATCTCTCCCAAGTCTGGTGAACTTTTAAAAATGTCAGTTAAAGGTTCACTGGTTTTCATGTTCATTTCCTTTAAAATTCATGGTGAGGCACCATGGAAGTTGCTGCTGTCTGCTTGAAGCCCAGAGTCCTCAGCACCTTTTCTTTTTATTTGTGTCATTCTGACTCTTAGTCATACACTCTTGGGAAACTCACTCTAGGTTGAAAAGATATCCAATTTCTCATTTATATTCTGAATATAAACTTAAATCTATTATGTGAATGTATCTAACATGGTGCTTTATTTACATATTGGGGAAAATTATTATTTGTGTGTAAATTTAAAATAACAGCAAATACATCAAAATGGAAAATGATGTCACTGTAGCTATTCTTTCAGAATAATTTTAAATACCCCCACTAAATGCTATGCTTATAAATATGCAATGAAACCAAAAGAAGTTTTTTTTTTCTTCTCTGTCCTTAGAAGTCCTGTATAACATACTATAGATTATATAGTGAAATGACTCCTGAGATAAAGTTCCATAGAGTAATTTTTACAAATTCCTGAAAAATGCAAATATAATTGCTACATGAAAAGAATTTGTTAGCTGGGTATGTTAACATATGTCTTTGATCCTAGCATTCAGGAGGCTGAAGCAGGCAGACTTCTGTAAGTTCAAGACCAGAGGCCAGCCTGGACTACAGAGTGAGTCCAGATCAGCCAAGGTTATTACACATAGAAAACAGAAATGCCCAGTCTCAAAAATAAAACAATAACAACAAAACCTTTCATTTCATTATTATCAAATATTATATATCTCTATTGTATATTGCTGATCTGAAAATTATATAGAATTATGAAAATTTTTGTAGATGGCATCATATAATAAAAACTCAAGCATGTATCTGCATCATAATAAATAAATATAACTCCATAAGGTTAACAGATAGTGAAACACAGATTTCTGGTTTTAGTAAATAGTTCTATATGCTTACCTTTGAGCTTTTATTCATTAAATACAAAGTTACCAAATGCACATTCTGAATACATTAATAGATCTTCCATTTAGAATGTGAGAAATTTAATATTAGGCTCTCCAAATAAATATTTTATTTCCATGGATTATTATAAATGATGTTTCATTTTCAACAAATGTTAAGGCAGAAACATAGTCCTATAATAGTGCATCCAAACATCATTATGAGATTAAAGAGAAAACAACTTTCAAATTCATTATTCTGCTAACACAGTCAACTTGTAGAAATCTTAAATGCCTCTTAGCACTGAGTTAAATAAAAAGTTTGCCGTTTGGATTTAGATGATAATTGGAATTAAAATCTTCTGTATGTGTTTATGAGGTCTTCCTATTCTAGCTTGTGATTTGTATTCAGTTTTCCAAAGTAAGAGCTACATTTCACACTTTAGTATCATCTACATGGAAATATGTTGCCATCAACTAAAATTTACAGTGGACATGTTTATCTCTCATGTTAAATAAATATTAACAGAAAGGTGTAAGTTTAACAAAGAATGATTGTTTGGAGATTATTTTTTATATCCTGTATAAGTGTGTGAGAATGCTCCCACTATGAGGGGATATGTTAATGGAGTCCAGGAACAGATGTGAAACTCCCTGGATCTGGAGCCTTTGTGAACTGCCTAACTGGAGTGCTGGGAGCAGCTCTCTTTAAGAACAGTGCACGCTTTTAACTACTGAACCATGTCTCCAGCTCTAATAATTTGTCCTTGACACTGTAGATATAGCTAGATGGTAGAGTACCTGGTCAGCAATTACAAGGCTGTAGGTGAATTTTTCAGTAACACACACACACACACCACCACCACCACCACCACCACCACCACCACCACCACCACCACCACCACCACCACTGCCATACCTCTTAAAGCCAGATTAAGTTTGTAGGTCAAATTTTCTCGTATGTTAGCATGTAGAATGCCTCCAGCAACATTGAAAATGCTAGTCATTAGTGGTGAAGCTTCTAGAGTTGGCAGTAGCTGGATTTCTTCGTGTTTGGTAGCATAGGTAGGTAGAATTTTCAGCAATATGACTTGCCAACAGCTAATATAGCAAAACCAAATAACATTGGTAATAGCATGTGATGTGTGGGGTTAGTGTATGACTAACTGCACACTAACCCCTCCGTCTGATGACTAAATAAAGTCTAAGCAATTTCTGACTCTGAGTGTTTCACTTGGTCACAAAAGATATCTAGTTGAGGCATTTTCTTTTCGATTATTTAAATTTCTTCCATACATATGTATAGTTTTGCATTTTTTGTAATAAATATATAGAAGTAGGTATGATCCAGCTTCATCAAGGCTTTTCCTCCTTTAACACATCCATCAGTCTTTAATTCTCCTAGGTCCCTCTTCACTCTTTATAATACTATATTCTACTTCTCATTTCCTGAAGTTCTCTCCTTACATCCAGTCCCATAGAAGTAAGCTATCTTCTATGGTTATTCAGACTGAAACACTTTTGTGAATCTTAAAAGCAAACATCCACAGTGATTTACCATTTGGTGTCTGAACTACCTCACTCAAGATGAATATTTATTACAGACATATATTCATATTCTAAGGAAAACTGGCCCCCAATTTTCCTAGCCCTTTCCCATATCTTGTCTTGTGGTTAGGTCTATATTAGTTTAAAACTATTATGGAAATTGTCACTTTTATTTACTAGTCTTGGAGACTCTTGGAGTGTTGGTTAATCAAGATTAAGCACAGAGTCTTGCTAGGGGAATACTCTATGACTGTGCTCTATTCCAAATCCCTACAGAGAAAAGTCTTACTTTTGGGAGATACTTAATATTTTCCTTGAAATACCATAAAATATCATGTTTTGTTTTTTAATTTTTTTTGCTTGAGAAAATTTTAAAGCTTCCTGTGTCCTCAATGTAAGAAGTGTGATATGTATTTTAGATTTTTTCTCATTAATACGCCTTAAAATTTAAATTATATATCAAGTAAAGCAATTCATATATTTCTAAATTTAATTTTTTATTTCAAAATTTATGAAGCCTGGCAACATGGTTTAAAAAACAATATTAGCTTCCTGTTCCCCAATGGCTGCCTAGACTTTTCTGTTTTGGCTATTTTCTGTTCTTATGTGTGTTGCTTTCCTCCACACTTCTTGCTGAGGTTGTTTTAACTTTTCACTGTTACAAATATCTTCAATAAATTTACATAAATACCCATTCTTTTTATTTTATATGAAAAAATTCTATCCATTCTTTCACTGAATTTAATTTTTCCTGGTTAAGTGATACTAGTGTGTGTTTTTAATGTGCAAATCATTTGAAGTGGCTTTTAATTTCAAAATGATAGAGATCCATTGGATACTGTCAAACATAGGACAGTCACTCAGTTCTCCAGACTCCCTTTAGACCATTGCAGATGTAACAGTTAATTTCACAGTTAAATCTCCCCCATGCATCTGTGTTACCTACATGGTAATCAGTGTGGAACTTCCGATAGGCATGATTTAAACCCTCTGTTCTATCTTAAACATGTTCGGGTCACAGCTCCTTTTTTTCTCTAAAAATTACAATCAAACTCTACATTATCAACTAAAAACCCCTATGTTATTGGCTCTTACCTAGTACTTTGTTCAGGGTCTGAAATGGAGGAGCTAGAGAAAGGACCCAAAGAGCTGCTGTTTGCAGCACCATAGGAGGAACAACAATATGAACCACTCAGTACCCCCAGAGCTCCCAGGGACTAAACTACCAACCAAAGAGTACACATGGAGGGAGCCATGGCTCCAGATGCATATGCAGCAGAGGATGGCCTTGTTGGACATCAAAGAGAAGAGAAGCCCTTGGTCCTGAGAATGCCAGGACAGGGAAGCAGGAGTGGGTGGATTGGTGAACAGGGGGAGGGGGGATGGGTTAGGGTATTTTTCAGGGGGCGGGGGACCAGGAAAGGGGACAACATTTGAAATGCAGATAGATTATATATCTAATTTAAAAAGGACCTTTTAGATTTCACTTGTCCTATGCTGTTCCACCTGATTTTTGAAATTATTGTGCCACTATTTTTTTTTTTGCTACCAGTCATTAACTATTTTTTTCTTCAGCATGTTTGCTTTGAACAAGCTTTTAATTCTTCTGGTTGCCCTCTTTGCCATTCCTAACTAACGTGGTTCTTTTCCTCACTATATACTGTAAGACTCTAGTATTCATAAAATATTGTATGACTCACTTTTTGATCTAAACAAAAACAACAGTATATAGTAATCCTCACTATTTTTCTGTGGCTATATCTATTAATGCAAATAACTGTTGCTGAACCCAAATAACTCTACTCATAATGTCGTGTCGTGGCCGCAGCTCTCCTTGCTACCCACCCCAATGTTCTGGCTTTCCGAATGAAAGACACTCATACAGCCTTTATATTTTAATATGCCCCAAACAGCTCAACGGCTTGGCCACTTTCAAACCTTCACATGGCTAGCACTCTCCCCTTCGAATTTCCTTGTTGTTATTTACTAACAGCTTTATTCCATTTTGGCTGGCCCAGACCCAGACATGCAGCCCTCTTGGATGGTTTCCCAGTGTCTTCTTGACAGAAGACTAAGTTCTCTGTCCTGCATATCTCAAGCACGGCTTCCACTGGTTTCTCTGGCATCGCGGCTGTCTCTTCCTGCTCCTTCCTCAGTCTCTTGCCCAAGAATCTTTTGTTGTTGTTTTTTTCTAGACAGGGTTTCTCTGTGTAGCACTGCCTGTCCTGGAACTCACTCTGTAGACCAGGCTGGACTCGAACTCAGAAATCCTGCCTCTGCCTCCCAAATGCTGGGATTAAGGGTGTGTGCCCCCACAGTCTGGATAACATCCCACTTCTGTCTCTTGCCCAGACATTGGACACAGGCAACTTTATTTACCAATCAAAATCATGTGGAGACAGGGTCCCTCAGAACCTTACTTGCGTACTTGCAGATTCTCCTGGAATTTTGAACCAAATTAACATAAAGCAGCATTAGACCAAATGCATAACACATAACTGTTTACTGCACTTAATATTGTGAATGCATTAATTAAATACTAATTATATAAATTAGACTCTGTTCCATAGTATCTTTTCATTTCTGACATTCTTTCATAATCTTTAAAACTGACTGGTTGAAGCTGCTGCTTCTTAACATCTCCTTTAGAAACTAATCAACAAGACAACAGAAATGAGGTTTTCTATGTAACTTGAAATAATGTCACTCAATAGCTGCATGTGATATTATATGCACACATCAGGGATATTAATGTCAAAATGCTATTTTTTCCTAAAGTCATGTTTAAACTTTAGGATTTCTCATTGTTTTTAGGTCAACAACATTAGTGGCCTTAAATAAGTTACAATAATTAATAACCTTAAATATAAGATGTGCACTTGCTTTACACCTGCAAAGAAAACTGTGTAATAAACACAAGAAGTAGCAGGGATTAATTCAGAAGTTGAAGTCGTACAGGTAGGCAAAGCAGGCCAACAGAAATCACAATAGCTTCAGTCTCAAACCTCACTGTGTGTCCCTTCATTTGATGACAAGATGGGTAAGGACCAGAATCTTCAGCCATTTGTAGGAAAGGGTTAAATCCATTTTCTCTTTGCTATCCCATTTTAAGTCAAACCCTGCAATGGGACCTTGAGGTCATTTGGGACTAGAGGAAAATGAGCTTGATTTCTATTTTGGTTCTTTTAAGAGATTAGAAAGCTCTAGGCAGAAAGGAAGTAACAGAACCTTACAACCCATAGGCTCTTTGACTCTGTCCCTCATGATTTGGCCACAAGCCTTTTGGATGAAGGAGGGCGGACAGAGTGTTGGGCGTAACAACTGGGTGTCATGAGAGAACGGCTGTCTGACAGCCAGGATTTTAGGGGGCTGGACACTGAAGGTGGAGCATCAGCTGCTATAGCTGATGCTTAATGTGTTCTTTTGTCTGGCTGAGGCTGCTGCCAGTCACCCCCAGGAGGGGTTTTACAGTGATAAGGCTCTCACTCTAGTACACTTTTATTATCTCCAGTGAGCTGCCTTCATAGCAGATTTCACTGAATCTCCATGGCCTCTTTGGAGATACTGGCAGAGCAATCTTGAAGGTTCTTCACATTGAAAAATTAATTTCAGAAATCATGACCACTTCTGTCACAGTTTTTTTTTTTGTATTGTTGTCTAGTTTTATTTTCTTTTGTTTGTCTTTGTCAGTACAATAAAATTTTAGGAGATGCTTAACCCTCACACGCCTCACCTCATGTGTAATCTTACTCATAAAAGACTACAATCACCAGACACGGGGATTTCTCTAACTTTGTAAACACTTCAATGAATATGCATCAGACTGTTCCTGGAGAGTGTAGCAAGAAGTCACAGAGGAAAAGAAAAGTTGGAGCAACAAAAACAACTATAAATCATCATCTAGAATCTCTAGAGTTCTATATTGTTTATGTCAACCCCTACTCTGACCCCTTTGGGAAATGAGGAAAGTCCCTAACCTGTTACACTGCTAATTCCTCCCTAACCTGTTACACTGCTGCTTCCTTGTGGGCCATCAGTGAAGTACTCCCATCTGTGAGATACTCCCACTTACATAAATATCCAGCCACACCTCTTTAAGATGCCTGGCAGATTCTCTAGCACTTCTTAGAGGAGCCCTCTAGTATCTTCTCTCTTTACTCTTTGCAATTAATTGCCTTACAGATGATTGATTACCTTCCTGAATGAGATAATTTGTCAGGATCTAAGCTGAGCTTGAGGGACAGCTAATCTGCCTGCTTTTGGAGTGGGCAATTAATGTAATCAAAACTAAGTGGAAGCCACAGGCAAGCCTTGGATTTTTTACCTTGACAGTACTAATGGACAACAGGCTGCATCATAGAAGGAGTGAAGTTATTATCCACCACGGAATTATGTACCTCCCTAGAGTTGGAAAGGTTATCATAGACTTTTGAGCATCCCCTAAAAAAAGACCTGCAGTATCATAGACTCAGAAGTCAGGGGTTTTGAAATGCTATTGTCTGTGTCCTATAAAGTAGCCTTAGCCTGGCTGCTAGAAACATACTTAGGTGCAAAACTGAAAGATATAGTGAATGATGTGGATAGTGATATCTACCTGTATCCACATTATTTTTATCACAACCATGGTAAAAATCTTGAGCATTATAACACCTGACAATTTATTAGGATCCAGAGACAACAATGAATTAGTCAAGATTTATTTTCATTAGGAAAGAAAGTGTAGGAAAAACTATCCTCTCTAGAATGGAAAATGGGCTAAGTCAAGAATAAGTGGAAAAGTACTTCTATATGTGGATTTAGAAATCTTGATATACAACTTAGCTCAGCCTTTTCCATCTCAGAAGAACATTTGGATATTTTCATATAAGACAAATTTACTCACAAATAAGTATAACCAAATATGTCCTGTGAAGGGTTATATATTTAAAAATTCAAGCTTCCATACTATAGAGAAGATGACTGTCATTATAGAAATGACTTTATGAAGAGAACACTGTTAGTACAGGCAGTAAGACCAACAATTAATAAAAGGGGCCTGATGAAATTGAAAGCAAATTTATGGGTTCATAGAATGAATTGGGTAGTGTTCCTTCTGTTGCTATTTTGTCAAATAGTTTGAAGAGTATTTGTAGTAGGACTTCTTTGAAGGTCTGATAGAATTCTGCATTAAAACTCTCTGGTCCTGGGTTGTTTTGGATGGGAGACTTTTAATGATTGCTTCTAACTTTTAGGGGTTATGTGACTGTTCAGATGATTTATCTGATCATTATTTAACTTTGATATCTGTCTGAAAAATTGACAATTTCATCCAGAGTCTCCA
Source organism: Apodemus agrarius (assembly GCA_964023405.1). Taxonomy (NCBI): domain Eukaryota; kingdom Metazoa; phylum Chordata; class Mammalia; order Rodentia; family Muridae; genus Apodemus; species Apodemus agrarius. The sequence goes on from OZ030007.1 coordinate 122,203,007, forward strand.
GTTTTGTTGAGTATAGGCTTTAATTAAAGCAGACTTCTTACCATAGACTATAAAAAACAGAAGATCCTGGAAAGATGTTATACAGACACTAAGAGAACACAAACACTAACCCAGGCTACTATAGCCAGCAAAACTCTCAATTAACATAAATAGAGAAACCAAGGTATTCCATGACAAAAACAAATTTATACAATATCTTACCACAAATACAGTCCTATGAATGATTGTAGACAGAAAACTCCAACACAAGGAGAGAAACTGCACCCTAGAAAAAGCAAGAAAGTAATCTTCCAGCAAACCCAAAAGAAGATAGCCACACATACATAATTCCATCTTTAATAACAAAAATAATAGGAAGCCACAATCACTTTTCCTTAATATCTTTTAACACCTTAATGCGCTAGAAAATGGAAGCAAATACACCCAAGAGGAGTAGACAGCAGAAAATAATCAAACTCAGTATGAAATCAGCCAAATAGAAACAAAAGAACTATACAAAGAAACATCAAAACCAAGAGTTGGTTCTTTGAGAAAATCAGCAAGATAGATAAACCTTTAGCCAGACTAACCTGAAGACACACAACATATAACACAGATATATGTTCCACTAAGTTCATAGCACCTTTACTTATAATAGCCAGAAGCTGGAAAGAACCTAGATGTCCTACAACAGAGGAATGAATAGAGAAAATGTGAAACATTTACACAATGGAGTACTACTCAGCTGTTAAAACCAATGAATTCATGAAATTCTTAGGCAAATTGATGGAACTAGAAAATATCCTGAGTGAAGTAACCCAATCACAAAAGAACACACATGGTATGCACTCAGTGATAAGTGGATATTAGCCCAGAGCCTCAGAATACTTAAGATCTAATCCACATGAAGCTCAAGAAGAATGATGACCAAAGTGTGTATACTTCGGTCATTTTTAGAAGAGGGATCAAAATACCCGTGGAAGGAGATACAGAGACAATGTATGAAGCAGAGACTGAAGGAATGGCCATCCAGAAACTGACCCACCTGGGGATCCATGCCATATACACTTACTAAACCCAGACACTATTGTGGATGTCAGCAAGTGCTTGCTGACAGGAACCTGACATAGCTGTTTCCTGAGAGACTTTGCCAGTGCTTGACAAATACAGAAGGAAATGTTCTCAATCAACCACTGGACTGAGCACAGGGTCCCCAGTGAAGGAGCTAGAGAAAGGAACCAAAGAACTGAATGGTTTTGCAGCCTCATAGAAGGAACAACAATATTAACCAACCAGTACTCCCAGAGCTCCCAGCAACTAAGCCACCAACCAAACAGTACACCTGGAGGGACCCATGGCTTCAGTGGCATATGTTGCAGAGGATGGCCTTGTTGGAAATTAATGAGGGGAGAGGCTCCTTGGTCCTGTGAAGGCTCATTTTCCTAGTGCAGTGGAATGTCAGGACAGGGAAGAAGTGGGAGTGGGTGGGCTACTGAGTAAAAGGCATGGGATAGGATAGGGGGTTTTGGAGGAAAAAATGAGGAAAGGTGATAACATTTGAAATGTAAATAAAGAAAATATCTAATAAAAAAAGAAAGGGATTTGTAACACAAAACATGCTGTCATTTGGAAAAAAAAATTCTACAAAATTTGGAAAGATTTTTCAGCAATTCCACATCTGACAGAGGGTAACACCCAAAATATATAAAGAACTGAAGATACTAGACATGACAAACCGAATAATCCAATTAAAACTGACGCACAGATTTAAATAGAATTCTCCACAGTAGAATATTAAATGGCTGAGAAATGCTTACAGAAACACTCACCATCCTCATCCATCAGTGAAATGCAAATCAAAAATACTTTGAGATTCCATCTTACACTTGTCAGAATGGTGAAGATCAATAATACAAGGGGCAGTTCATTCTAACAAGGAAGTGGAATAAGAGGAACCCTCCTCCATTAATGATGGGAGTGGAAACTTCTCAGCCACTATGGAAATTATTGTGGTGGTTTTCAGAATGATGGAAATTAATAATATATATTCCAAGACGCAGCTATTCCACTCTTGGGTGGTACCCAAAAGACACTATATCATATCCCAAGAATACTTGCTTAACTGTATTAATTTCTGTTCTATTCATACACTGTAGAAATATAAAGCAACCTAGATGCTCCCCAACAGAAGAATGAATAAAGTGTGGTACATATACACAATGAAGTATTTAGTTCATAAAAGGAAAAAAAGACCTGGCATGATGAAACTTGAAGACAAATATATAGAACTAGAGAAAAAAAGCATGTTTGAGGTACACCAGACCCAGAAACATGAATAAGGTATATATTTACTTACATGTAGAAATCAGATATTAAGCAAATGATACTCAAGCTAGAGTCTGTAGTCCCAGAGAATTAAGGTATAGAGGATGGAACTAAGAGTTATACATGGAACCCTTAGCAAGGGAGAAATTGAATACATTTTATGGTAGACTTGCTAGGAAAAGGAAGGATGGAGAGAAGGAGGCAAGGAGCAAGGGAGGAAGGGAAGGAAACATGAGAATTATGTGAGGAGGCATTCTGAATTCAGCTAATTTATCCTTAACATTCATTTAACATTAACAATAGGATTGCAGACAACGATAATAGGGATGGAAATGGGTTTAACAGAACATCTGTATATATAACAGGATGACATATCTAATGTGAGAAAGGACATTAAACCTTAAGAGATTAGATTAAGCCCCAGCAATTGTGTCTAGTCTATTCCCAAAAAAGCATTCTTTTTTTTTGTCTTGGCCAGGCTCCCCAAATGAAAAAGACCACCATTGGTCATCTGTCTGTGGTCAGGTAGTTCATTTTGTGCTGGCATGTGATGTTTGAGTGTTACATATTTTTAGAGGATGAAAAGTAATTTATAATATTCTGTCAATTTTCCTTTGGGATAAATTTAAAATGTGATTAAATTTTCTTTAACATTTAACTCACTTGATATATCTTTTTTCTCTCAATTTAGTGGTAACTGTCCTTCGTCAATCTTCTCATCCAAGACTTTTATCCTTCATTTTCTTTTTGACTTTTAATTCCTTGGATTCACTGAACATATTTTATTATTTTCATCCATTTCACTCGGAGAGGATCATTTTTATTTTCTTAACTTCACATTTACTGACACTTTTCAACCTTTTACACCATTAAATCCATTTCTAATCCAACAAATGATGGATGTTTTAAAATTTTAATTTCTTTATTTTGTTCTGTTCCATGCTTGTCATTTTTATATTTAATTCGATTCAATACATTTACTTACCAGTAATGATCAAAATAGATGCAGGGAAAATATTTTATAACTCTGTGTCTGATTCATCACAGTCATACATACATACATACATACATACATACATACATATATGCATACATACATACATGCACCAAATGCAGACAAACGCGTGCACAGGCACACCCCTGGTCTCTCTATCCTGCAGACATCACCCTGTGGCACCCATTCGTTTGTTCTCTGTATGAACTGGCTTTGGAAATACAAACTGATGGTTATGTCATTTTCACAAAAGTGTGAGGCTTTATCACTGCGTTGCATCTAGCATCTCTGTTAAAATGAATAAAAAAAATTCAAATGAAATATAATCCACAAAGAACCCAAGTTGAATCAGGATCTATGTTAGTTCTAAGCTTTTGTTAACTCTTATCTGCTTAGGTGAAAAATCTTCCTATCATCATAACATTTGTTCAGAAGCACTAAATCTAAAGCAAAATATATAAGGTTATTACCTTAAGATATTGCCATCATTTGATTGTATTTAGTAAAAAAAATAATAATTTTACTTAAGTGTTTTAGTTTAGGTTTGTTATCCATATCGTACTAATTAGGCAAATAAAAAATACCATAGCCAAATAAATGGAATAATTTATCAAAGGATAGTAGCCCCTTATGTTTTGGAAGCATAATAAAAATATCTATATGTATGTATGGATTCAAGAGTGATATTCTATATTCATGGAGACAGTTATTTTAAAAAACAAAACATAGCAGGACACTTAATATCGTAAAATATCGCAATATTTTAATATTGAAATTTTAATGCAGGGGTTATTTTTAGCTGGTTCAAAACATAGATATTTTTGGTAAACACTTTTTTGTGGAAAAGTAATTATAACTATGCATCTATTGAACTGGAGTAGTATAATTTATTTGCAAATTAATGATGGAACAAGTTGATTATAAATGATTAAAATTAGATGTAAGAGCCTCTTCAGAACAGTATGTAATTTCATAATAGTCTTGTGCATGAACTGGACTAGAGCAAATTAGGATTGCATATAATTTGGCAGTGGAAAGTCCATGTTATGACTTCCACAATCAAAAATCAGTCATGTGATTTTTTTTTGCACATATGTGCTCATATGGGTGAGGGAATTTATGTATGTTTAGCCATTGCAATGCCATTGAGAATATGTGGAGGTCAGGAGACAGTTTGCACAATTTAATTTTCTGCTTCCATTATATGAGTCACTGAGGATTCAATTCAGGTCCTCAGGCTTAGTGGCAAGTCCCAGGTCATGTTGAGTCATCTCACTGTCCTATGTGGTTTTCAAAGGCATATGGCCAAACATACTAAATAGATATAAAAGTAGTGACATTCATATCTAATAAAACTAATCGATTATCTATCCATAAAAGAGTTATTCTGAAATACAATTGGTGAATTCTTTTTATGGTATTGCAAATTAAGCTCATGGATATAAGAATGCCAGACAATCACTCTCTCACTAAGCTAAGCCCCAGTCCAAGATTAAGATGAAGGACTATTTTATATACTTGATTGCCTTGTCTAAACCTTCTAGATTTTTCTCCAATAAGAGGAATTAGTTTAAAATATATGATTAATATTAATGTTCATATTTTGACTGGCAGTTAGTCCATTACGAAATCATCACCATAAAAATAAGGGGTTCATATGTACTAATTTCAAATTCTATTTGCCAAACACTCACAACAGGACTGCAAAAATTCATACCCTGTGCTCATCAAATATTATCAAGAGAGAAAAACAATATGAACATTAAAAACTAAAATTTAATGATATTTAAGAGTTAAGATATTTAAAATGCTTTCAAGTTTATACATTTTTATATTTTGTGTTAGTTCTTTGAAAATTGTATACAGTATATTTGGTCCTTTTCAAGTCCTCATTAAACTTGTTACAGGGCTGTCACATTTCCTATCTACCAACATTTTGTCCTCTGTATTTTTCCCCCTCATGCCCAATTTATGCTCCGATTATACTTTTGACTATATGACTTCCTAATGAAAGTGTCGTCAACATATCTGAGTTAACATTCTTAAAGCTGACTTTACATCTGCCATCAGGTATCCATTGCAACCTCTGCTCAACTACTATGTTCATTTTGAAGAAAAATTATAGGTTTTTATTCTGGGAACTACCGATTGGCTAGCTTTATATTCTTGACTCTAGAGTAATGTCAATTGTATATATCATCTGCGGAATCAGGTAAAACAGAAAATGTTTGGTTACTCTTACCTGGCTACAGCTGCTGCTGAATACCAGATCTGCCAACAGCAGAAACCAACACTGAGCCCCAGATATGGCACCATTCCTCGAGGTGACCAGCCAGCAACCTGGTGGCAGGTTGACTACATTGAACCATTGGAGTTTGAGTTTTGCTTTTGATTGTGACTGTGCCCTGATATGTTTCCCTTTTGGAGGAAGAAAGTATTTTGGTAGAGCCCACAGTTAAGAGACTTTGAATTTTTAAAAAGACTTGGAATTTTAAAAGATATTGGACATATTGGACAGCTGTGTGGAAGTGTAAACTGAATAAACCCTTTCCTCCCCAACTTGCTTCTTGGTTATGATATTTGTGCAGGAATAAAAACCCTGACTAAGACAGTTATTTGTACCAATACAGCAATAGACAACATGACTGGTGAATAGATGGTATTGCAACTCATAAGGTAGATTGGTAATTAGCTTGCAACAAAAGTATTGTGATTTGAAAACAAAATGCCTCAGCAGGCTTAAATATTGGGCACTTGCTCTATAGAGTATGGATTCATCTCGTTATATATATAAATTTTTAGGAAGTGGAAGGTAGCTATAATGAAACCACTGGGGAAAGATCATCAGATTGATCTTTTCTCCCTTCTCTACCTGTCTGACTCATTACTCCTTGCCCACATCTTAAAAGAAGAAGTGGCTATCAAATACAAAACATTTACTGCCATAATGACCTTTGGCCAAGTGTGTGGGGTCAAGTGACCGACAAGTGATGAAAAGAAATTGCTAATATAACAGGTATGCTGTAAAGGAAACAAACATATGGTAGAGGATTGTCTATAGACTCTGGATAGAGGGAATATTCTTGAATTTGGGGTAAATACTTATTAGAATTTGTAGGTTATGAAAAATATATGCAAAATATAGTTAGATAAGACTGATCTAATTTATAAATTTCTGATTTTTATAAAGGATGTAAAAGCTGTTTCTACTGTGATATTATTTTATGCATACCACATCTAGTTCTGATTACAGACTTTACAGAAACAGACAAACATTGAGATTCTGCTAGGCACTGTTTTTTTGAGGTGACAAAGGGCACTTTATTCACAAGTAGACAATGTTTATTTCCTTCCACATTGAATGCCATTATTCTAGTCTTATATGTTTTGTCCTGTTCTGGATTGATTTACAAGTTCTACCAGTTAGTTCACATTGAAGATAATTTTCTAAAATATTTATGGAAGGCTTGAAACATGTGGTCCTCTGCAGTAGCACATTAGACCAGAAGACTCATTATAACATGAGAGGTGCAAGAGTCAATTGACTTTATTTGTAATTTTCACACACACACACAATCACCCACAAGTCATTTACTAAAGCCACCAATATACTAGTAATGGTATCTCAAAGACAATACTTGGTAAACATGAGTTACATTCTAGGAATGCATCAAAATGTAATTTGTTCTGTGTCCTAAATAAGAAGAATGCAGATATCTAAAAGCAATGGAAAATGGAGGGCATGAATCAATTTATAATAAATCTCAAAAATTTAGAGGAAGGCTTTCTGCTCCCATGACAGAAATTCTTGTTTCTGAAGTTTGAGAAACCTCTTTACCAACAATATTAAATATTTCCCAAAGAAATACATTTTTGTGGGTACAGAAGAGTGGCCCAGTAGTTGAGATCACTTGTTGCTCTTAGAAAAGGCCTAGGTTCTACTCTCAGGACCCCTATGGTGTCTTACAACCAACCGTAACTCTGATGCCAGGAGATACAAGCTCTTATTCTGGCCTCTACAGTTGACAGTTACATATACACACAGAAAATATTCATTTTTACCTCAATATAAAAGACATAGAGCTACCAGTTGCCCAAAATATTTATATGCATGATTGAAGAGTATCTGTAATTAAGAAGAGTAACCATGTTGATAGATTGATGTCTATAAAAACTTGGAGGTATTATGATTTTCCATAATAAAAAAAAAAGCAATTGAAGGACACAAATCAAAGAATCCCTTTAGAGCTATTATTTCATTTGAAACTTCATTCATAATGCAGCCTAAATTTCTTAATTTTATTAGTCTTCTCCAAAAGAATGGTTTATGTTACACTACTAGGCAAGCTCTGAAAAACAGTCGAGGTGAAGGCTGATACTTGGAAATGAACAATGGTCAAAAACAAACCACAAAGATGAAATATAATACAAAGACCAAAATAAAGAACGTTTAGACTTTATATGTGTGCATATGTGTGTATGCATGTGCCCATGGAGAGAAGACACCTTAGCTGTCCTACTTGTCACAACTCATTTTTGTTCTATTAGACCATTTTTTTTCATGAGTCGATATATTGTTTTTCAGGATAAAACTAATTCAACAGAGAGTTCCCCCACCACCATACCATCTTCCCTACCTAGATCAGTAGTTATGTTTATAAGAACACATCGCCATGCACAGCTCAACATGAATCCTAAAATATCAAACACATATCCTAATGCTTAAAGTAATGCATTTTCTACTGAGCAATGACCTCAGTTCTCCTTTTTGTTTTCCTTATCCAGTAGAACAATATAAATTACTGATTTCAGGACCAACATCTGAAATGCTTCTTATTAATGACAACTGAGACTTCTGAAAAACTGGGAAGTAAATATTTGAGACTGAAGAATATGACATTTTTTCTATCAATTCTCCAAATTTAGATCTTAATAATTTGTCCAACTTTGTGTGTTCAAAGCTTATCAGTTATAATTTTTTGTTAAAGCCAGCTGTTTATCATATATTTGAAATATGTTAAGTGAAATCCACCACTTTCCATCTTATAGTATTAATGTAGTTCTTTGCTTTAGTATCTCATAGTACCTCCATTTGAAATCAAACACCAGCTTATGTTAAATTCTTTTACTCACAAGGTTTATTGGATTGCCATTTCAATGTAATTTCTCCTGTCTGACACTGCTTCCAACTGTGAAGATAATCTCTTTCATCTAATTGATGTTCATTGTGATCCAAAAACTTATTACATCAAACAGAACTTCTGTAGACATAAGACCTGAAGGGCAATCAAATCTACCTATATCTTACATAGTCTTCTTACTCATATATTTTACATACAATGACTTACATAGTCATTGGATATGTAAAAGGTTCACAGAAGATTTTATGAGTTGAGAAGAAAAATAATATTCAAAGAGTATCCCTGAGGCATGCCCTGCAGCAGTAAAATGAGGACTTTCCTCATTATTTGGACCATTGCTCTCCCTGCAATAGCAACATCTAGGTTAGACACCTCTCACCCAGATCTCTGTCTGCTTAGCCCACTTAAAGCACAGACAAAAGCAGTAAACCACACCTGCTCCCCTATGCTCTATTTTCAAATTAACAATTCAATCTGCATCCCTGATGGACCTGCTTGCCCCAGGAGTAAAATAATGGTTAAAGGCTAGCATAAGATTACTGAACAATAGGAGCCAGGGCAATATGACACCCTCAGAGCCCAGCCATGCTACTACAGCAAGCCCTGGATATCCTAACACACTAAAAATGCACAAGAAAATGACTTTAAATCAATCTTACAAAGATGATAGTGGTCTTTAAGGAGGAAAAAGAAAACATTCCTTGAAGAAATAAAGAAAAATACATTCAAAAACATAAAAAACCAGCAACTGTCAACATGTGTGGAAGCCCCTGCTCTGTGTCATACAGTCCTGACTCCATGATCATGCAGAACTTGGTAGAACACATAAAGAATATTAAAGGTTTCAGAGGAAGATGCCAAATAACATATAAAGGCAGACCTATCAGAACTTCCTAAAGGAGACTCTAAAATCCAGAAAAGCCTGGATAGATGTGCTATTGATTCTGAAAGACCAGTGATATCAGTCCAGACTACTATACACAGCTAAGTTCACAATCAAGACAGATGGATAAAAGCAATATATACTGTGGACTGTAAAACTATCCCAGGAAGCTTGGTGGGTAGAGTTGATTGAGACTTGGGATACTAAGTGGACACACATCTGAGACAAGAGAATCCCTACTCTCTGCCAGACTCCTGCACTTGAAGATGGGCCATTCTCCACACATAAAAGAAACATGTCCTATGCTGATATAGGTACAAAATAGAGTTCTCCATGCTAATAAGGGACCTAGAAGCTTTGAGGTCTTGCCAATAAGCTTCATTTCCCAAACCTTTCTTCTTGCAAAAGGTATTTAATCTTGGCTCAGACCCAGACAAACGTGTTTATGCATCCATTTTGTACCATGAATACCTAATAAACTATATGGTTAAACATGGACTGCCACTTTCATCAAGATCTGCCATGAAGAGCCATGGAGAACCCATTTGCCTATAGAGCTGCAGCTCAATTCTCCTGTAGAAGGTGTCTCTGTGATCCCAGTCACAACTACTTGGTGCCAAGCTACAGGTAATCACCACTGGGACTTGCCAGAGCTCCCCTTTCCCCAGACCAGGCAATATACTGTCCCCAGCTCACAGGCCCCCAACTCTTTTCTCAGCTCTTACCTACTCCAAGTGGTGCCTGGATATCAGAGTCAGAAAACCCCAAAGCCCCAAACCAGCTCTGGAATTCCCACATCTCAGACTATACTCCACCCAGCCCTTGCCTCCAGCAGTGTATCAAGACTTCTCAACAGCCCAACCCATACCCCCATGGCAGCAAGGGATAAGCAGAGCAGCAAAAGAGACCTGGACTTTAAGGAAATGAATGCATAAACCCCTTTTTCAGAGTCTAGCCTAAGATTAAATTCACCCCTTTTTTAGGGATGAATGTCTGGAAAAGGAAACATATTGGCTCAAGGAATATAGGTACGTCATTAACATGGAAAACTTTGTTTTGTGCCTAATGTCCATAGGACAATTTTCTCTGACAATATTCTATGTCAAAACCAAGTTTAAATAATATCTATCCACAAATTCAACCCCACATAAGATACAAAAAGTAAAAAGAAATCTCCAATCAAATGAGTTAACTACACCTATGAAAACAAAGGGAACAAATAACTTGACAACAACAAAAATAAATAAACAAGCAAATAAATACCAAATAAGGAAAGTATTACACACACATACACACTAAAACCAAAATAAAAATGATAGTAATTAAAAATCATGGACATTAATATTAACATGTTTCAACATCAATGCACTAAATCTCCAAATGAAAATACTCTGGCTAACAGAATGGTTGTTAAAATAGGACCCATCATTTTGCTGAATAAAGAAGTATACCCCACCAACAAAGATATGCATTAGCTTAGAATACAAGGCTACAAAAAGATTTTCCAAGCAAACTGACCTACAAAACAAGCTGAAGTAGAACTTCTAATATCTAATAAGGTAGGCTTTTAGTGAAAATTAATAGAAAAACATTGGTAGGACACGTTTTATATGCAGCAATGGAAAAAAATCCTCCAAGATAAACATTCAATTATGATTATCTATGTCCCAAATGTAGATGTAAGAGCATCCACATTTACTAAAGCAGAAATCACATGTTGAAGCCTAAACATTAATAGTGGAAAATTTCAAAATACCATACTCATCAATGAACAGGCCATTGAGACAGAAAATAAAGAAATGGCAAAACCAAGAGAGGTTGTAAATCCAATGGACCTATCAGATATCTACCAAACATTACACACACACACTGTGCACATATACACACACAGACACACACACACACAGACACAGACACACACACACAGACACACACACCTATCTTCTTCTCAGTATCTCATGGAAACTTCTCCAAAATTGAGCATGGATTTACCCTGGATTTCTTACCAAAATGAAATGAAGATCAGGTAAACAATGTGACATACCTGTACTCATTAGGAATTAGAAAGAGTCATTGAAGATCCCCTGGGATCAGAGAATTTTAGTGCAGTTCTATCCGAGATTCAAAGAAGAGCTAATACCAATACTCCTCAAATTATTCCACAAAAGGGAAACATTATCAAACTTATTCCATAAAACCAGAGTCATCCAGATACTTAAACTACAAAGACTCATAAGGAAGAAAATTTCAGACAAATTTTCCTTTCAAACATTGACGTGAAATTACCCCCCCCCAAAAAAAACACGCCCAAACTGAACCCAAGAACCTATCAAAACCATCATCTGCTATGAGCAGATTGGGTTTTCCAGGCTTGAAGGGCTTGTTCAGCATATGAAGTCTGATCATGATTGTATAAACAAACTGATAGTGATCATCTCATTAGATGCTGAAAAAAAAAAACCTTTGAAACAAATTAAACATCCTTTCTTATTACAAGTCTTGGAGAAATCAAGGATACAAGGTTCATATTTAAACTCAATAAAAGCAGTATACAACAAACTGATAGCCAACAACAATTTAAATAGAGAGAAACTTAAACCAAGTCTATTAAAATCAGATACAAGGCAAAACTGCAAAATCTTTCCATATCTATTCAATAAACATGGATCTGATTTTTTGATTCTGCAGATGATATGGAAGTATAAATATAAGTGACCTCAAAATTTCTACCAGAGCAATTCTATTGCTGATACATGTAGAATTTAGTACATTTTCCTGTATTTAAGACAGTGGCTAGATACAAAATTAACTAAAAAATCAGATCCATATTTATTACTCCACACAAACTCAAACTGAAGTGGATAAAAAGCCTCAATGTAAAACTAGATACACTAAAACTAATAGAAGAGAAAGTGGAAAATACCCTTGAATGCACTGTTATAGGAGACAGTTTCCTGAACAGAAGACCAATGGCTCAGTTTCTATGCCCAACATTTGATAAATGGAACTTCATGAAACCAAAAAGGTTCTGTACTGCAGAGGACATTTTCAATAGGACAAATCACAGCCTGTGTTTGGGAAAGGATCTTCACCGAACCTACATCTAACAGGGGCTGGTAATCAAAAATCACGAAAAACTCAAGAAGTTAGACACCAACAACTCAAAATAAATAAATAAGTAACATAACACAATTTAAAAATGGGGCACAGAGCAGAAAAAAGAATTCTCAGCACAGTATTCTCAAATGGCTGAGAAGCATGTAAAGAAGTGTTCAGAGTCCTTAGTCATCAAGGAAATGCAAATCAAAATGTCTCTGAGGTTCTATCTTACACACATTAGAATGGCTAAGATGAAAATCTGAAGAGATGGCAGCACATGCTATCAAGGATATTAAACAAGCAGAAGACATCTGGATTGCGGGTGGGTGTCCAAATTTGTATAGGCACTTTGGAAATTACATTTAGTATTTCTCAGAAAGTGGAGAATAGTCCTACCTCAAAAGCCAGTTATACCACTCCTGGGAATATACCTAAAAGATGCTCCAACATATCATAAAGACACTTGCTCAAGTATGTTCATAAAAGTTTTAATTGTAATATCCAGAAACTGGAAACAATCTAGATATCCCTCTACTATAGGATGGATAAAGAAAATGTCATACATCTACACAATGGAATACTATTCAGCTATTAAAAACTCAGAGATGAATTTTGCAGACAAATGGGATTAAACTTGAGAATATCATCCTGAGAGAGGTAACCCAGTCCCAAAAGGACATGCATGACATATATTCAATTATAAGTGGATATTATCCATAAAATACAGGTACTATGCCCCAATCCTCAGACCCAAAGAAGCTAAATAAGAAGGAAGGCCTAAACAAGGAGGTTTGAATCTCACTTAGAAGGCAGATGGAGGGAGAGAATTGAAAGGAAGAGGGAATAGGGAGAGAAATTTGGTGGTCGGGATCAGGTGTGGGGAAGGACAGGAGAAAGGGTTTGATGGCCATAAAAATGAATGGAAATATACAACTGATGGAGGTAAAGTACATCTCTAGGACTTAAAAGACCTGGGATAAGGGAGGCTCCCAAGAATCTATGGAGGTGACTTAGCTGTGTGTCAAAACACTAAGAATCTGGAACCTGAAGACGCCAGCTCCTATAGCCAGGCAGAAACCCCACTGGAGCAATACAGACATAAAGGTACCCTTAAATTTTTCAACCCCAAATTTATCCTGTCTGCAAGAAATCCAGCCACGGGGAATTGAACAGAAACTGAGAGACTAGCAAACCAATAACTCAGCAACTTGAAGCCCATCTCATGGAGAAGAACAATCCCTGACACTATTAATGATACTATGTTATGATGACAGGAGAATGCTGTTCTCTGAGAGGCTCCATCCAGCAGATAAGACAGACAGATTTAGACACTTACAGTCAAACAGTGAATAGAGCTTGGGGACTCTAATGCAAGAACTGGAGGAAGGACTACAGTCCCTGAAGGGGATTGGAAAACTGCAGTAAGACCAACAGGGTCAACTCACCTTGACCCTTGCAGCTCTCATAGTCTAAGCCACTGACCAAAGAAGAGTCATAGGCTGGACCTAGGCCTCCCTACATATGTAGCAGATTTGCATCTTGGTCTTCATGTGCTTTCCAAACAACTGGCATGGGGGTTATACCAAAAGCTGCTGCCTATTTGTGGGATATATTCTTCTAGCTGGGCTGCCCTGTCTGGCTCCAGTAGGAGAGAAAGCACGAAGTCTAGCAAAGACTTGAAGTGCCAGGATGGGGGATAGCCAGTGGTCTCCAACACACTCACAAGAGAAGGAGATGGGTGATGGGGAACAGATTGTGTGTGTGTGTGTGTGTGTGTGTGTGTGTGTGTGTGTGTGTCAGGGGGTAGGGATTACTGTAAAGGGAAGTGAGCAGAGTGTAACATGAATAAATAAGTAAAATAATATTAAGTTTAAAAATTAACTAGAAGATACATAGAAATTAGACATAATTACAGGGTACCACATTGAGATGGACGTAATATCCTCTCAAACATTTTTTTTCTGGGAAAAATTCACAATTATTGCACATAATTGCACTGTACATAGTCACTGTATGGCATAACAAATCATGAGAATTTATTTCTTCTAATTTACTTAGTGTTCAATGATAACACTTTTATTTCTTTCTACTCCTTTCACACTCAGTTAAACACCATTGTACCCTCAGCATCTAAAATATGCCTTTCAGATCCCTAGTATGTCATACCTAAGTCTTTCCACATGGTCCTAATTTTTTTGTTATCAAATGCTAAACTTAAAGAAGAGCTAAACAGGGGTTAGGAAAATGGCTCAGCACTTAAGAACATGTGTTATTCTTGCAAATGGTTGGAGTTCAGTTCTCAGAACTCATATTGGATAGGCCACAAGCATTTGTAACTCCTATAGCTATATGATAGCTTATTCTGGGATATCCAGGAATCTGTATGTATGTATATATATATATATATATATATATATATATATATATACATACAGATATCTAGATAACATAATGCTGTAGGTATTTCCATCTTTAAAAAAACTGTCTTTCATTCTTTTATATCTAAAAAGAGTGTCATGTGAATTTTCTTTTTTTAGTTCTTTATAATATATTTTTTATTGGATATATTCTATATTTACATTTCATTTCCCTTTTTCTGGTTCCCCGCCCCCCAAAGGTTCCACATGCCCTTTTCCCTCCCCGTGTTCCCCCACTCACCCTTTCCCACTTCCCTGTTCTGGTGTTCCCTTACACTGATGCTTTGAGCGTTTCCAGAACCAGGGTCCACTCCTTCCTTCTTGTCGGACATCATTTGGTATGTAGATTGTGTCTTTGGTGTCCCAAGATTCTAGGCTAATATCCACTTATCAGTGAGTGTATACCATGGGCATTCTTTAGAGACTTGGTTACCTCACTTAGTATGATGTTCTCCAACTCCATCCATTTCTCTAAGAATTTCATGAATTCATTGTTTCTAATGGCTGAATTGTAATCCATTGTGTATATATACCACATTTTTTTGTATCCATTCTTCCGTTGAGGGACATCTGAGTTCTTTCCAGCTTCTGGCTATTATAAATAAGGCTGCTATGAACATAGTGGAGAAATTTGGATGGCTGAGAAACACCTTAGAAATATTCAACATCATTAGTCATTAGAGAAATGCAAATCAAAACAACCCTGAGATTTTACCTCATACCAGTCAGAATGGCTAAGTTTAAAAACTCAGGAAACAGCAGGTGTTGGTGAGGATGTGGAGAAAGAGGAGCACTCCTCTACTGCTCGTGGGACTGCAAGCTGGTTCACCACTCTGGAAATCAGTCTGGCGGTTCCTTAGAAAACTGTACATGATACTTCCTGGAGGACACAGCCATACCACTCTTGGGCATATACCCAGAAGATTCCCCAGAATGCAATAAGCATACATGCTCCATCATGTGAGTTTTCATATTAATCTAATATGAAGTCTGAAATAACTTTGTAAGTTAAAAATAAAACACTATAATAAAGTACTATAATAAAGTAATTAAATACTATAATAAAAATAATCAGCTATATTTTTATACAAATGATAAATGAGCTGAGAAAGAATTTAGGGAAACAATATAGTTAACACCCACAAATATTATAAATTTTCTTGGCAGGTGAAAGACATGTATTATAAGAACTTCAAATCTTAAAAAAAGAAAGAATAGAAAAGAAAGAATAAAGAAAGATAACAGAAGATAGAAAAATTTCCTATGCTCATGGATTTGTGAGATTAGCATCATCAAAAGTCCTTCTTATCAAAAGCAATCTTCAGATTCAGTACAATCTCTATCAATAATTCTACCAAATTTTTATATATCTTGAAAGAATAATACTCAACTTCATATGAAAAAAACAATAAATACAGGATAGCTATAACATAATGTACAATAAAATAACTTCTGGAGTTATCACTACCCCTGATTTTAAGCTGTATTACAAAGTAATAGGAAAAACAATGGTATGATATTAGCACAGAAAACAAACATGCTGATCATAAATGCAATTGAAAATCCAGAAGCAAACTCATATGCATACAGGCACTTTATTCTTGACAAATAAGTCAAAATTATACAATGGGGAAAAAAGCATCTTGAAGAAATGGTACTGGACTGAGTATATACATTTAGCAGGATGCAATTAGATCCGTATTTATTACCCTTCACAATACTTCCTTTCAAATAGATCACCATAAAACTGGATAGACTAAATCTCATAGCAAAGATAATGGTGCGTT
The DNA here is from genome assembly GCA_964023405.1 of Apodemus agrarius. NCBI lineage: Eukaryota > Metazoa > Chordata > Mammalia > Rodentia > Muridae > Apodemus > Apodemus agrarius. Next base: position 122,219,632 of record OZ030007.1, read on the forward strand.
GTCTTCAACACATTGGGACAGGAGGCAATGTCCTGAACAGAATCAACAGGTCAGGAAATAAGAGCAAACATTAGTAAATGAGACCTCATGAGATTGAAACTCTGTAAAGCCAAGGATACCATCTTTAGGATGAAATGGCAGTCAAAAGAGAGGAAAATGATATTCACCACCCCTCATCTGACAGATGACTGATATCTAAAATATATGAAGAACTCAAAAAAAAAACTGGACATCAACAAACTAAGTAACCCAGTTAAATAATGGGGTAAAGATCTAAACAGAATTCTCAATGAGAATCTGCACTGGTGAAGAAGCATTTAAATAAGTGTTCAACATCCTTAGTCATCAACTTAATGAAAGTGAAAAGGACTCTGAGATTCCAGCACATTTCAGTACTGGCTGAGATAAAACAAAACAAAACAAAACAAAACATGCAAACAACAACAACAACAACAAACTTCAAGCAACATCTCATGCTGGCAAGAATGTGGAACAAGGTTAACACTCCTCAGTGCTGTGGGGAGTGCAAAATTGCACAAACACTCTATACATCAGCTTGGGGGTTTCTTACACATTTGAGAATAGTTCTACCATAAGACCCAGCTACAGGACTCCTGGGTATCTACCCAAAAGATGCTCTACAAAGACACTTGCTTTCCTATGTTCACAGCAGGTATCTTTATAATACCCAGAAATTAGAAACAACCCAAATGTCTCTCATGTGAAGAATGATTAAAGAAATATTGGACATTTGCACAGTGCAATATTACTAAGAATTAAGTAAAAGAACAGCATAAATTTTGTAGGCAATAGATAGAACTAGAAAGGATCCTGATTGATATAACCCAGACACAGAAAGACAAACATGGTATATACTTACTTATAGGTGGATGTTAGTCATAAAGAAGGATGAACACACACCCACAAACCCAAAAAAGATAAGTAAAAAGGGGAGTCTCAAGAGTGGTTTCACGAATCTCACTGAGAAGAGTGAATAGATTAGATATTGGGTAGTAGATTGAAGGAAGGAATTGGGTTGGGGAGGTTGGGGTGTAAGAGTTAGGGGGATGATGTGGTTGGAGAACAAAGGGAGTGAGAACTGGGAAGGAGAACCGTAATCTGAGGAAACAAGCATCTCTCAGACAAGCTAAAAGCTCCAAGGAATCTATGAGGGTGAGACTAAGCTAAGACTCTAGAAACAGGGAATATGGAACCTCAGGTGGCCACATCATTTAACCAGGCAAGACTTCTAATGGAAGAATGGGACACCAGTATTCAAGATCCAACCAGGAAGGGGGATAACATATGAAATGTAAATAAATAGAATAACTAATAAAAATTTTTAAAAAGAGACGAAAAAGAAAACAAAGGAGAGGAGTGAGCAGAACCTGTAATTATCATGTAAAGTAAATTAATTAATACAGAAACTAAACAAACAATACACTAAAAGTTTGGAGGAGATAATGCAGCTAGGTTGGTAAAAATGTTTTGTGTGAAACATGCAGGCCTGCTGATTATATCAAAACCACAGGGGGTGGGGGAAGGAAAAGAAAGGCAACATGGAGTAATTACAGGGAGGCAGAAGCATCAGGATCCCTAAGGGTTTCTGGACACTAATTGAATCAATGAGTTCCAGGCCCCTGAAAAGACTCTTAAAAGTCAATAGATCATGGGTAAGGACACCTGAGTTGACCTCTGGACTTTATTTGCAGATATATGTGAACACACATGAACACATACACACACATACACACAAACACACACACACACACTTCTAAATTAGCAAACTTATTTTTCAAAAATATTTATAAAGTCTAAGTGATAGAAGAATCATTCTTCAATGTTCTGCTGTTAAATTTTTGTTGAAGTCTATCACAGTTGTCAGTGAAAATGAAAAATCTGACATTGACTAATTTATGCTTATTACTTAATCAAAAGTGAAACATAGTGATTGTATAATCACATAAATAACAGATGATATACTGCCTTTTATAAGCATAACCTTGATTTATTTCTAAAAAAAAAGAAGTACAATTACCTAAGTTCATATTTAAAAATTTGGTAAGAATCAGTGCTTTCTCATTAAACATTTTAAAAGTAATGTTTAAGATAGGGCTCATGACATTTCCTATTAATTTAATTCTCAATTGAGTATTATATGCATATTGTATATCTTGAGTTACGTAGAATGCCTTAGGATTCTAGATGAGTGCATTTACTTCTAATTGAATCAAAGCTTGTACAAATGTATAGCCTATACTTTGTGTTCAAAGAGAATCTTCACAAGTATTAATCAACATATTTGACAATGTTACATGAAATCACATATATAAATATTATTTTAACCATGAAATAAGCTAATCTATAATTCTCGAGGGGTGGCTATGGTTAACTATGTGTATTGATCTTGAAGATGATTTGAGTTCTCAGCTAAGCAACTACATAGGGTACTACTACCATCTACAGCATCAGAATCAGGAGATCTAGTTCTCACTTCTGGTCTCCATAGGTATCTGAACTCACACATACACAAATACACAAAGACAGATACAGACATACATACACACGTACACACTCACACAATAATATTTTGAAAAGCTATGTTATTTTCCAGAGATAGTCTAGAGTGACTTACACTCATAATATTCACAGCTTGAACTCACAACTGCAACACTTTTTCCTCTCACATCTCTAATAAACCAAAAAAGAAAATAAAAATCTGAACAGAAACTCCTTCTATAAGTAGGGAAAAAGTTTTTTTTACATAAGACACATAAGCAATTGCAACAGCAAGATGGTTCAGTGAGCTGGGATACCTACAACCAAGCTTGACAACCTGATGTCATCCATGAAGGTAAGCTGTCTTTTAACACCACATGCGATAAGAATCATGCATAAGGATATTCAAAAATACAAAGTATTTTAAAAAATAATAAAAATACAACATGTCTGTTTTATATTTTATGAGTGAAAATGAATAAGTACCAATGAGAATAAAGCTATATATGTTTTATGCAATATCATAAAATGGATGCATTTCATTTTAAATATTTTTATAAATCTAGTTCATAGTGTTGTAATCATGCTAGACATATTATTAAATATCTATAGTTTTGAATCTGTTATAAAATAATATATTCTTGTGATGCAGACCTAGACTCCTGTCTATGGAAAATAAAGAGAATTAACAAGAAGGAGATGCATATAAAAGAAATAAGTAGAGGAAATATATTCAAGATACAGTCTATACTTGTGTGAAAAATGGCCTTGTCTAACAGAATACCTTAAGGACCAGAATAGAGGATAGTTAAAAGAAAATCTCCTAGGACTTAAAATAGTCCATAGTATAGGAATCTCTCTGTGCAGTATTAATATTTTCAATATTGCCCAACCTTTAGGAACAAATCATGAGCTTCTTGGGTTTCTTGGATTTCTCACAATTCTTTGTAATTTTCCACTGTGGAATAGTATTGACTGTCTAGGTCAAAGTGTCATTGACAGTGTCAAACTTAACCCTTAATAATCTCAATTGTAATTTTAAATTATAAATGATAAAAATTTAGAAGGCAGAAGTGTTGATTATATTCTACTTTTTAGAAAAGTAGTACTCTTTCAAATAAAAAATATCCAAGAGTTTCTAAATGCAATCATCAAATAGCATGTGTAAAATATCTTTCCAACAAAATATTTCTCCTTTAATATTTAAATTATTATTTAAATAATAATTATCCATCTATTCACAGTATAGTTTGGGAATAGTTAAGCATGAAATTAAAATTTTTATTCTAAAAATAAAACATGCTTCTCATTCTATTCAATAATTATTTTTCTTACAAAGTATAATTTTTTTAGACAGACAGGTTGAACAATAAAATAGAATTGAAGACTGAAAAATAAACCCATACAATTATGGTTACTTGATTTTTTTTTACAAGGAAACAAAAAATATATACACTGGAAAAAAGAAAGCATGTTCAATAAATGGTGCTGGTCTAACTGGCAGTCTGTATGTAGAAAAATGAAAATGGATCCATATTTGTCACCTTGTATAAAGTTCAGGTCAAAGCGAATCATGAACTTTATCCTATTAGATATGCTGAATCTAATAGAAGAGAAAGCAGCAAAAAAACCCTCAAACTCATTGGCACAGAGAAAATTTTTCTGAACAGAACTCCAATGACTCAGACTCTAAGATTAAAAAAAAATGATAAATGGGACCTTAGGAAAGTGAAAAGCTTCAAAAGACACAGTCAATAGGACAAATCAACAATCTATAGATTGGGGAAAAAATTTACTAACCCCACATTCAATAGAGGGCTAATATCCAAAATATGTATGGAACTCAAGAAGCTAAACTCGAAAAAAACCATCAATCAAATACAAAAATGGGGTACAGAGCTAAACAGAGAATTCAGGTCACAGGTATCTTGAATAGCTGAGAAGCACTTAAAGAAATGTTCAAAGACCTTAGTCCTCAGAGAAATGCAAATCAAAAGGATTCTGAGATTCTACACTACTCCAATAAGAATGGCTAAGACCAAAACTAAGATGACAGCACATGTTGGTGAGGATGTGGAAAAGGAGGAACACTCCTTCATTCCTGGTGGGACTGCAAACTGATATAACAACTCTGGAAATCAATCTGGAGGTTCCTCAGAAAATTGGAAGTAGATCTACCTGAAGACATAGCTATAGAAATTCACTAAATCCAGAGCCATGTATATTTCTTCCTTAAATTAAAAAATTTATTTAAGTCACCTGTAGCACAGAGTATTTACAGATATATGACAAAGTAAAAAGCAAGAAAAGTATTTAATGAAAAATATTATGTTTCGTATGGAACATGTACATATATATGTACGTATTTATTATATTAAATATTTACATTAAACATCAATTGATAAATAATTGTTGCCTGCAATTTACATTTCCTTGTTTACAAATGTACTGTCCAAATAAAATATATAACATCAGTATAAACAAGTGAAATATAATATATCATATTGAATTTTTAAATAATTTTCTGGTACTATGCCTATCTTAGCCAGACAAAAGTGTTTAAAAACTGGATAAAAATGGAAACGTTTTCTCATTTGTTGATTGAGTCAGGATAAAATGATCTAATTCAGCTGATTTTTTTATTCTCCTGAACAGACAACCCATGGGGAATTCCTATTTGCTGTAGTCAGACCTGATGAACAGAGCTTTCAGGAAGATTGCTGCAGCTAAGACCTTGGAAAGGACTCTTCAGGGGTCCGGATTGAACTTGAGTCACCCCTTTATACCTGGCGTAATAGCAGAGGACATTTTGCAAAGGCCTTGCTGCAGCAATTGCAATAACAGCATTAGCAGCTCACACAGTGGGTAGTAAAGTGCCAGCCAGCCATTAGGAGGGACAGAAGGAAGGGCGATCTCAGGAGGTTGAGCAGTGTCAGCCTTTATTCAGTCTTACTTGGGCACAGAATATTGTGTTTGCCTTTGTTTTAGAATTTTTCTTCTTCCTTTAAACCAGTGCTTATTCATTTCTATTAAACATGTTTTCTTTTAAAGGTATAAAATTTAATATGCACGACACTTAAAATTCAAATAAAAGCATATTGAAGGTGTATTTTCAGAAAGTGATTACCATTAAAACGTCATTAATATTACAAATAGAAAGTAACACTTTGTTTTATTTTTCTTTGTGCTGTAAGTAATGGTGATTATTCATGCGTTTGCTTTTAAAATAAATTGTGTGTAGATAATTTAGCAAGCATAAACTTCCAAGTAAATGCTTTGCTGAATGTTATGCATAAAAATTGCGCATAACCATTAATTGTTCCTAATTCAGGGTATTCATGTGATTTGCCAATTTACAACTTTTTAAGTAAAATCTCTTCATTACTTCTAAAGAGACGCTAATCATTGTATGGTTGAGATAAACATAAAAAATTATGAAAGAACATAACAAGTGAATTTTATACATTCAGATTATTTGTGGCCTCAAATAAAGCCTAAAGATTCTAATTGCTTTGAATAGAATCAAGAAACAATCCAACACCCTCTTCACTATGTTGTAATGTTTTATAGAGACTTTTATGGCCTAGGCATTGTGTTGCTATAGCCTCGTGACATCAATCTGCATGTTCATGAATTTTGAGCACATCATAATTTACAGCCTAGATGGCATCCATAAAACTTCCTGTTATATCAGAAGGGTGAGTCTCTTCCATTTTATTACATATTCACAAGTGATGGCAAAATCTATTGCATTATTCATACTTGTAACCCAATAGTATATAATACATCATTATGTGTGATTTAACTAGATGCTGTATAATATTCTGAATGATCTCTGGTGGCTGTAAAATATACAAATGTTAATGAGAGACATTGGAATATTCTTTTAATATGTGACTATATCAACCATTGAAACTTACCTAGAAAGCTCTAAACTGTTGTACATTGAAATGAATTTAAGAACAAAGTGTGACTTAAAGGTGACACCTAGATGATTCATTAAGAGTCAATGACATGGTCACAAATGTGTGTCAATTTACTATAACTATATTAAAACAGTAAAGTTCTTCAAACTCAAACATTTTATCAACATATCTAAGACATCAGAAAGTCCAATTATCCCTTAAAATCTTAAACAGATTAGTAAAATTTATAGAATCACTTGGAAATGAACAAATCCCTGGGTTTTACCATTATTTCCTTGTATAATACCCTTACTTGAATTTAAACAGTTCCTTATTCATATTTTTTAGGAAAATCATCAGAATTAAAATTTTAACAGAAAAATAATCTTTGCCATATTATTAGCCCAAATTAATCACGAATGCATTATATATTTTAATTTTTTCATTTTTTTTTACTCTTAGAATGAGCAGCATTTTATAAAATTGTTAAAAGGCTTCTTTTAAGATGGTATTTTTTTATTATTTTCTATATTTTTGTTTACATTCCAAATGATTTTCCCTTTCCTGGTTCACCCCTCCCCCTAAGTCACAAAAGTCCTCTTCCCTGCTACAGATCCCCAATCAACCCCTTACCCCTTTGTGTCCTGGCAATCCACTACAATGCTGCATCAAGCCTTTACAGGACCAGGGCCCTCTCCTTCCTTCTTCTTGGGAATGATTTGATATGTGAGTGGTGTCTTGGGTTTTCAGAGATTCTGGTCTAATATCCACTTATCAGTGACTGCATTCCATGTGTATTCTTTTGTGAATGAGTTACTCACTTAGAATGATTTTCCAGTTCCAACCATTTGCCTAAGAATTTCAAGAATTCATTGTTTATAATTGCTGAGTAGTACTACATTGTGTAAATATACCACATTTTCTGTATCCATTCCTCTATTGAGGGACATCTGAGTTCTTTCCAGCTTCTGACTATTATAAATAAGGCTACAATGAACATAATGGAGCATGTGTCCTGATTGCATGCCAGGGAATATTCTGTATATGCTTAGGAGTAGTATAGCAGGGTCCTCCAGAAGTGTCATGGCCAGTTTTCTGAGGAAACTCTAGATTGATTTCCAAAGTGGTTGTAACATCTTGCACTCCCACCAGAAGTGGATGAGTGTTCTTCATTCTCCACATTCTTTCCAACACCTACTGTCTCCTGAGTTTTTAATTTTAGCCATTCTGACTGGTGTGAGGTGAAATCTCAGGGTTGTTTTGATTTGCATTTCCCTAATAACTTATGATATTGAACATTTCTTAAGGTGCTTCTCGACCATCGGAAGTTCTTCAGGTAAAAATTCTTTGTTTGGCTCTGTACCCCATTTTCTAATAGGGTTTTAGTTTTCTGGGGTTTAACTTCTTGAGTTCTTTGTATGTATTGTATTTAAGCCCTCTGTCAGATATACGGTTAGTGAGGATATTTCCCCAATTTGTTGGTTGCCATTTTGTCCAATTGACAGTGTCCTTTGCCTTACAGAAACTTTGTAATTTTATGAGGTCCCATTTGTCAATTCTTGATCTTAGAGCATAAGCTATTGGTGTTCTGTTCAGGGACGTTTCCGCTGTGCCCATGCGCTCAAGGGTATTCCCAAGTTTCTTTTCTATTAATTTCAGTGTGTATGGTTTTATGTGGAGGTCCTTGATCCACTTGGAGTTGATCTTAATACAAGTAGATAAGAATGGATCAATTCGCATTATTCTGCCTGCTGACCTCCAATTGTACCGGCACCATTTGTTGAAAAGGCTTTTTTACACTGGATGTTTTCAGCTCCGTTGTCAAAGATGAAGTGACTATAGGTATGTAGGTTCATTTCTGAGTCTTCAATCCTATTCCATTGATCTACCTGCCTATCACTGTACAGTTTTTAGCACTGTTTCACTGTAGAATTTCTTGAGGTCCGGGATACTGATTCCCTCAGAAGTTCTTTTACTGTTGAGAATAGTTTTAGCTATCCTGGGTATTTTGTTATTCCAGATGAATTTGAGAAATGCTCTTTCTACCTCTATGAAGAACTTAGTTGGGGTTTTGATGGGGATTGTGTTGAATCTGTATATTGCTTTTGGTAAGATGGCCATTTTAATTATATTAATCCTGCCAATCCATGAGCATGAAAGTTTTTTTCCTTTTTTTGAAGTCTTCTTCAATTTTCTTTTTCAGAGACCTGAAGTTCTTGTCTACAGATCTTTCACTTGTTTGGTTAGAGTCACACCAAGATACTTTATATTGTTTGTGGCTATTGTGAAGGGTGTCATTTCCCGAATTTCATTCTCAGCCTGCTTATTCTTTGAGTATAGGAAGGCTTGAGTTGATTTTATAACCAGCCACTTTGCAGAAGAAGTTGTTTTTCAGCTGTAGGAGTTCTCTGGTGGAGTTTTTTTGGAAACTTAAGTATACTATCATATCATCTGTGAATAGTGATAGTTTGACTTCTTCCTTTCCAATTTGTATTCCTTTAACCTCCTTTTGTTCTCTAATTGCTTTAGATAGTACTTCAAGTACTATATTGAAAAGATATGGAGAGATTTTAGTTGATTTTAGTTGGATTGTTTCAAGTTTCTCTTTATTTAGTTTGACATTTGTTACTGGTTTGCTGTATATTGATTTTACTGTTTAGCTATGGGCCTTGAATTCCTGTTCTTTCTAAGACTTTTAGCATGAAAGTATCCTGAATTTTGTCAAGCGCTTTTTCAGTATCTAATGAAATGACCATGTGGTTTTTTATTTTGAGTTTGTTTATGTAGTGGATTGCATTGGTAGATTTCCATATATTGAACCATTTCTGCATCCCTGGGATGAAGACTACTTGATCATGGTGAAAGATTATTTTGATGGGTTCTTAGATTTGGTTGACAAGAATCTTATTGAGTATTTTTGTATTGATGTTCATAAGGGAAATTGGCCTGAAATTCTCTTTCTTTGTTGAATCTTTGTGTGGTTTTGTTATCAGCATAAATATTACTTCATAGAACATGTTGGGTAGTGTTTCCTCTGTTTCTATTTTGTGGTATAGTTTGAAAAGTATTGGTGTTAGGTACTCTTTGAAAGTCTGATAGCATTCTACATTAAAACTCTCTGGTCCTGTGCTTTTTTATGTTTGGAAAACTTTCTATGGTTTCTTCTATTTCTTTAGGATTATGGGACTGTTTTGGTGATCTATTTGATCCTATTTTATTTTTGTTAATTGGTATCTGTCCAGGAAATTGTCCATTTTCTATAAAATTTCAATTTGTATTAAGTATAGGCTTTTGTAGTATGATCTGATGATTTATTAAATTTCCTCAGTTTCTGTTGTTATATCTCCCTTTTCATTTCTTCTTCTTCTTCTTCTTCTTCTTCTTCTTCTTCTTCTTCTTCTTCTTCTTCTTCTTCTTCTTCTTCTTCTTTTTTTTTTTGATTTTTCGAGACAGGGTTTCTCTGTGTAGCCCTGGCTGTCCTGGAACTCACTCTGTAGACCAGGCTGGCCTCAAACTCAGAAATCTGCCTGCCTCTGCCTCCCAAGTGCTGGGATTAAAGGCATGTGCCACCACCGCCTGGCTCCCTTTTCCTTTCTAATTTTGTTAATTTGGATACTGTCTCTTTGCCCTATGGTTAGTTTAAGGATTTATCTATCTTGTTGATTTTTCTCAAAGAACCATCTCCAGGTTTTGATGATTCTTTGTATCGTTCTCTTTGTTTCTACTTGATTGATTTCAGCCCTGAGTTTGATGATTTCTTGTCTTCAACTCCTCCTGGGTGAATTAGCTTCTTTTTGTTCTAAGGCTTTCAGGTGTGCCATTAAGCTGCTAGTGTACACTCTCTCCAGTTTCTTTTTGGAGGCACTCAGGGCTATGGCTTTTCCTCTTAACACTGCTTTCATTGTGTCCCATAAATTTGGGTATGTTGTGCCTTCATTTTCATTAAATTCTAAAAAGTCTTTGAGTTCTTTCTTTATTTCTTCCTTGACCAAAGTATCATTGAGTAGATTATTGTTCAGTTTCCATGTGTATGTGGGATTTCTATTGTTTTTGTGGCTGTTGAAAACCACTCTTACTCAATAGTTATCTCCTAGGAGGCATGGGATTACTTTGATCTTATATTTGTTGAGGTTTGTCTTGTAACCAATTATATGATAAATTTTGGAGAAGGTAACATGAGGTGCTGAGAAAAAGGTATATTCTTTTGCTTTAAAATGAAATGTTCTATGTAGATCTCTTAAACCCAGTTGGTACAAAACTTCAATTAGTTTCCCCGTGTCCCTGTTTAGTTTCTGGTGTCCTGATTGGTCCACTGAGAATAGTGGAATGTTGAAGTCACCCACAATTATTGTGTTAGGTGCAATGTGTGCTTTGAGCTTTAGTAAAGTTACTTTTACTAATGAGGGTGCCCTTGCACTTGGAGCATAGTTGTTCAGAATTGAGAGTTCTTCTTGGTGGATTTTTCCTTTAACCAGCAAGAAGTGTCCTTCCTTGTCTCTTTTGATGAATTCAGGTTGAAAGTCTATTTTTCTCATATTAGAATGGCTACTCAGTGGGTCAATTCGCATTCTTCTGCATGTTGACCTCCAGTTGAACCAGCACCATTTGTTGAAAAGGCTATCTTTTTTCCACTGGATGGTTGTGGCTCCTTTATCAAAGATCAAGTGACCATAAGTCTGTGGGTTCATTTCTGGGTCTTCAATCCTATTCCATTGATCTACCTGCCTGTTGCTGTACCAATAACATGCAGTTTTTAACACAATTGCTCTGTAGTACTGCTTGATCTCAGGGATATTGATTCCCCCAGAAGTCCTTTTATTGTTGAGAATAGTTTTAGCTATCCTGGGTTTTTTGTTGCTCCAGATGAATTTGAGAATTGCTCTTTCCAGATCTATGAAGAATTGATTTGGGATTTTGATGGAGATTGCATTGAATCTGTAGATTGCTTTTGGCAAGATGGCCATTTTTACTATATTGATCCTGCCAATCCAGGAGCAAGAAATATTTTTCCATCTTCTGAGGTCTTCTTCGATTTCTTTCTTCAAGGACTTGAAGTTCCTGTCATACAGATCTTTCGCTTGTTTGGTTAGAGTTACACCAAGGTACTTTATGTTGTTTGTGGCTATTGTGAAGCGTGTTATTTCCCTAACTTCTTTCTCGGCCTGCTTGTCCTTTGAGTACAAGAAGGCTATTGATTTGCTTGAGTTAATTTTATAACCAGCCACTTGACCCACTCTTATCTCCTTGTACTAAGACTCCAAGTATCAACTCCAAGTATCAACTCCAAGTGGATCAAGGACCTCCACATAAAACCAGACACACTGAAACTATTAGAAAAGAAACTTGGGAAGACCCTGCAGGACATGGGCACAGGGGGAAAGTTCCTGAACAGAACACCAATAGCTTATGCTCTAAGATCAAGAATTGACAAATGGGACCTCATCAAATTACAAAGTTTCTGTAAGGCAAAGGACACTGTCAGAAGGACAAAACGGCAACCAACAAAGTGGGAAATGATCTTCACCAACCCCACATCCGACAGAGGGCTAATATCCAATACATACAAAGAACTCAAGAAGTTAGACCCCAAAGAACCAAATAACCCTATCAAAAAATGGGATACAGAGCTAAACAAAGAATTTTCCCAGAAGAAATGCAGATGGCCGAGAAACACCTTAAGAGATGTTCAACATCATTAGTCATCAGCGAAATGCAAATCAAAACAACCCTGAGATTCCACCTCACACCAGTCAGAATGGCTAAGATTAAAAACTCAAGAGACAACAGGTGCTGTCGAGGATGTGCAGAAAGAGGAACACACCTCCACTGTTGATGGGATTGCAAAATGGTAAAACCGCTCTGGAAATCAGTGTGGAGGTTCCTCAGAAAATTGGGCATGTCACTTCCGGAGGAGCCTGGCATACCACTCCTGGGCATATACCCAGAGGATTCCTCTGCATACAATAAAGACACATGCTCCACTATGTTTATAGCAGCCTTGTTTATAATAGCCAGAAATTGGAAGGAGCCCAGATATCCCTCAAAATAGGAATGGATACAGAAAATGTGGTATATTTATATAATGGAGTACTACTCAGCAATTAAAAATAATGAACTCATTCAATTTTTAGGTAAATGGTTAGATCTGGAAACTATCATCCTAAGTGAGCTAACCCAATCACAAAAGAATACACATGAAATGCAATCACTGATAAGTGGATATTAATGAGCCCAGAAGCCCTAAATACTCAAGGCACAATTAGCAAGTCAAATGACTCCCAAGAAGAAGAAAGGAGAAGACCCTGAGACTGTAAAGATTGGATCCAGTATTGTAGACCCAGAACAGAGATATTGTAGGAGGGGGGAATGAGTGGGGAATAGAAGTGGGGGGGAGAGGAATTATGGGACATATGGTGGGGGGTAACTGGGAAAGGGAAAAGCCTTTGGAATGTAAACATAGAATATAGAAAATAAAAATTAAAAAAAAAGAATGGCTACTCAGACTTGATTCCTGAAACCATTTGCTTGTAAAATTGTCTTACAGCCTTTTACTCTATGGTAGTGTTTGTCTTTGACACTCAGGTGTGTTTCCTGTATGCAGCAAAATGTAAGGTCCTGTTTTCATATCCACACTGTTAGTCTATGTCTTTTTATTGGTGAATTGAGTCCATTGATTTTAAGAGCTATTAAGGAATAGTGATTATTACTTCCTGTCATCTTTGATGTTATTTTTATATTTGAGTGGTTATGTTCTTTTGGGTTTGATGAAAGAAGGTTATTATCTTGCTATTACCAGGGTGTAGTTTCCCTCCTTGTATTGGCGTTCTCCACCTATTATGCCCTATAGGGCTGAGTTTGTGGAAAGATACCGTGTCAGATTGTTTTTTTCATGGAAGATCTTGGTTTCTCCATCCATAGTGATTGTGAGTTTTGCTGGGTATAGTAGTCTTGACTGGCATTTGTGTTCTCTTAGATTCTGCATTAGATCTGTCCAGGATCTCTAGCTTTCATGGTCTCTGGTGAGAAGTCTGGTGTAGTTCTGATAGGTTTTCCTTTTGTATGTTACTTGACCTCTTTCTCTTACTGCCTTTAATACTCTTTCTTTGTTTAGTACATTTGTGGTTTTGATTATTATGTGACAGGAGGTATTTCTGTTCTGGTCCAGTCTGTTTGGAGTTCTGTAGGCTTCTTGTATATTCATGAGCATCACTCTCTTTAGGTTAGGGAAGTTTTCTCCCATAATTTTGTTGAAGATATTTGCTGTCCCTTTAAGTTGTAAAGCTTCACTCTCTCATCTATACCTATAATCCTTAGGTTTGGTCTTCTCATTGTGTCCTGGATTTCCTGGAAATGCTTTATGTTACAAGCTTTTGCATTTTGCATTTTCTTTGACTGTTGAGTCAATGCTTTCTATGGTATCTTAGGCATCTGCGATTCTGTCTTCTATCTCTTGTATTCTTGTTGTTGATATTTGTATCTATGGCCCCTGATTTCTTCCCAAAATTTTCTATCTCCAAAGTTGTTTCCGTTTGTGATTTCTTAGTTGTTTTTACTTCTGTTTTTAGATCCTGGATGGTTTTGCTCACTTTCTTCACTTGTTTGTTTGTGTTTACCTGTAATTCTTTAAGAGATTTTTGTTTCCTATTTCATGACATCTACCTCTTGACCCAAGTTCTCCTGTATTTCTTTAAGTGATTTTTGCATTTCCTCTTTATTGGCTTCTATCTGTTGACCCATATTCTCCTGAATTTCTTTAAATGATTTTTGTGTTTCCCTTGTAAGAGCTTCTAACTTTTGATCTATTTTCTCCTGTATTTCTTTAAGAGATTTATTTGTCCTTCATGTGTTCCTCGAACAGCATCATGACCAGAGATTTTAAATCCAAATCTTTTTTTTTCTAGTGTGTTGGGGTATTCAGGACTTGCTATTGTTGGAGAATTCAGTTCAGATGTTGCCATATTGCCTTGATTTCTGTTAGTAACATTCCTATGTTTGCCTTTTGCCATCTGGCTATCTCTGGAGTTAGATGGTGTTGTTGTCACTGTCTGTTACTTGAACCTCCTGTGAGCCAGTAAGGCTCTGGATCCCCACCACTGCATGACAGGTTTTCTCCTGGCCCAGATTGCAGATGTGCAGCCCTCCTTTGGATACTGTTCGAGCCCTGTACTTGGGTTGTCTCTGTGAACCTTGTGCTTCCTGTCTGCTCTGTCAGGGAGCAACAATGGTGGATGCTGCAGGGACCTTTTCTAAGTTCTGTTCACTCTGCAAGGCAAAAGTCTCCAGACACAGCTGGAACACAGAAGGCCTGCAGAGTTGCCCAGGCCCTGGGTGCAGGCAGAAGCCTGACAGGCTGAGACCCAAGGAATGTTAGACTCGGGCTAAGTCTTTGTACCTGGCTCTGCCAGTCAGATCTATCTGGAGTCAGGGAGACAAGATGGAGGAGAGCCATGAAAAGGCTTAGTAAAATCATAGTTAATTGTTTGAAACTGTGAAGAGCCATAGAGATGAAAAAATTCTTCAAAATATAGCCATGTTTCCCTTCCCTCTTGTTGAAGAGACCTTAAATTAGCAGAAAGCTTGCTAATTTAGAAATGCTACTTTAGAATTAGAAAGCTGTATGTTACTAAGAGGGTTTGCGTGTCAGTACAGCACTCTATTCTTAGAGTAGCATGCTGGTCATTGTTGTGATTCACAGATGTCATAGATCTAGGTTGCGCTGTTGTTTGCTTCCATACTTTGGAAACTTGTAAGAGAGATCCTGCTACTACTCTATGATAGCTAGCCTTCAGAGAAGTAGCTTTAAGGACAGATCCGGTTTGGAGGACTTTGTGTCCTGTGTCAGAATGATATGGTACCTTCAGTAATTGGACTAATATTTCACATCTAGGGTAAAAACCAAGGACATTAGCAATAATTATAATATTTTGGGAGTTCCTTGGATAATCAAGGCCACAACTCAAAAAAAGGGCCTCTCCTGCTAATGTTTTATTAGATGAGATGAAGTTGGAGGGCATATTATTGGCCCAGATTGGGATGTGGGTTGGAAACCTATTATTTAAACCTAGTCCCTCCAGAGAGTTCTCCAGGTTTGCTATAAGAAGGTTTGTGGGCCTTTGACTGGGATTGCCAAATCAAGCAGTGGTTGATCCCTGTAGAATAATTGGGATTTTTTTTTGTTTTTACATTAAAAATTATATATGTATGTTTGTACATATAACTTGCATGTACTATAAAGTATTTTAGTTATACAGTTAGTAGTGAGATTGCTTATAAAACTTCTTGGTTATCCTTTCTCTTTTTCCCTCTTCTCTCCTTTGAATGTCTCTCCCCGTTCTTCCCATTTCCCCATCAGATCTCTTGAACCTTCTACTGTTCTATCCCTTCTCCCATCGCCAATCTTACCTCCTTTTGTTCTTCTGGTTTCTGCTGTTACTCCTGCTTACTAAGGTCAAGTCCTGTGCTCACATCCAACAATTTGGAGCTTGTAACCTTCCTCTAAAATGGAGTGGTGGCAATGTCATTAGAAAGTAATCTCAGAAAGCAGCTAGAATAAAATCCCTGTTAGGTGTTCCTTGAAAAGCTTTACATTTAATGCTGTACAGTATAATCCTACTATGTATCTTTTATTAAAAAATCAAACAAAATCATAATGAATAATTACTTCTCAATTAAGCTAAGGAACTAGTGTCATATATAGCTAATATATCCAGCAGGATAAACTAATGACAAAGGTTCATTGTTTAGTTCAATGAATGAGTGGCATTTAGTAAGTATATAATGGAATTTGGAAACACTAATAACAGCACAGATATTAAAGAATTTTAGTGCTGTCTTGTAGGTAAGAGTGATATGGTAAACATTTTATTAAAAACAAAAAAACAAAAAACAAACCCAAAAAAATTAAAAAAGTAAAACCACCTGTCATTTTAGTGCAGGATTTCTTAGAGGAATGAAAAAAATTAGATCAGATAATCTGGTAGATTGATCTTGACAACTTACAAGGTCAAAATGCAAAGTCCAAATCCAACCTCAAATATGTATTTTTTTCAAAATTCTAAACACAAACACACACACACACACACACACACACACACAAATCGCTTTGGGTTTTGGCAGTTTGGCATGTTTGTGTGCATGTGTGTCTTTTTATTATTGTTTTCCTTGTTTTTTCATAAAGAACCTATAATTCTGTTTATCCATGTAATTATTGTCACTATAATAGATACAATCAATAATTATTCTACAAAAATAAGAAAACTAATATAAACGCAGATTCTTTTTTGAAATTAAATCAAAATTTCTATTTTATAGTATCACAGAAATTGATTATGTACAGTAAAAGTTAGATATTAATTTGAATTATAGCTCAAATATATAAAAATCTAGAAGTAAGACAGCCATTTTTGCTATGTTTGATGCAAGGTGATATAGTTGTTAAATGAGTGGTTGTCACAGACATTTTCAGTCTATGTTATTAGGCACTGAATTAAGCAGTTCCTTGCAATATAATTTTCCCTACTTCTGTATAAGAAAAACAGTCCACTCAAAAAAAATTGTCTGCAAGAAATATAAAGAACCAAGACTCCAAAGTTAGTTTATTAGAGAAGTACCATTTCTAATACTTTCCTCCATTACTAAAAGTTTCAGTTTATTATATTATATATTATATTAGTTTTATATGCATAATATAAACTTTGATTATTTGAAAACAATTTTGTACAATTGAGACTGAGTCTTTGCTTTAAAAATTGATTTTATTCCAGAAATTGCCTAGTGATTTGACATAAAAACTAATTAGAACTATCAGTTATCATATATGGTTTTAATGACTTTCATGTAATCAAATTAGCAGCAAATGGGCATCAATATTCTGTCCATGCAAATAAAAAATAGCAAAACAAAAAATTGTTCAATTCTGGTCTCTTTGACTATGATAGTTCCCTATGCTGTATTTTGTTTTTCATTTCCTACTCTACATTCACAATTCAGATTTGAAGTACTCTTTAGAATACTAAATGAGTTTCATGTTTCCCACCTCAAAATAGTCACTTCTAAGTCACTGCTCTTGTGATTCAAAATAAAGGATTGCTTAGAACTGAGATCTCCAAGTTTAAGTTGTATTTCTGTGGGGTCAAGTGGCTATTCACTTAAGTTCAACAAAGTTTTCTACTGATTCTTAAACAGCCAACAAATCACAGTGTGTACTTTATTGTTTCTCATAGCATTACAGCAATCATCCTTAAGCTTTTGATGGTGTTGCTATGATCTCACCGTGTCAAGGAACTACATGTATAAACCACTTAGTACCCCAATACAATGCTATTTGTAAACTGAACATCATGCAGCGTGACAATGAAATCTTCCAATTGCTGTGTGAGTCAGGAGGATCAATAAGAACTAAAGCTAGGTATATATAAAAATATTTCTCTACGAAGACATATCTGTGCCCTGAATCATTTTGAGAATATTTAGTGTGGAAATCCACCAATTAGTCAGTTGAGCTATGATTCTCCTTAAACACCATAAGAATAACAATTTCAAAATAAATTTGAATATACATTATAATATGATATGCTATCTACACGGTTATTTTATATGATAGTATTTTGTGAAATAGATTATTTATACTGGTAGATATTAAACATTCAAATAATGCATATTAATGTATTTATTAAGGTATGCCTAGAAGGAAAATTGTGCATAAATCTTTATAAACTTAACTTACTTAAAACAACGGCTGCTTAGTGGATCAAATAGATAAATAGAAAATCATTAATAACTAGCTCATCAAATGCTATGAAAAATTGTACAAAATTAATAATTGATATCAGTCTTCAGGAAGTTCTTGCCTTGAAAAGTCTAAGTTACAACTTTATATAGAGCCTATGTCTATTACTTTAAGAGGATCTTCTTATTCTCCTACATACCTTGATTAATAATTTCAAATGATTTTCAGAATCATATTATTGTCATTATGCATAACTCCATATTAAAATAGTTGTAAGTACCTGGTTTCAATATGAAACTCTAAGACAACAGCCTGATTTACATGTCTAGTATTTTTTCTATATTCTTTGTTTACAATCCAAAGGCTTTCCCCTTTCCCAGTTACTCCCTCACCATGTGTCCCATAATTCCTCTTCCTCCCTCCCCCGCCACCTATTCCCCAATCACCCCCCAACCCTTTCTCTGTTCTGGTACTCTCCTGCAAAACTGGAACCAGTCTTTTCTGGACCAATGTCCTCTCCTTCCTTCTTCTTGGGAATCTTTTGATTTGCTAATTGTGCCCTGAGTATTCAGAGTTTCTGGACTCATTAATATCCACTTATCAGTGATAGCATTTCATGTGTATTCTTTTGTGATTGGGTTAACTCACTTAGGATGATATTTTTCAGATCAAACCATTTGCCTACAAATTGTATGAATTCATTATTTTTAATTGCTGAGTACTAATCCATTGTATAAATACACCACATTTTCTGTATCCATTGCTACTTTGAGGGACATCTGGGTTTCTTCCAACTTATGGCTATTATAAATAAAGCAGCTATGAACATAGTGGGGCATGTGTCTTTATTGCATGCAGGGGAATCCTCTGGGTATATGCCTAGGAGTGATATGACAGGGTCCTTTGGAAGTGTCATGCCCCATTTTCTGAGGAACCGCCAGACTGATACTCTGCGCCCTGAGGGGAACCCTGCACTGGGCTCCACAGCGGCCATCTTGGAGGCGGGTGGATATCTAGTATTTTAAATACAAATTTTACAAACCCATATTTCCTAAATAGATTTTCATTGAAGTCAAATGAAATCCAAAATGAAAAGAAAATTTATGCTCAAAAGAATCATGTTATTGTCAACAAAATCATTATAATTTGATAGTTTCCTATTAATTAAATTTAAAATCAAGCTGAAGCTAGAATTTGATTAGACTATTATTGAGTTTATCTAGGTCTACTGATTCTTATATCACAAATTCTCATAATATGTCAATCTAATTATTTTCATCTCATCAAGAGTAGAAATGCAACTTTTTATTTCATTTGCATAGGGATGATCACCCCTTAATTTTGGGGGGAGTTTATTTTATTTTATAATTTTTATTAGATATTTTCATAATTTACATTTCAACTGTTATCCCCTTTCCATGTTTCCCATCCAAAAACCTCCTATCCCTTTTCCTCTTCCCCTGCTCATTAACTTACCCACTCCCGCTTGACTGTCCTGACATTCCCCTACACTGGGGCAATGGGCCCTCACATGTCCAAGGACATCTACTCTCATTGGTTTATGACCAGACCATCCTCTGCTACCCATGAACCTGCAGCCATGGGTCCCTCCATGTGTACTTTTTGGTTGGTGGTTAAGTCCCTGGGAGCTCTGGAGGAATTGCTTGATTCTTATTGTTGTTCCTCCTATGGGCATGCAAACCCCTTAAGCTACTTGGGTCCTTTCATGCGCTCTTCCTTTAGTGACCCTGAGCTCAGGCCTATGGTTGGCTGAGAGCATCCCCCTCTGTATTTGTCAGGCACTGGTAGAGCCTCTCAGGAGACAGCTGTATCAGGCTCCTGTCACCTAGCACCTGTTGGCAGCCACAATAAAAGAGTCATGATCTTTGGGAATTTGTTTCACTTATTTAACCTCCAATTCACTTGTCATTTTATACAATACCATTGGAAAATAGAAATTAAGTTTTATAATATATATGCAATTCCTAGCATTCTCTCCAAGACATGGTAGGCTCTTATTAACTGTTACTGAATATGAAAATAAACTAAGTGCTTTTGCTTTTCTGACTAATTGGTGCCATAATCATCAAAACTAATTTCACACAATATTCTTTCTAAAATGTGCTAACAGATTCATGTTGACCACTGGAAATTGTTTCCAGAGTAATCTGCCTATGTAATTCACCTAATACCTTTATTAACAAGCACATTATACACTTCTTTTACTTATAAAAACTGGTAGTAAGTTGTAATAAGTAAAATGAATACATAAAAGCACAACACATTGGAATCTAACTACAAATGCTGAACAAAATCCGAAATTATAATGCAGTTGCTATTGGCTCCAATCTGGAAATGTTGAAGGGCTAATTGCACTAGAGTTGAATTTATCCCCCTGCTTCTATGAGTGTGCTCCCCCACCCACCACTCCTGCCTTACCTCCCTAGCATTTCCCTATACTGGAGAATCAAGCCTTCACAGGAACAAGGGCCTTCTCTCCCAATGATGCCAGATAAGGCCATACTCTGCTACTATGCATCTGGATCCATGTACATTCTTTGGCTGCTACTTTCAGCCTTCCAGGGAGGTCTGGTTGGATGACATTGTTGAAACCAACCCTATGGGGCAGCAAAACTTTTCAGCTCCGTCAATCCTTCCCCAAACTCCTCCATTGGGTTCCCTTGCTCAGTCAGATGGTTGGCTGTGACCATCTGCATCTGTATTGGTGAGGCTCTGGTAGAGTCTCTCAGGAAACATCTTTATCAGGTTCCTATCAGCAAGTAATTCTTGGCATTAGTAATAGTGACTGGGTTTGGAGGCTGTATATGGGATGGAGCCCAGGGTTGAGAGGTATGTGGATGGCCTTCCTCCAGTCTCTGCTCTACTCTTTGTCCCAGTATTTCCTTTAGACTGGAGCAATTCTGGGTTAAAATTTTGAGAAGGGAACCTGGGGCCGTGCCTAACCTCTGGATATGGTGTCTAGAGGTTCTCCCTCCCCTGTGTTGGGTATTTCAGCTAATGTCATCCCCTTTGGGTTCTGGGAGCCTCTTGCCTTCCAGGCATCAGGGACTTTCTGTTGGCAACCTTCAGTTACCCATACCCCATTGTTACACACCTCTGTTCAATTTCCTGACCCTCTGTACATTTCCTCCCACACCTGATCCTGTGCCCCCTTTTTTCCTCTCCCTCGCCTCTCTTCCTCCCAAGTCCCTCCCACCCTCTACTTCCTGTGATTATTTTGTTTTCCATTCTAATTAGTACTGAAGCATCCATACTTTGGTTTCCCTTCTTCTTGAACTTCATATGGTCTGTAAGTTGTATCATGTGTATTCCAACATTTTTCTAATATCCACTTATCAGTGAGCCCATATCCTGTGTGTTTTTTTCTGACTTTGTTACCTGACTCAGGATGATATTTTCTAGTTCCATCCATTTGCCTGTGAAGTAAATACGATGAGTACAGATGTGTGTAAGTTGATGCATGTCATATGTCTTTAGATACATATGTGAATATGTGTATAGGGATACATATTCACCTATGCATACATTTATATATTTTCCTCTATCATTCTGCATTTGATTCACTGAGACCAGGTATCTGACTGAATAAGAAGCTGCCCAATTGTGGCTATTGTTAGAAAAGTCACTCAGTGGATCTTTCTTTTCTGCCTCCTGGGAACTAGTATTAAAAGTGGAACATCTGATAAAGGGCTAATTTCCAAATATATAAAGAATTCAAGAAGTTAGACTCCACAAAACCAAATAAACCAATTAAAAATGGGTTAGAGAACTAAACAGAGAATTCTCTACAGAGGAATCCTGAATGGCCTAAAAGCATTTAAAGAAATGTTTAAAATCCTTAGTCATAAGGGAAATGCAAATTAAAATGACCCTGAGATTCCACCTTATAATAATCAGAATGGCTAAGATCAAAAACTCAGGTGACAGCAGATGCTGGCAAGGATGTGAAGAAAGAGGAACATTCCTCCATTGCTGATGGGCTTGGTTACTAGTACAACCACTCAGAAAATCATTCTGGTGTTTCCTCAGAAAATTAGAAATAATACTATCTCAAGACCCAGCTATACTGCTGCTGAGTATATACCTGAGAGATGTTCCACCATACTACAAAGATGCCACAGTGTTCATAGCAGCCCTATTTGTAATATCCTCAGCCTGGAAACAACCCCCCAACAAGAATGGATACAGAAAATCTTGTTCATTTGCACAATGGAATATTAGCTATTTAAAATAAAAACATCATGAACTTGCAGGCAAGTGGATGAAACTAGAAAAGATCCTGAGTGAGGTAACCCTGACCCAAAAGAAAATGCATGGTATGTATTCACTGATAAGTGGTTATTAACCAAAACGTACATAAAAGTACACCCACAATACAACCAACAGACCTTAAGAAGTTTATTAAGAAGGAAGGTTCAAGTGAGGATATTTCTGTCCCACTTAGGAGGGGGAACAAAATAATCATGGGAGGGAAATGGAGGGAGATACCTGATCAGGAGAGTGAATGGGAGTGGCAAAGGCAGGGGACCATGTATGGGAAGAGAGAGGAGAGAAGCCCAGAGTGGTCAGGAGAATGAATGAAAATATGTAGCTATAGGGGTGCAGCGATGTAAGAAACCTATACAAACTCCAGAGAACTGGGATGTGAGATTCTCCCAGAACTCAATAGGCTTGACATTAGAAGAAATGCCCAACAGTGGAGTGATGGAACCTGAAGAGACCACCTTTAATAGATAGACAGGGTTCTCAGTGGATGGATGAGGCTACCTTCAAAATTTCTGACTCAGCATTGTTCCTGACTAAAAGAAATGAAGGAATGCAAATGGTGCAAAGATTGAAGAAAAGGTCATCTAGTGACCTGCCCAACTAGAGATATGTCCCATGGGCTAGCATCAAGCCCTGAGAGTATTACTGATGCCATATGCTTGCAGACAAGATCCTAGCATGGCTGTCCTCTGAGAAACTCTATCAGCAGCTGACTCAGACAGATACAGATACTTACAGCCAACCATTGGACTAAGGCTGGGGACCACTTTGGAAGTGTTAGGTGAAAGAGAGATGGAGCTGAAAGGAATGGTGAGCAAATAGGAAGACCAATAGTATGAACCAACAAGGACCCAGGGAGCTCCGAGAGACTAATGCGACTAATCCATGAACCAAAGAGCATGCATGGGCTGGTCTGTATCCCCCAGCACATATGTAGCAGAGGACTGCTTTGTCTGGTCTCAGTGGAAGAGGATGTATCAAATCTTGTAGATATTTGATATCCCCAAGGAGGAAGATGGGAAGGTGTGGTGGGCATAGGTGGGTGGGTGGAGTGGTAGGTTAGGGAGTACCCTCTCAGAGGCAAGAAGGGCATAAAAAAAAAAACAAGTCTTGGGGGCAAAACTGGGAAAGGCAACATTTGGAATGTAAGTAAATAAAATGCTGCTGCTGGTGATTGATGATGATGATGATGATGATGATGATGATGATGATGATGATTATAGAGTGGTTTGACAAACACAGTTTGACCTTGAGTGTTTTCCTGGGATGTGTTCTTTTATTCTAATGCTTGAAGTGCAAATATATTATCCATTGAGTTGTTTATTCAACACATTTAAAATGTAAAAATACTGTTTCGCACAAACACATACCAACTTGGAGAACCAAAATACTCTTAAATAATGAGAGCTTCATATAATCAAATTCTACAATCTCAAATTCTACTATAGCACTATAGTAAGAAAAAAACCAAAACCATGAATTGAAATAAAAGCAGAAACTTTAATGAGTGTAAAAAGTGAAAGACCCAGGCATAATGGTATCTGTTTGTTGTTTGTTTGTTTGTTTGTTTATAAAGGCATAAGAAATGAAATCTGGAAAAAAACAAGAGCATCTTCAAGAAATGTTTCTGGTCAATCTGTATGACTGCATGGAGAAAAATCCCAATAGATCCATACCTATGACCCTGCATTAAAGTTAACTTTAAAAGAATCAAAGAAATCAACTTAAGGCCAAAATATGCTGAAAGTTAAAAGAAGGGAAATTGGAGAAGAGTTTTTATATTTTTTTATTGAAATTAGTTTTTCTTTTATGCAACATATTCTGAGGAATATTCTTTAAGTATGCAACTAAGTATATAATGTCTAGATTTAGACATTGCAAATATTTACTGCATATGCAGAAATTTTTCATGTCATTGAAAGTAAAATTCACTAGCTGGTGTAGTAGTTTTTTGTTAAATCTCAATAAAGCCATCAAATTTTATTTAGGGAACACATGTTAGTTTAAAATTCTTTTAAATGGAAATAATTAAGTCTAATATATATACAATATTACACAAATATTGACAGTACCAATGTATAATCTATAATAACCTGAAAAATCAAAGCTTAATTTTTATACTTAGTGATATTACTATAAATTTCCTCCTGGTTGATTAAAATTATTATTTATGTTACAAAATAAGTATGCCATTTTCAGTGATTTCTCTAATTTTCTAGGCTAACTCAAGTCAAGTTCCTTGAATGATTACTTGGAAAATATTTTAAAATGCATATAATTAACATCCTCATGAAACTATGGCATTTCATATATCTAGAATAATTTTTACCTTTAACAAGAACTTAAAACTAAATTTTGTAGGAGTTTTGTTGTTGTTGCTGCTGTCAAATTACTAAAATAATTGTCAGATCCTCATTCTCTAGAAGCCAATCAGCTTATCAGATAATATGGGTTGATGTAATATCCCTAAAACAGTTTCCCTCTAATTACAGACCAGGATAGTGGATAATTGTGTTAATCCTCTGTAGTTTTATCAGGCTAATTAGTTACAGTGGAGCTATAAATTAGAAACACACTTATATACGCTGGCAATTCAAGTTCTGCAGGATTTATAAACAAAATAGCTGAGAAAGTTATAGCTACATGTGATTTATCTCTATTAAAATGCCCACAAATGAAAATTTTAGAAGTATTGAATGATAGGCATAACTTAATCCAATTTTCTTATTTTGATAAAATCATGAAAGGTTAAAAAATGCCAACAGGCCTCTATGATGAGGGGGAGTGCTTCATCTATAATTACAGGCTTACTTTGTACTGTTCTTCACTGTGATATTGCATGCATCTATTACTTAATCCATTTGAAATTATTGTAAACAACCATCCCCAGAACAGCTGTGATTCATGGGGATTTAGGCTAAAATCCTGTGAAGAGAAACATGCACTATCAGCACATTTCAAAAGGGCAAGCTGAGACATTCAATACTCTTTATTGTTGTACTGTGAGGAAAATTATAAAATAAAAGTATAATGAATAAATTAAAGCAAATGATAGGCAACTATAAGGAACTTTGTTAATGCTCATATAACAGTAAAGTAGAGGAAAGTAACAGTGTGAGAGCTACTTGTAAATATGCTGTCTTCTTCCAATCATGGTTCAATTTCAGATCAATCTTATCAGACTAGCACTTTGGCATGATAAGAATTTATTTATATATTTGAGATCTGAGTCTTGAGATCTTGAAATACCAATATATATATATTGGTTTTTCAAGACAGGGTTCTTCTATATAGCTCTGGCTGTCCTGGAACTCACTCTGTAAACCAGGCTGGTCTCAAAGATTTCTCAGAGTATAATTTTTAATACAATATATTTTGATCAAACTTTTTCTCCCTCCTTGATTCCTACTTCATTCTCCTTGAACACTCAACCTCATATTATTTCTCTTTCTCTCTTAAAAATTAAGAAAATGTAAAATACCCCAAACATAGACCAAACAAATATAAACAAGCAATAAGAAAATATGATATATAAATATATACATACATACATATATAAACACATACTTTCACATTAACAAATATGTAGTCCACTTTATATTGGCCAGGTAATCCTTGAAACAGGGCCTACCTCATGGATGATTGATATATTTATTGACTATGCATTAGAGAAAATAAATATTTTTCTCTCATATAGGGTATAATTATCAATCACTTTTTGATTAGGAACTGAACCCTATGTCCATTTTCCCCTCTTGATCCTAATACCCCATATGCTTTGAACGTATTCAGGTCTTGTTGCATGCTGCTAAAGTCTTTGTGTATTCGTATCTGTGTAAGTTTTATTGTACCTGGAAGGAGTTATTTCTTTGAACTCATCATACCTCATGATCTTAAAACATATTTTACTTCCATTTGGAATAATATTCTAAGCCTTGAATGGAAAGTGTAAATAAAGACATCCAATTTAGAAGTGAGTGTTTCAAAGTCACTTACTCTCTTTACATTGTCTAGAGGGTGAATCATAATTTACTATAAGAAGTTTTTATAATGAGGAATAATTGAGGTTCTAAACTATGGGAATAATGATATGCTACTAGGATTTATTTTATGATCTTTAGCACAATAATAGTAATAGATTTTATTCTACAACCAATGATCTATGAAGTTCCATGTGGTTGGCCAGTTTAGCAGTGTCAGATAAAGGTTTCATCATATGGAATGGGCCTTATATTCCAGGAAAAGCAGTTGCATACTCCCATAATATTTGTGCCACTATTACATCAGTAGGTGTTACAGATAACTGTTGTAGAACTTCAGTATACTTAAGTATTTCATCTGAGGATAGTAGAAAACCCATAGAAGTGAGTAGTTGTTCTCTGGTATTCTCCTGTTACTGCTGCCTGAAGAGACTCATGTGAAAAATTCTTCGTTTTATACCAAAAGAAAAGCAAACCACATGTAGCCTCTGAGAAGAATCTGAGCAACCAACATTTGCAGATGGGAAATCAGTAGGAGAATGGTATCTGGAAAGTAATAGGAAAAAGAAAGGAAGGATTGACTTTGATCAAAGGGAAAATCTTAGTTAGTTGAGAGTGAAAAATTTTGCCTATCATTTCATAGGAAGGGTATAATCTCATAAACTAGAGGAAATTAATTCTGATGAAAAATTTGAATGCATTCATTTTATATGTCAGAGGCAAAAGATACATTTAATCTAGTTAAAATATTATTAAGAGTGTAAATGTACCGAACTTTGAATTGTACTCCATTACCACTTGCCATTTTGTGTTTACATGTAATCAAAAATATTATAGAAAATATAAATAAATTAATGGAAAAAGGAGCAGACAATTTAAAGTAGTTAAAAGAGAGAGGGAATTGACAGGAGTTGGTTGTGATGGCTCAAGACAGTAGGATTTGCTGAAGGAGACAGAAGCAGGAGAATCACAAGTTTGAGGCCAGCCTGGGCTACACATTTGTTGGGCAGTGGTGGCACATGCCTTTTATACCAGAACTTTGGAGGCAGAGGATTTCTGAGATTGAGGCCAGCCTCGTCTACAGAGTGAGTTCAGGACAGCCAGCACTATACAGAGAAACCTTGTCTCAAAAAAACAAACTAGCAAGCAAACACCAAAGATCTTCACCAACCCCACATCCGACAGAGGGCTAATATCTAATATATACAAAGAACTCAAGAAGTTAGACCCCAAAGAACCAAATAACCCTATCAAAAAATGGGGTACAGAGTTAAACAAAGAATTTTCACCAGAAGAAATTCGGATGGCCAAGAAACACCTTAAGAGATGTTCAACATCTTTAGTCATCAGGGAAATGCAAATCAAAACAACCCTGAGATTCCACCTCACACCAGTCAGAATGGCTAAGATTAAAAACTCAAGAGACAACAAGTGCTGGCTAGGATGTGGAGAAAGAGGAACAATCCTCCACTGTTGGTGAGATTGCAAAATGGTCAAACCACTCTGGAAATCAGTTTGGTGGTTCCTCAGAAAATTGGGCATGTCACTTCCAGAGGACCCTGGCATACCACTCCTGGGCATATACCCAGAGGATTCCCCTGCATACAATAAAGACACATCCTCCACTATGTTTATAGCAGCCTTGTTTATAATAGCCAGAAATTGGAAGGAGCCCAAATATCCCTCAAAGGAGGAATGGATACAGAAAATGTGGTATATTTATACAATGGAATACTACTCAGCAATAAAAAAATAATGCATTCATGCAATTTCTAGGTAAATTGTTAGATCTGGAAAATATCACCCTGGGTTAACCCAATCACAAAAGAATACATATGAAATGCAATCACTGATAAGTGGATATTAATGAGCCCAGAAGCCCTAAATACTCAAGGCACAATTAGCAAGTCAAATGATTCCCAAGAAGAAGAAATGAGAGGAACCTGGGCCTGAAAAGATTGGATCCAGTTTTGTAGACTCAGAACAGAGATATCGTGGTGGGGGATGGTTGGGGAATAGTTGGGGGGAGAGGAATTATGGGACATATGGTGGGGGGGGGACTGGGAAAGGGGAAAGCCTCTGGAATGTAAACAAAGAATATAGAAAATAAAAATTTAAAAAAAAGATAAAAAAAATAAAATAAACAAACAAACAAACACAAAGTTACCAGGAGAGTTTCCTTGCTATGACTAAGGCTTAGGAATGACACTTGATTATTTATAGTTTGGTAAAGGTAAAGATGATTCAGAACTTTTAATATTGCTTTGTCAGAAATTGCACGTTTAGAATAGCAGAAAGTCTAAAAACTGAAGTGCTGCTAAAAAGAATGAAACAATGTATGTCTTTTATTTACTTTTTAAATTTGAGGGTTGAGGGTATAGTTCAGTTGGTAGAGTAGTTCCAAAACGTGCCTGAATTCATGGTTCCAATATACAGCATTATATGACCAAAGCATGGTGCTCCACCTAAATATTCAGCACTCAGGAAAAACAGAGAGGAGGATTAGAAGACCAAGATGATCCTCCTCTACATAAAGATTTTGGGAGTACCATGGTTTACAGTAGAAACAGAGGGAGAGATAGAATGAGGTGGAGGAGTAAAGGGAGGAGGACACTGAGAGGGAAGGGAAGGGAGAAAGGGGAGGGAAGGGTAACCAAAGAGGGAGAGTGAAGACATGGGAGGAAAAGGGAGAGGAAGCAAAAGAGGAAGCAAGGGAATAATTTTTAAGAAAAGGAAGAGGGAGGGAAGATGGAGAGAGGGACAGGGAGGAAAAGAAGCAGATAGGTGAATACTATGGAGTAGCAGACTAATAGAGAAAGTAAAGGGATAATTTTTCAGTGGTTTTATTTTTTATTTTTTATTTTAATTGTTTCTATATTCTTTGTTTACATTCCAAAGGCTTTCCCCTTTCCCAGTTCCCCCCTCACCATATGTCCCATAAGTCTTCTTCCTTCACTAACCCCACACCCCCCACCCGCCTATTCCCTAATCCCCCATTCCAGGATTTCTGTGTTCTGGTACTCTCCAACAAAACTGGAGTCAGTCTTTTCAGGTCCAGGGTCCTCTCCTTCCTTCTTCTTGGGACTCTTTTGACTTGCTAATTGTGCCTTGAGTATTCAGAGCTTCTGGGCTCATTAATATCCACTTATCAGTGATTGCATTTCATGTGTATTCTTTTGTGATTGGGTTAACTCACTTAGGATGATATTTTCCAGATCCAACCATTTGCCTACAAATTGCATGAATTCATTATTTTTAATTGCTGAGTAGTATTCCATTGTATAAATATACTACATTTTCTGTATCCATTCCTCCTTTGAGAGACATCTGGGCTCCTTCCAACTTCTGGCTATTATAAATAAGGCTGATTTGAACATAGTGGAGCATGTGTCTTTATGGTATGCAGGAGAATCCTCTGGGAATATGCCCAGGAGTAGTATGACAGGGTCCTCTGGAAGTGTCATGTCCAATTTTCTGAGGAACCGCCAGACTGATTTCCAGAGTGGTTGTACCATCTTGCAATCCCACCAACAGTGAAGGAGTGTTCCTCTTTCTCCACATCCTCGCCAGCACCTGTTGTCTCCTGAGTTTTTAATCTTAGCCATTCTGACTGGTGTGAGGTGGAATCTCAGGGTTGTTTTGATTTGCATTTCCCTGATGACTAATTATGTTAAATATCTCTTAAGGTGCTTCTCAGCCATCTGAATTCCTTCTGGTGAAAATTCTTTGTTTAGCTCTGTATGCCATTTTTTAATAGGGTTATTTGGTTCTTTGGGGTCTAACTTCTTGAGTTCTTTGTACATATTGGATATTAGCCCTCTGTTGGATGTGGGGTTGGTGAAGATCTTTTCCCAATTTGTTGGTTGCCGTTTTGTCCTTCTGACAGTATCCTTTGCCTTTCAGAAACTTTGTAATTTTATGAGGCCCCATTAGTCAATTCTTGATCTTAGAGCATAAGCTATTGGTGTTCTATTCAGAAAATTTCCCCCTGTGCCCCAGTCCTTCAGGGTCTTCCCCATTTTATTTTCTATTAGTTTCAGTGTATCTGGTTTTATATGGAGGTCCTTGATCCACTTGGAGTTGATTTAGTACAAGGAGATCAAACTAAATGGAAAGAAACTTCAAGCAATCCCACTTAAATCAGGGACTAGACAAGGCTGCCCTCTCTCTCCCTATCTTTTCAATATAGAACTTGAAGTTCTAGCAAGAGCTATTAGATAACATAAGGAAGTTAAAGTGATACAAATTGGAAAGGAAGAAGTCAAACTATCATTACTTGCAGACTATATGATAGTATACTTAAGCAACCAAAAAAAAAAAAAAAAAAAAAAAAAAAAAAAAAAAAACACCAGAGAACTCCTACAGCTGATAAACAACTTCAGCAAAATGGCTGGTTATAAAATCAACTCAAGCAAATCAGTAGCCTTCCTGTACTCAAACGACAAGCAGGCTGAGAAAGAAGTTAGGGAAATGACACCCTTCACAGTATCCACAAACAACATAAAGTATCTTAGCATGACTCTAACCAAACAAGTGAAAGATCTCTGTATGAGAGGAACTTCAAGTCCCTGAAGAAAGAAATCAAAGAACTCAGAAGATGGAAAAAATATTTCATGCTCTTGGATTGGCAGGATCAATATAATAAAAATGGCTATCTTATCAAAAGCAATCTACAGATTCAATGCAATCCCCATCAAAATCCCAAATCAATTCTTCATAAATCTAGAATGAGCAATTCTCAAATTCATCTGGAATAACAAAAAACCCAGGATAGCTAAAACTACTCTCAAAAACAAAAGGACTTCTGATGGAATCAATATCCCTCACCTCTAGCAGTACTACAGAGCAATTGTGTTAAATACTGCATGGTATTTGTATAGCAACAGGCAAGTAGATCAATGGAATAGGATTGAAGTCCCAGAAATGAACCCAAGAGTTATGGTCAATTTATCTTTGATAAAGGAACTACAACAATCCAGTGGAAAAAAGATAATCTTTTCAACAAATGGTGCTGGTTCAACTGGAGGTCAACATGCAGAAGAATGTGAATTGACCCACTCTTTTCAGTGTTTTTTTTCTTTTCTTTATTCTTTGTTTATATGTCAGTGGTTTTAAACACATGAATTTGAAAAACAAATGGCTTTTCACAGATATCTGCTATATATTTATCTCTTTTTTTCATTTTTTATTGGTATATTCTATATTTACATTTCATTACCCTTTTTTCTGGTTCCCTGTCCCCCCAAAGGTTCCACATGCCACACAGAAATTGATTGCTGTCCCTTTAAGCTTAAAATAGACACTTAAGCATTTCAAAAGGAATTGGGTGTTTAAATCATATTATTTAGGTAATACATTTCCATAAGCAGATAGAATTTTAATTTCCATCTTCTTTACATTTATATTTATCAGTCTTTACATTTATAATTTTACTGCTATGGGTTTTAAAATCCCAGGAAAGTACTTTCTCATATGATTTTTTATATGCTTTTATCACCTGGTAATGTAATTTGACACTTTATAAATAATGCCATGAAATATAACTTTTTCAATAAAAAGGAATACATAGAGTCTGTTATGACGTATTTTCCTTCTCTTTAAAGGGCACTAGTTCTTTGTAAAAGGCCTAAGTACAGGAGGAAAGTCAATAACTTGATATATAATAGGATTGATTGAAAATAAAACTGTTAGTTGTTAAGAGGTATTAAGTAAATGTGGTATAAAATAAACATGTTGATTATTTTTGCTATGTGTAAGATTCTCTTTTCTACAGTTATATATTTTTCTTCAAAGTAAAATTTCAAAAAGGATTTATTATAATCTTTGTCAGAATGCCTTGTACAGCACATTTATAATACAGAATCTCATTTAAAATTCATGGCATTATTTCATGAAGGAGGTATATTATATCCATAAGTCAAGCCATGCTTTTATGATGAGTTATTGCCTTACTTCTGAAAAAAGAAGCAAATAAGTTTATGCTTCAATATTTAAAGTACCAGTAAATACACTGAAAAGCCATATATTAATTATGAAATTCTTGTTTTCTGCTTTTGATTTTCAGCAAGACTGTCACTGCATACTCAGGGTAACTGTTATCTCCTCTGTAAAAATAAAGTTCTAGAAAAATATTTGAAATACTTCAACCACATCCATATATCACTGAGAAACTTTAAGAACTTCTTGTCTCCTGTTATTTACAGCTTTGGGTACTTTTATTAAACTGAAAAAAGAATCAAAAGCTTGTGCACTCACTTCAAAACAACAATATTTATTCTTATAAATGCTATTGCCTTGTTTAAGAGAAAATTATTTTCTTGAATTATTTTAGGATTTTCTAAGGTGAGGTAAAACAATAAAGCAGAATTCTCACTATTATGACAAGTGTTTGGTGCTAGCAGTATTCATAAAAGCAAGGAATCAAAAAGTGTAGTCATATTTAGGTCTTGCAAACAGATTCCTCTTATATAGTAAATGTTCACATTTCAAAGTATTACAGTGTTTTAATGTAAAAAAGCATCTATGGTCATATGTTTCAGTAATTATATAATCCTTTTTCTTTCTGTATTTAAATGTAAATTTAAAATGAATAACAAAATATGAATATTGCACTTTAATATGATAAAATTGAAAAACGCTTTAAGGTCTAAATAATTTAACCAAAAGAAAAGTGAGAGGGACAGTTGCTTATCTTGCTTCTTCAAAACTTTATTTTGTTTTTAGAATGAGTCCATTTTTTCTATATTCTTTGATTACATTCTAAATGCCTTCCCCTTTCCCCATTCCCTTGTCCCCATCAGTCCCATAAGCCCTCTTCCCTCTGCCCACTCCCTAATCACCACCCTCCCATTTCGCTGTCCTAATATTTCCCTACATTGAGGCATCAAGCCTTTCCAGGACCAGGGCCCTCTCCTTCCTTCTTCTTGGGAATCATTTGATATGTTAATTGTATCTTGAATATTCAGAGCTTCTGGGGTAATTAATATCCACTTATCAGTGACTGCATTCCATGTGTATTCCTTTGTGATTGGGTTACCTCACTTAAAATGATATTATCCAGTTCCAACCATTTGCCTAAAAATTTCATGAATTCATAATTTTTAATTGCTGAGTAGTTCTTCAAAACTTTCTAAACATTTTGTGATTATTCAATAAATAGCCTCAAAATTAGATGTGAAAAATTTGAGGATATTAGCATTAAAAGATGAATTGTAGGTTTAAGTTACTTGCTACTCTTGCAGAGGGTTTGGTTTCCCTTTCCAGAATACATATGTGGTGCAAAACCATCTGGAACTCTTTTTACAGGGGAATTTGACAGCCTTTCCTGGAATCTGTAGGCACTGTCTACATACAGTGCACACACACACACACACACACACACACACACATATATGTATATATACATACATACATACATACATATATATATATATATATATATGTAGTGGAATGGGAATTAGAAAGGGGAGCAAACAACTGAAACCCACTGTATATATATATGTATAAGTTTTTCCACTCTGTTTTCTTGTTTGTTTGTTTGTTTTTGTTTGTTTGTTTTGAGACAGGGTTTCTCTGTATATTTCTGGCTGTCCTGGAACTCACTCTGTAGACCAGGCTGGCCTCGAACTCAGAAATCCGCCTGCCTCTGCCTTTCAAGTGCTGGGATTACAGGCGTGCGCCACCACACCCGGCTCCCTCTGTTTTTATTATACCAAAATTACTGGTATAAGCTATTAAAGTCTTTTTTAAAAAGAATACTTCTTTGATGTTTTAGATTATAATACTATTACATACTTTATTCATTTTCTTCTCCTAAGTTCCTCCCCATTTACCTCTTCTTGTTTTTTGTCAAAATTAATATATTATCTCTCTTCACTGTTGTTTCAGTCACACATATATATTTATATTCCTAAATATAAATCTCCTCAGCCTATGTAAGTTTACTTATATGTGCATTTCCCAAACGGAACATTTTGCATTGGATGACCAACTGGTGTGCTCTTCCCAAGGGAAGACTCTTGCTCTCACTCTAAGCATTCTTTACTTACATATATTTCTTTGTGTGGGGTTAAGGCCTCATGGTATTCTACCTGTCCACTTTGGATGGTTCATTGTTGGCATCCTTGTTTAGGTCACATTTCACCAATCAGGTTTGTGAGATATTCTGATATTACTAACTGACAGAGTCTCACATCAAATTGCCCAATCCTCTGGCTCATATAATCTTTCTTTTCTCTCTTCCTCAAGCTCCCTGAGCCTTAATTGTGGTATATGTTTGGTAGATATGTATCCACTGAGACTGTACTCCATAATCCTTTATTTAAATTGGTTATGGCTTTTTCTTTATTATAATATCTGCTTATTTCTATGCTAACTATCCTCAAAGAGAACTGCATTTATTTTGGTGTAAGAAACATACTTAACGTAGTTTGTGATTATGCTGTTTTGGTAAACCAGTGATTGCAGATTCTTGACCAATAACAATGTTTTCATGATTTTACTAATGATGAGTAGTTGTCTAGGTTTCCAATACTAGGAAAGTATTCTTTCTTGTTGAGCAGTTCTTCAGTCTAACTAGAGTTATTGGTTACTGCCAAGGATGTTCAGGTCTATGGCACTGACTGGAGATTCTTCTCCTTCCTCTCTGTGTGTAACTCAAATGTTTAACTGAATATAGTACCTGTATTTCCTGTATTTTCTTTAAATATCTTGATTTTTTTATGTAGAACATCTATTTGTTCTTCCAGTTTGATATTCTATCTTTAGTCCCATCTTCATCTCATCCAAAATTCTCCTCAATATTGCTTTTTTTCTTTTTTCATTTTTTATTAAATGTTTTCTTTATTTACATTTCAAATGTTATCCTCTTTCCTCTTTCCCCTCCAAAAACACCCTGTCCCATTCCTCCTCCCCCTGCTCAACAACATACCCATTCCTGCTTCCCTTTAGAGGCATTCCCCTATAATTGGGGCATTGAGTGTTCTCCAAACCAGGCCTCTCTCCTCACTTTGATGTCCAATAATAACATCCTCTACTACAAATGCAGCCGGAGCCAAGGGCCCCTCCATATGTGCTCTTTGGTGTGTGGTTTAGGACCTGGGAGCTCTGGGAGTAGTGGTTGGCTCATATTATTGTTCCTTCTATGGGACTGCAAGCTCCTCCAGCTCCTTTAGTCTTTTCTCTGACTCTTCCACTGGGGACCTTGTGCTCAGTCCAATCATTGCCTGAGAGAATCTACCTCTGTATTTTAATGTACAGGCAGAGCCTCTCAGGAGACAGCTATATCAGCTCCTATCAGCAAGCGCTTGTTGACATCCACAACAGAGTCTGGGTTTGGTGACTGTATATGTGATGGATCCTCAGGCAGTCTCTGGATGGTCTTTCTTTCTGTCTCTGCTTCACACTTTGTCTCTGTATCTCTTTCCATGGGTATTTTGTTCCCCCTTCTAAGAACAACCAAAGTACTTTGGTCTTCCTTCTTGAGCTTCATTTGTTCTGTGAATTGTATCGGTTATTTTGACCTTCTAAGCTAAAATCTACATATCAGTGAGTACATACCATGTGTGTTCTTTTGTTATTGTATTACCTCACTCAGGATGATATTTTTGGGTTCCATCAATTTGCTTAAGGATTTCATGAATTCATCATTTCGAATAGCTGAGTAGCATTCCATTATGTAAATGTACCATATTTTCTATATCCATTCCTCTGTTGAGGGACACCAGGGCTATTATAAATAAGATTGCTATGTACATACTGGAGCATGTGTCCTTATTATATGTTGGAGAATCATTTGGGTATATGACCAAGAGTGGTATGGCAGGGTCCTCCAGTAGTACTATGTCCAATTTTCTGAGGAAGTGCCAAACTGATTTCCAGAATAGTTGTACCAGCTCATAATCTTACCAGCAGAGGAGGAGTGTTTCTTTTTTCACCACATCCTCACTAGCATCTGCTGTCACCTGAGATTTTGATCTTAGCAATTTGACTGGTGTTAGGTAGAATCTCAGGGTTGTTTTGATTTGTATTTCCCTGATGACTATGGATCTAGAACATTTCTTTATGTGCTTTCCTGTCCTTCTTGTCTGCATCATCCCCATCAGAAATGTATTTGTCTTTTCCTGAGTGTCACTCAAGCATTTATTCTCATTAAGGTCTATCTCTTTCATTTGTTGATCTGTTTCTTCATATCTTCTTTGAAATCCATCAATTTGTTGAGAAAGCTTATGATTTTTTTTTAAATTCTATACCATCGCTTTGATTGGAAATTTCTCATTGACAAGAATTTCTGCTTGGCTGATAAGTTTTAGAGACACAATACTAGTGTAAACTTTCATATTTGCATTTTTACAATGAGATCTAGGCCTGTGGACTTCTTTTGCTAGTTCCGAGTCTGATGTAGACAAAGGATGATGGAATATAGAAGAATCTGTGCAGGAACATTCAGTGAGTTAGAAAATGGTTTGCATGTATTAAAGTCAGATAACAGGATTCTGGGCTAGATTATAAGATGATCCTCCTGGTCTAAGCCTCGAGTAAAGGGATAGATCTGACTGGGTAGGAATCTGTATTGCTATGGGAAGGTCCTCTGGTTTGTGGGGTAGTGAGGGAAGTTTATTCAAAAGATCTAGGGATTGGTTGGAGCACAACCATGTGTGGCTAAACTAGGCTAGAGTCTCATATATAGGATCTATATTAGGTCTGAACAGTTTGCTGTATGTTAATGTGGAAATTCAGGGAGACTCATTAGGTTAAACCCTATAAATGGATGTGGGAGTTATACCTGGATAGAGGTTAGTATTAAAATCTTAAAGAAGCAAATAAAAGAATTCATTTGGTAATGTTCACACAATGCAATGTTATCACAATGAGAAGTAAGCAAAACCTTGAGGCATAAAACCATTTAGATAAGTTTCCATAAAATTATGCCTAGTAAAAATGTGTATGAATTCCTAAACCTTATACAGTGTATCGATCACTCATTATTTCTAGAATGATTATTACTGAAATGTGAAAATGGAGCACAAATTAGTTTGTTTACCTAACGAAGTTAGAAAAACAAGCCAGGAGGTGTTCATGGTTTTGAGGGAAGAAAGTACGAGGCTTGAGATGCGTAAATTCCATGTATGATGATCAAGGATATGAATTGCAAGTACCAGAATTGAATGGCTTCTGCTGTACTGATAGATTAGTGCCTTGCCCAGTTATCATCAGAGAGACTTTATCTAGCAACTGATGGAAACAGGTATAGAAACTCACTGCCAAACATTCGGCTTGGCTCAGGAAATCCTGTGCCAGGGTGGTGGGATTTTAGGGGGAGTGGACAGTAAAAGAAAACCTGCAGAATCAACTATCTGGATTCATATGTGCTCTCAAATTCTCAATAGGCAACCAGAGAGCTTGCATGGGACTGATGTAGGCCTTCTGTAATTATGTTACAATTGTGTAACTTGGTCTTCTTGTGGGAGTTTTCATAATCAGAAACAGGGGCTATCTTTGACTCTTAAATTCTCTTTTGGGAACCTTTTCCTCATACTGGTTTGCCTCATGCAATCTTAATATGAGGGAGATACCTAGCCTTACTGCAATTTGGTATGGCAACTTTGCTTGATATTCCTTGGAAGCCTGCCATTTTCTGAAATGAAACAGGTGTAGGTAGGGTATGCAGAGGGGAGGTGGGGAAGGAATAAGAGCAAGGAGGAAATGAAAACTGCATTCAGAATTACTACTACTACTACTACTACTACTACTACTACTGATTAACAATAATAACAATAATAATAATAATAATAACAATAACAATAACAATAAACAGAAAGATGCAGAGGAGGCAGGAAAGGAAGCCAGAGTACCAGGCCATGCCAACCATGCCTGTGGCCATGTAGATGTCTGTGGCCCATGTGACCCAGAGCCATGAGAATGTCTATGGTCTATGCTACAGCCTGAAGCCACACTGATGTTCATATATTTGCCTGCTGCTTAGAGACACATGGATGCAAATGATCTGCCACCTATGGCCATAGTGCAGCTCAGGTCTCTCCTGCCCTTGGACTAAGTCTGGGTCCATGGTGCTGCTGCAGCCAGAGTCTATATGGATATTCATGGCCTGCACTGTCACTAAGGCTATGCTGATATCTGCAGTCTGTGCAGATGCCTAAACCCCCGGTTGATGGATATGGGCTGTGCTGGTAGAGTGCCCATGTTGACATGAAAAGTTTGTGCTATTCTGAATCGCGATGTCTCTATCTGTACTGCCACCTATGACCATGTCTGGTCCATTTTCCTGCTGAAGCTATACTGACACATAGGGCCATACTGATCTGAGTGCCCTGCATTGCCAGCTAACTCTAGGTTGATGGCAGTGGTCCAAGCTGTCTATGTAGATAAAATCTTGGTCTGTGGACATACTACAGCTGGGATCCATGTTCTCGGGCTGCACTGTTGCTGTACCTCACAGGGAGGTCCTTGTTCTTGTTGACTGTGAATATCAAGGAGTGTCAACA
This sequence comes from Apodemus agrarius, assembly GCA_964023405.1. Classification (NCBI taxonomy): domain Eukaryota; kingdom Metazoa; phylum Chordata; class Mammalia; order Rodentia; family Muridae; genus Apodemus; species Apodemus agrarius. The sequence goes on from OZ030007.1 coordinate 122,258,534, forward strand.
ACTACAGATGCACAGTTGCAAGGTAGTGACATAGACAACCCATATACTCCCTTCAAATTAAGCCCTAAAAGAGAACTCTTAAAAAGTATGGTGTGGTCTGGGTGGTGGTTGCACAAGCCTTCATCTCAACACTTTATAGAAACAGGTAGGCGAATTCTGTGAGTTGGTGGCCAGACTCATCTACAAAGTAAATTTAAGAACTGGCAAGGCTACACAGCAAAACCATGTCTCAACAACCAAGCAAACAAGCAAGCAAGCAAGCAAGCAAGCAAGCAAGCAAGCAAGCAAGCAAGCAAGCAAGCAAGCAAGCAAGCAAACGTGATGGGGACAGGAATGCAAAAGTGAAGCTCTCCACAGTGATGATGGATCTTGGTAGAGTGTGGAATAGAAAAGTCTCATTTCTGCTTGCTTTTATTAGATATTTTCTTTGTTTACATTTCAAATGTTATCCCCTTTCCTTCCAAGATACAATTCACAGACCAAATGAAGCTTAAGAACAAGGGAGACCAAAGTATGGATACTGTGGACCTTATTAGAATTGGGAACAAAATGCACATGGGAGGAGATACACAGACAAAATGTGGAGCAGAGACTGAAGGAAAGGCCATCCAGAGACTGCCCCACCTGGGAATCTATCACATATACTGTCACCAAACCCAGTTACTATTGTGGATGCCATGAAGTGGTTGCTGACAGGAGACTGATATAGCTCTCTCATTTCTATTTAAATAAAGATCAGGACACTGACAGTTTGACTATGCTCCAGGAATTATAAAGATAACAATAATTGAATTTCCTTTTTATTTTGTTTTATTTTCTAGTTCGTTTTTATTATTATTTACATTTTTAGGGATAGGGAGGTAAGGACAGGGGAGTATACCTGGAAGAATTGGGAAGTGAGTGTGATCAGGACATAAAACATAAAATTTCCAATCAATGAAAGTGGTATGTCAGAGAGAGAGAGAGAGAGAGTTACCCAAATATAAAGAGACAAAATAAGAAGATGGCTACCTATATGGAACATAATAAGATCATAAAATGTCTATGTCAGCCAAATGAACAGTAATATTCCAGGATCCAGTATTAAACAATCACTGGTCCACAAAGAAATTACACCAGGGGTCTTTCATTATCAAGAAAAATTACACAAACCTAATCATCAAATATGAATCTTATAACAAAAACTAAGAAACATACAGAAAATTATGTGTTTAAATTTTATAATTTACTAATATTAAATTGTTTCAAAATTGTAAAAAGAATTTTTAAAACATTTAATATCTTGAAACATGATTAATCAATACACAATTTATATGTTTAGAAAGCTCATCAATTTCTTTTGAGGTCATTAGGAATGCCACTGCAAGAAAATGGAAAAGCAAATGTGGATTTAAAATCCTGATGTGACTTCTCTGAATTTATTTTGAGATTGTGATGCATGTTTGTAAATTTTCACTACCAAATTTTGTTGTCTGTAAGATGTATTGCCAGCATCCTTCTTGTACACATAGAACATCTTGGAATTTTCTTTTGGTCTCTTACTCAACATTCTTAACTATTTCTTTTCTTTTTATTGAATATAATCTTCATTTACATTTCAAATGCTAAAATCTTTCCCAGTTTCTCCCCCCTCCTCAAAAACCCCCAACCCCTCCTCTTAATCAGCACTGAGGCTAGCTATTATTGATCTTTACTTAGTTATTGACTTAAAGTTCTGGTATTAAAAAATTATGCTTTAACTATTTGAGAATATCTTAATATTTATATTTTGAAAAGGTACTTTTATCAAATGCAATTATTTTGAGCATATAATTTTGCATGTTCCTATTCATCTTAATATCTTGATTACATATACATATTATTAAGCCTGAATTGATTCATATCAAAGAATACTTCTATGTTTGTATTCTTTTTTTTCATGTTAAATTCTTTTTTTTATTGTATATATTCTATATTTACAATTCATTTCCCTTTTTCTGGTTCCCCACCCCAAAGGTCCCACATGTCCTTTTCCCTCCCCCTGCTCCCGCATCCACCCCCTCCCACTTTACTGTTCTTGTACTCTCCCACAATGATGTTTTGGTCCATTCTATCACCAGTGTCCACTCCTTTCTTCTTGTGAGACATCACTTGATATGTAATTTGTGTCTTTGGTGTTCCAAGCTTCTAGGCTAATATCCACTTATCAGTGACTGCATACCATGGGTATTCTTTTGAGACTGGGTCACCTCAATTAGTATGACGTTCTCCAGCTCCATCCATTTCTCTAAGAATTTCATGAATTCATTGTTTCTAATGGCTGAATAGTACTCCATTGTGTATATATACCACATTTTTTGTATCCATTCCTCTGTTGAGGGACATCTGGGTTCTTTCCAGCTTCTGGCTATTATATATAAGGCTGCTATGAACATAGTGGAGCATGTATCCTTTTTGCATGCTGGTGAATCTTCTGGGTATATTCCCAGGAGTGGTATGGCTGGGTCCTCCAGAAGTATCACGCCCAGTTTTCTGAGGAACCGCCATACTGATTTCCAGAGTGGTTGTACCAGCTTGCATTCCCACCAGCAGTTTATTCTATTGAAATATGATAAAATTAGTTTGGCACATTCATTTTATGAATAAGGAAATCAAATTACAATTGTATTTGATATTTCATCCTGCCCATTATGTCAGTTAACTTCTATTTGTTAAGTTAAACAAAATCATAACTATTATATCCTATTTAGAGTCACACGTTTGTAATTCCTTTCTATATGAAGACAAAAATGAAACACCGAGGTTCACATTGATTCATACACAGTCATTTCCCATCTTGTTTACAAATTTGTGTCTGCTTCTGAAAATAAGGATATAAGGAGACTTAAAATACCAAAATATTTAGGGAATACATATTTTTCCACAGTAATATCATGAGATACCATTTTATCAAATTTAAAATGAGACATAAGTTTACATAGCTTTTCAAAAATATGACAGAATTCTATTACTATATTATATTTTATAGTAGAATTAATAAAAATAAGTGCAAGTCTTTGAAATCCAATCACCAAGTCTCATGCCCAGCTCGGCATCAGACCACCTACTGAGCATGTGCATACACACACACACACACACACACACACACACACACACACACTCCTCTGCCCTGATCTTTAGTGGATATTCATCATTCTCCTAAGCTCATTGCTTTATCCCAGATCACACTTCCAGCATCTAGTATCTGGAAATCTACAGGCCACTCTGCTTATTGAAACAGCTAGGCTAACTCTCAAAATTTAATCCCCCAGTTTCTTCTGTAACCTACATCATACCACCAAATTATGCCTTCTTTCTTCCATTTTCCCATCTTCAGTGAATCACAATTCTTCCTCTCCTAAACTCCCTTTTCCAACTCATTGCTTTATAAAATTTCACCAACCCAGCAGGAAATTCCTGGGAACTCAAAGGCCACTTTGGCTAGGGAGGCAGGTGTCCCAGCTGCAGACTTTCACTTCTTCTTCCATTCCCAAATTTCACTCTCTCAGACTTAGCCCTAGCTCTGTGGCAAATTCACCATGTTCTCTGTCCCCTGCTCCATTCCATCAAACAGATCAACCCCAAGATTTCTTTGATCATCTCTGTGCTTTGTCTCAGTCACCAATATCAACAGGGATCTCCTTGAAACCCTCTAGTCACTTTATTCAGGAAAGGATATAGATTAACTCTTCTTTTCCCTCCATTCCTTCAAGTCTAACCCCAAATTCTTATTCACAGGTATGTAGAAGAACCAACAGGTTGGGAAAAGGTCTTTACCAACCCTACATCCAACAAAGGGCTAATATCCAATATATACAAAAAACTCAAAAAGTTAGACTCCAGAGAGCCAAATAACCCTATTGAAAATGGGGTACAGAGCTAAACAAAGACTTTTCATCTGAGGAATATCAAATGGCTGAGAAGCACCTAAAGAAATGTTCAACAACCTTAGTCATCGAGGAAATGCAAATCAAAATAAACCTGAGATTTCACCTGACACCAGTCAAAAGGGCTAAGATTAAAAACTCAGGAGACAGCAGGTGCTGGCAAGGATGTAGAGAAAGAGGAACACTCCTTCACTGCTGGTGGGATTGCAAGCTGGTACAATCACTCTGGAAATTAGTCTGGCGGTTCCTCAGAAAACTCGGTATGATACTACCAGAGGACCCCGCTATACCAATCCTGGGCATATACCCAGAGGATTCCCCAGCATGTAATATGGACACATGCTCCACTATGTTCATAGCAGTCCTATTTATAATAACCAGAAGCTGCAAAGAACCCAGATGTCCCTCAACAGAGGAATGGATAGAGAGAATGTGGTATATTTACACTATGGCATACTACTTAGCTTTTAAAAACAATGATTTCATGAAATTCTTAGGCATATTGGTAGAACTGGAAAATATACTAAATGAGGTAACCCAACCACAGAACAACACACATGGTATACACTCACTGATAAGTGGATATTAGGCCATAAGCTCAGAATACCCAAGACACAATTCACATATCAAATGATGTCCAAGAAGAAGGACAGAGAGGCCCCTAGTCCTGGAAAGGCTGATTGTAGCATTGTAGGGAAATACCAGGACATGGAAGAGGGAAGGGTTTGATTGAGGAACAAGAGGAGGGAAGTGAGCTTATGGGACTTTCCAGGAGGGGGGACAAGGAAAGGGGAAATCATTTGAAATATAAACAAAGAATATATATAATTTTAAAAAAGGAACTTCTGATGTGTACTCTACACCAGGAAATGGACTGAGCATATCCTGGAGGAAGTTATAATTATCCCAAACACAGATTACTAGAGGAGGGCATAAAACATAATAATCAATATCTTAGTCAACATATCACCTCTAGACTCTAGTTATCCTCTACAGCAACAAACCCTGAATATTTGGACATAGGTAAAGCACAAGAAAGGACCTTACTTAACCCAAAATTATATGGATATGAGAGGTCTTTAATGATGAAATGAATGAATCTCTTAAAGAAATCCAGGAAAACACAAACAATAGGAATAAATAAACAAATAAATCCCCCTTTAAAAACAATAAATCATTGAAAAGTAAACAGGAGAAGAAAATGAATAAAATTATTTAAGACCTGAAAATGGAAATAGAAGTAGTAAAGAAAAACAGAAACTCAGAGAATCCTGGAGATAGAATATGAAGGCCAGGGAATAAAATATACAGATACAAATATCACAAAAAGAATAAAAGAGATGGAAGAGAACCTCAGGTGTAGAATATGCAATAGGAGAAATTGATACATTTGTCAAACAAAATGTTACCATAACATCCAGGAAATTTGATACCACATGAAAAGCCCAAATATAAGAACAATAGGGATAGAAAAAGAAGAAACAAAGCTCAAAGACCCCAAAAATATTGTTATCAAAATCAGAGAAGAAAAATTTCCTATCTTAAAAAAGATAAGCCTATAAATGAATAAGAAGCTTACAGAGCAATAAATAGATAGCAAAGAATAGCAATAAAAAGCACCAAAACTGTAAACATACAGAATAAAGAAAAATATTAAAAGCTGCAAGGGGAAACTAACATATAAATGTAGGCCCTCATAAGTGTACACCTGACTTCTCAGTGAAGAGTCGAATAGATGTTTTGTGGACTCTAAGATAACATAGATGCTAGTTCAGATGACCATATCAAACAAAATTTCTTTTAATCAATATAGGTGGATAAAACAAGATTTTCCATGACATAGTATAATTTAAACAATATCTATTCACAAAGTTAGCCCTACAGAAGTTAGAAAGAAAAAATTAACTCAAAGAACATGGGAAACAATCTCATATCAGCAAAACCAAAGGAAAACACACACACACACACACACACACACACACACACACACACAGGCACGCACGCATGCACGCATGCACGCACGCACACACCACCATCACCACTACGATCACCACCAAGAACAAAATAACAGAAATTAAAAACTGAAGGAGCTGGAGAGGCCTTATCTGGCATCAATGGGATGGGAGGCCTTTGGTCCTGTGAAGACTTGATGCCTCAGTGTAAAGGAATGCTAGGGCAATGAGGCAGGAGTGGGAGGTGGGAAGTTAGTTGGGCAAGCACCTTTATAGAAGCAGGAAAAGGGGGATAGGATCCAGGGGTTTGTAGAGGAGAATAGGGATAACATTTCAAATGTAAATAAATAAAATATCCAATTTCAAAAACAAGAAAAAAAGACTCATTGGTGATTAATATTCATCAACATAGATGGACTCAACCTCCCTCTGACAAAAAATACAGGGTGACAGAATGGATGCAAAGACAAGACCCATCCTTCTGCTGAATTAAAAAAGCACATACACAAAAAACAGACATTACCAGAATGTAAAGGGTTAGAAAACAAAGCCAAGCACAGGAACCCAGGAAGCAAGCTGGTGCAGCAATTCTATCTAATAAAATAGACTCCTACTAAAATTAGTCAAACGAGATAAAGATAAATAATATACAAAGATAGATAAAGATAAATAATATTTATGAAGTATCCACGAAAATGGCATCTAAATGCTGAATATCTATGCCACAAATGCAAGGGTATAGTTAATTTTAAAAGAAATGTTACTGAAGCTTAAATCACATATTAATTCCAACACATTAATAGTGGTAGACTTCAACATCCTACTCTCACATAGGGAATGGGCACCTAGAAAGAAACTAAATAAACAAATACTGAAACTAACATATATTATAAACAAAATAGATCTAGCAAATTACAGAACATTTTACATGAATGCAAAAGAATATGTCTTCTCAACACTTCATGGAACTATCTCCAAAACTGATCAAATATTTACTCACAAAGTAAGTATCAATAGATAAAAGAAAATTAAAATAATATCTTCTATCTTAACTGACCACCATTGATTAAACTTGGATTTTAGCAAAAACAGAAACATCAGACATTCTACAAAATCATCGAAAATGAATAACTCTTTACTGAGTATCTACTGGATCAAGATAGAAATAGAGAAAGAAATGAAAGACTTCTTAGAATTCAAGTAAAATAAATTCGCAATATACCCAAACTTGTGTGACACAACAAAAGTACGAAAATTCATAGCACTAAAAGCCTTCATAAGGAAACTGGAGGCATCTCATATTAAAAATACAACAATACGCCTGAAAGCTCTAGAACAAAAAAATGCAAACACACCCAAAAGGGGTAGACAGCAGGAAAATAATTAAACTAAGGGCTAAAATCAATAGAATAGTAACAAAGAGAACATTGCAAAGAATTAATGAAACAATTAATTCCTTGACAAAATCAACAGAATAAAAAATTATCAAAACTAGCTAAAAGACAAAGACTCTCCAAATTAAAAAATCAGAAACAAAAAGGGAGAAATAACACATACCAAGGAAATGCAAAGATCCCTTAGGACATATTGCAAAAACCTCTACTCTACAAAATTGGAAAATCTAAAAGAAATGGTCAATTTTCTTGATGGGTACAACTTACCAAAGTTAAATCAAAGCAAGTTAAACAACCAAAATTGATTAATAACCCTTCAGAACAGAGAACTAGTTATTAAAACTGTTCCACTCCCCCCAAAAGGCTCAGCTATTTTTAGAACAGAATTCTAGAACACTTTTTTTTTTAATTTTTATTTTCTGTGTTCTATGTTTACATTCCAAAGGCTTTCCCCTTTCCCAGTTTCCCCCCTCCCTATGTCCCATAATTCCTCTCCCCCCCAACTATTCCGCAATCAATCTCCCTCCCCTCACGGTTTCTCTACAAAACTGGATCCAATCTTTACACTTTTAAAGAAGTTTTAATACCAATACTTCTCAAATTATTCCACAGGATAAAAACAGAAGGAACATTGACAAATTTATTTTGTGAGGCCTCAGTAACCTTGGCACCCAAACCATGGAAAGATTCAATAAGTAAAGAGAATAAGAGACTAATTTCCTCATGAACATCGATGGAAGATTATTCAAAAATGATAAAAAAAAAATACAACAAAATCCAAGAAAATGCAAAAAAAAATTTCTACCTTGATCAAGTAGGCTTCTTTCCAGAGAACCAGGAATAAGTTAATACCCAGAAGACTCCCCAGCATGCAATAAGGATACATGCTCCACTATGTTCATAGCAGCCTTATTTATAATAGCCAGAAGCTGGAGAGAACCCAGATGTCCCTCAACGGAGGAATGGATACAAAAAATGTGGTATATATACACAATGCAATACTATTCAGCCATTAGAAACAATGAATTCATGAAATTCTTAGAGAAATGGATGGAGCTGGAGAACATCATACTAAGTGAGGTAACCCAGTCTCAAAAGAATACCCATGGTATGCACTCACTGATAAATGGATATTAGCCTAGAATCTTGGAACACCAAAGACACAGTTCACATACCAAATGATGTCTGACAAGAAGAAAGGAATGGACAATAGTGCTGGAAAGGATCAAAGCATCAGTGTGGGGGAATACCAGAACAGGGAAGTGGGAAGGGGTGGATGAGGGAGCAGAGGGAGGGAAAAGGGCATGTGGGACCTTAGGGGGGTGGGGAAACAAAAAAAAGGAAATGAAATGTAAATATAGAATATATTCAATAAAAAAAGAAAAAAAACAAAAACAAAAAAAAGAAACTTAAAAAAATATCTGTGCTTACATAAAAATATTTATGAGATCTCATACGAGTAACTTGACAGCACACCTGGAAACTCTTGAACAAAAAGAAAAAAAAACCCAACCAAAAGGAATAGATTGCAAAAAAAACAATCAAAATGAGGGCTACCTGAAATCAATAAAATATACACAACAACAGCAAAAACATTTCAAAAAATAGTGACACAGAGTTCTCTCTATAGGAAAAAAAGTATGCACATTTAACAATTAACTAAAAGGTGGAGAGAGACGATCTGAATTGATAACAATTAAAAATGAAATGTTAGACATAGAAACAGAAACAGAAGAAATCCAAAGAACCATAAGAACATATTTTTAATGTGTATGGACTCAAAATGGAAAATCTAAAGAAATGATAACTATTCAGTACACTTCACTTAAAATTAAATCAAGATCATATGACCAGTTAAAATGTAAGCATTAGCCCTTATAAAATAGAAGCAGTAGTTAATTTTTTTCTCAAATAAAAAATATTCAGGGACATATAGTATTAGTGGAGCATTCTAGTAGAAGGGTTAACAGCAATACTCACCCCTCCAATTACTCGACAAGAGAGAAATCAAATTACAGATGCCCAATTTGTTTTATGAGGCCAGAGTTACCATGATGCCAAAAAAAATGTAAAAATTCAACAAAGAAAGAGAATTATAACTCCAATTTCCCTTATAAGTAAAGATCACAAATTCTCATAAAATACCTGCAGATCAAATCTGAGAACACATCAAAATGTTAATGACATGATCAAGTAGGCTTCATTTCAGAGATGCAGAAAATTTCAACATATTAGTTCATAAGTGAAATTCACCATATAAACAAAATGAAGGACAAAACTTATATGATCATTTATTTAAATACAATAAAGAGCTTTGAAAAAATCTAACATTCTTTCATGATTAAAGTCTTGAATAGATACAGGAGACATACCTAAACATAATAAAGGGAAACTGCCATAAGCACATAGCCAAAATCAACTTCAATGAGAGCAATTCTCAAAGAATTCCTCTAACATCTCAGACTACAGAAGATTGTCCAATCTTTCCACACATATTCAACATACTGCCTATAGTCTCAGTTATAGTAATAAAACAGCTGGAGTAGATTAATAGGTTTGCAAATTAGAAAGGAAGATTTTAAAACATTGCTACTTGCAGATAATATGAGAGTATACAAGATTGATTCTAAAATTTCCCACTGGGAAATTATTACACCTGTTAAAACACTTTGTACAAAGTAGTTGTATACAAAATTCACAAAAACATTAAAAGCTTTCCTATATACAAGTGAAAAATCTACTAAGAAAGATATCATGGAAACCATACCCTTCATAGCATCCTCAAATAATATAAAATACTTTGGAGCTACTCTAACAAGGGAAAAGCTTGTATTATTAAATCGTTAATAAATTGAATAAAGAATTTAAAGAGGAAAGCATTTGGAATTATTATAATTTTTTAATTTAATAAATTAAAAAAAATTAAAAAAAATTTAAAGAAGATTACAGGAGATGGAAATGTCTATAAAACCTATTAGATATATTGGCATCCTACAAAAAGAAATCTACCAGTTCAGTCCAATATCCTTCAAAATTCAAACATAAATATTCATATATATTTTTTATCTGTCTTTATCTTGTTCCAACTTCATTTTGAAAATAAAATCATTAAGTAGTAGGGAAAAGAAATAATCAAACATTTTTTTATTTTTTATTTTTTTATTTTCTATATTCTTTGTTTACATTCCAAAGGCTTTCCCCTTTCCCAGTTCCCCCCTCACCATACGTCCCATAAGTCCTCTTCCCCCTGCCAATTCCCCAGTCACTCCACCTACCATTTCTCTGTTCTGGTACTCTCCTACAAAACTGGATCCAGTCTTTTAATGACCATGGTCCTCTCCTTCCTTTTTCTGGGAATCTTTTGATTTGCTAATAGTGTCTTGAGCATTCAGAGCTTCTGTTCACATTAATATCCACTTATCAGTGATTGCAATTCATGTGTATTTTTTTTGTGATTGGGTTAATTCCCTTAGGATGATATTTTTCAGATCCAACCATTTGCCTACAAATTGCATGAATTCATTATTTTTAATTGCTGAGTAGTATTCCATTATATAAATATACCACATTTTCTGTATCCATTCCTCCTTTGAGGAACATCTGGGCTCCTTCCAACTTCTGGCTATTATAAATAAGGCTGATTTAAACATAGTGGAGCATGTGTCTTTACTGCATGCAGGGGAATCCTCTGGGTATATGCCCAGGAGTGGTATGACAGGGTCCTCTGGAAGTGTCATGCCCAATTTTCTGAGGATTTCCAGAGTGGTTGTAACATCCAATATCCTTCAAAATTCAAACACAAATATTCATATATCTTGAAAGAATAATGTTCACCTTCATATGGAAACAGAAAACAAATATAGGATAGAAAAAACAATCTTGAATAATAAAAGAATCTACATAAAGTGTCACTATCTCATATTTCAAGGTATACTATGATACTATAGTAATATAAACACTATGGTATTGTTGCAAAATGGACACATTGATCAATACAATGAAAGTGAAAACCCATCTATTAATACATGAACCTATGGATACATAGTTTTTAAAAAGGAAGTTAGAAATATACCCTGTAAAAATAAAAATATCTTCAGCAAATATTGCTGGTCAAACTGGATAGCTTCATGTAGAGGATACAAATAAGCCCATACCTTTCACTGTGCCCAAAACTCAACTCAAAATAGATTAAAGTCCTCAAAAAAACAATCCAGGTGCACCAAAACTGATACAAAAAATGTATAATAGCATTGATCTCATTGGTACAGAAAACAGAAAACTATTAGCACAGATCAAAAATTAATATATAGCAATCTTCAAACTGAGAAGATTCTCCATAACAAAAGTCAGTGTCACTCAGACAAACCAGCCTGTTCCAGAATAGGAAAATATTTTTTTATCAAAGATCAATGAAGCAGTAGTGAGTTCATGCTGAGGACTTGGGGTCAGGGAAATATTCACCCATTTTTGGTATGAATGCAAACTCGCTCTCAGTATGGAAATCAATATGGTGGTTCCTCAGGAAAATATGAATTAGTCTACATCAAAATTCTGTTATACAATTTATAGTCATATATCTAACAGACACTTAATCCTACCACAGAAACACTTGCTCAACTGTTTTTGTTACTGCTGGTTTCAAAATAGCCAAAATTTGGAAATGGCCCAGATTTCTCTCAACATAAAAATGAATAAAGAAAATATGGCATATTTGTACAATGGGCTATAGCTAAGCCATGAAATTCACAGAGAAATGAATGAAACTAGAAAAGGACATTCTGAGTGAGGCACCCACCCCAGAATCAGAAAGACAAAAAAGCTATGTATATTCTTATTTACATATATTAGCTCCTAAGTCAACAGAAAATTAAGCTACAATCTTTAGAAAGACAGAGGGTAGACAGAGGGTAGAATGAAACTAGAAAAGGACATTCTGAGTGAGGCACCCACCCCAGAATCAGAAAGACAAAAAAGCTATGTATATTCTTATTTACATATATTAGCTCCTAAGTCAACAGAAAATTAAGCTATGATCTTTAGAAAGACAGAGGGTAGACTGGAAGGAATAGTTAGTTCATATTAGGAAAGTGAAATAAAATTGATAATTTTGGATGGACTAGGGTTGGTGGGTCACTGGAACAGGAAGATCAAGTAGACAAGGAAGGGAGAAAAAAGTAAAAGAGGAAATACAGGCAGAGATGATAAAATTATGAACCATTAAAAGGGTAGTATGCAAATATATTATAGTAAAATCTTCCTAAAGTATAAACGTATGTGCCAGAAATCAAATTGAAATCATTAAATAATGAGGAGACATCACTCCAAGTACTCTTTCTTGTTAAATGAAGTGTCAATTATCAGAACAGGGTTATATCCATGTTGTGTTATGAACATCCCCAGGCCTCGGATTCCCAGGCTATTCCCCAGGCTATTGGTTGCTCTCAACAAAGTGACAGTAATACCCCATTGCTATATACAACGCATACAGGAATCATTGAAATTGGAGAAGTTGTGCTAATGTCTACATAGACATAGATTTCTGTCCTATGTTCTGGCATCTTTGCCACAGAAATGTACATTGCACACTACAGAAAAGAAATATAAGCAACATCTGAGCTACAGAATGTTAGATTTACAATGCTGTTCTTCTTGGAAGATATGCAAGGGTACTAGTGGACCAAGGCTTGTGGCAGCTAATGACCAATATCTGAATTGACTTAAGGCACATTCCATGTGATGGAACCAGTACCTGACACTGTTTGGATGTCAAGAGAGCCCAGGGACTTAGTGTAAATACAAACACTGTTGTTATAACAAAATAAATAGATAATAGATGGATAGGCAGACAGACAGGCAATCAGAATAAAATAGCAACAAATTACTCCTAATAAAACTCTGCAATACTTGTAGACCTAACTCAGCCAACATCAGTAAAATTTCCTATTGCTGCAGGAAAGAACAAGTATAGAAACCAACAGCAAAAGATATATAAATATGATTAAAACATATGAACTCATATGAGATGGAGGCAGCCTGGTCTGCATCAGATCCTGAGCTTATATATTATGGTTTCCAATTCATTGATTTTATGAAGGTGTGAAGAGGTGATTCTTGTGCCTTCCCTTGAGATTTTTTTCTGTTTAATTTTTCCAATTCTGTTGTCCGATTTTTTACTTTATCATATTATTTTTCCCTATTATCCCTTTGAAGCCTGTTTGTTTTGAAGTGAAGGACAAAATGCTGGAATATCAGGTTAGAAGGGGAATTGAGGAGTAAGTGGGAGAGGAAGAGGAAGAGAAAATTGTAATTAGGGTATATCATGCCAGGGAAAAATCTATTTTCAATTAAAGGGAAAAATATAGGGAAGTTAATAAAATGAAAATAAATAATTAAAAATAACAAATTTAAGCACAAAATAGGCATTCAGTTTGTGTTTTATGAAACAATATTCAGAGAGAAGAAGGTGAGTATTTGTTTATGCCAGAAGACTGTATATTTTCATTCTTTTAAAAATAGAAGACTACACTAAACATATCAATTATCTTTTTTATATTCTTGGGCCAATCTTCTTAGTGAGTCTAAAGTTGTCTCAATGAAAGTGTTGTAAATGGGAGTTATATACATATTTTATAATATTTTAAGTCAAAATATTTCATGAAATTAGCCACAATATATTTACAATCAATTTATAAGGATTGAAGATGGCTGAATGCGGCAGATGGTTCATTTGTTGAACTGATATTTTTCATCATATAGACCTGGCTTGTGAAGTTGAGAATGGATTTGATTTTCACCATCTGTACATAGATTTTTTAGTCTTGCATATTTAGCACAGTGTGACATCTAATTTGGTTCCCACAATTCCTCTTCATATTTCTAAACTCAAAGAACTATGATTTACTTAAAATATTCTGTGTCATGTAACACTATTCATTCTGTAGAATGATCTTGATTATGTAACAATTAAATTTTTTCTGTGTTAATAACTAATTTTTTTCTGTTTTACCTCTGTTTGAAAACATTAGGATAGAAAATAAATGTCCATAAGTGTGTATTTGCCTGTATGTTAAACTATATTAACATTGGACAAAATGGAATGTTCTTTTTGCTGTCCTTCATGTTTTAAAAACAGAGTATTTGAAAATTCAAATGCAATTTGAAATGCTTTTCCTCCAAGCATTTCTTTTACATTTTAAAATTCTTACACTCAGTCTCTGTAATTTATCCAGGTTTTGCACTGTGGCTCAGGAGGGCCTTGAACATTCCATCCCACTACAGCATCAGAAGCAGATAAAAAGACATCCCTGTAGCAGCAGGCACAGTGAGCAGGCACAAAGTACAAAATCGTTAGAAACATGATCAAATTAGAGTGTACTGCATGGCCTTGTTGCATTCTTCATTATTTATGTGACCTTATGAGAATTTGTGAAGTATCTGTAGATTCAATTTTTATTGTAAAAATCTGCAATAAAAGAAAAGGTTATGACAAAGATGTGAGCAATTGATAACGTTCACATAATCTTTGTATAAGGAAAATTGTTTGTTTGCATATTTTCAAGCAAACTTCTAGCAAAGTATCCACTAGGCAAAGTGCAGATTCTAAGTATTGCTTTTCTGGCAGCTCAGTATTTACTCCATCAGGTAATTCTATCTGGATTCTGGGACGTCTCCTGAGAAGTAGTGTTGATTTTCCTTTGAAGCTATTGCCCAAGTGTGCCCCAGCTTGAGTTGTGAATAGAGAGGCACTTAGGGAGCCAGTGGAAGCATTGTGAAGGAGAATTAATGTTTTCATCTGGACTTGAGCTGAATTCCAAATATCAAAGATGAAAAGGAGAAAATAGCAATGCAGATGGACCATCCTCTCCAGGCCCAAGCATTCAGGTGATGCTCAGAGTCTGTTTTGGGAAACAAGCCTTTGATTGTTAGAGCAAATGGAGCAGAGTCATATTATAAGACCAGCTATATGTGTCAGTCAAGACCACAGTTGTTATTCCAATCATTCTTGAAATTGCCAGATGGTAAATCCAAATTTTAATGTTCAAATTACACAGAGGGTAATGTTTCATGTCATATAAACACAAATACTATATACTCGATTTCTGAAATTTTTTTCTGATTATATTTTATATGAAATTAAAAGTAACCCTGATATAAAAGAAATTAGTTTTTCATACTCACAAATTCACATTAATTAAATATATAATTTTTATGTAAAGATAAACATTTAGTAGTGGTAGTATAACCTGTTAAATTGTATCAATGTTATGAACATTTGATATTTGAAATCTAGAGTAAAATTGTACTTAACTCTTTGTATCTGCCTCTTGAGGGTACACTTTTTAAAAGCCAAGATGATCAGTTCCACATATGAAGATAATAGCCATAAAATTCAATCACTAAGTATTTGTTTAAACATCTACTTTGATTAGATTTAAATTCACATAAAAATAGCTAAAGGTGTCAAATTTATTTAAAAAGTGAAATCAAAGGGTGAAAGGTGTCAAAATTATAGGCATGAAGATACAGACCATTTAACAGACATGATCTATATAAGTAATCTAAGACGAGTTTCAAGAGTTAGTCTAAACTTTCCAAGTGGTATAAATAGGTAAGTGATGCAAGATAAAACTCACAGCTCCTAGAAGTTAGTAAATTTCCTGTATCAAAATTTAATGAAGACATTTTAAAAACTGTATTTATTATTCAAATTTCTTTACCATATACCCCTAGTGATCCTTTTTAAAGGTGGCAGTGCTAGACACAGTGATGCACACATTTAATCACAGCATTTTGGATGCAGAGGTAAGCAGAGCTCTATAAGTTCAAACCCAGGCTGTTCTAAACAGTGAGATGCAAGGAATCTAGAGCTACATAGTGAAACTCTGAATAATGATAATAATCATCATCATCATAATAATAATAATCCCAAAAGACCTCAAGCTACTCAATAAAATATATTTAATCTTCTTATGGGTCTATGTAAACTAGATGAATGGAAAATTGATCAACAAAACACTAAGTAAAGAAATTAATAAGTTGGAGTTTGTAGAGTACATGTAGAGTGGGATAAAGTCTAAAGGAAAAGACTATCTTTTTGTTTTAAGTCAAAGATATAAAGGAACACCATTGTTGTCAGTTCAAGTTAATTTTTATTTATGTTCTATAAAAGGTACTTACCTAAGTGTGGAGAATACCAATAATTAAATAATTACTCCCAAATGTTTTTGATAATAACATTTATCTGTCATGTCACATATCAAAATATAACTCAGTGGTGTCTTGTACTCATCAATAGTTTGGATGTCTCTCTTTTCCTGTTCTGAGAAACACAGTATCTACAGCCTCATCCTTTACCTTCTTCAGTAGTGATGATGATGATGATGATGATGATGATAATGATGATAAACCTCCCTATATGTTTTGCTGGCCTTGGAAAGGTGAATTCTCAAGATTGCAGTAAATTAAAAATAAAAAACAGTACCTTCATGAATTATATTTGAACATGAATAATATCAAATATTATATACTTACATATCAAACTAAGTAAGTACTTAGTTTTGGTTCTGAATAGTTTAGTAACCAAAGTATGAATGGATAATAAAATATTTGAATACAGCTTAAAATCCAAATTCAGTGTGATGTAGAAGTAAACATGAGTTTTCAAGTGTAGTAGGCAGGATCAGACAAATGTAACTCCACCTTTATTTTTAGTGAACAATATGAATGATTTAGGCAAATAATGAACTTAGTCAACACCACATCAGCTGAGAAACATAATATTCAATGAATTGGATTTTGTAAATGTCTTGTTTGAGAGAAATAATGAGACTGATGGTTTAACTTATTACCTATGAGTGAAACCTGCTTTAACATATCTAAATTATATACTAAATATGTTATTTTCTGAGACAATAAGGCATTTGATACTGATATGCTTACTGAAAAGTAGAGTGATATCTGTGGATTCCGTATCAAATCTTTAAAATTTATTTAGCAATTTAATCCCATGCCATTTCAAAAGTCTATGCTCTTAATGTTAGCTCTACCATTTATGATTCCCTATTTTCTCCAACATTTCAGTCACACCTCAGTTTACACAACCTATGTTAAAAGATTAAAAGATAGGAAGGGAAGGCAGCTTTCTACAGGTCTCAGTCACTTGTGTAGTTCATCATAAATGAATTCTGGGACTGGAGCAGCAATTCAGAATATTTGCTACTCCTTACAAAGAACCCAACCCAGTGCAGGCATATGTATGGAGATTCCTAGTCATCTGTAACCATAGCCCCAGGGAATCCAACATCTTCTTCTGGACTGTCTGGGCAATAGACATATAACAGATACATATAATTATTTGCAGAAAAAGGTCACATGCACAAAAATACTTGAAAATAAATATATTTTTTAAAATGAAGTTTCAATTTAAATTGGTGGTTATATCTCAAAAATGTTAACCCAGGATTGCTCTTGTCTAAAGGAAATATAGGGACAAAATGTGGATCACAAACTGAAGGAAAGGCCACCCAGAGACCTCACCACCTAGGAATTTGCAGACACCAAACCCAAACACTGTTGCAGATGCCAAGAAGTGCTTGCTAACAGGAGTATTGCTGTCTCCTGAGAGGCTCTGACAGAGCCTGACCAAATACAGATTCAAATGCATGAAGCCAAATATCTGACTGAGCAAGGGGACCCCAATTGGAGAGTTAGGGGAAGGACTGAAGGAGCTGAAGGGGTTTGCAACATCATAGGAAGAAAAATATCAACCAACCAGACTACCCAAATCTCCTGCAGACAAAAGCATCAAAGAGCACACATGGAGGGACTCATGGTTCCAGCTGCATATGTAGCAGAGGATTGCCTTATCTGACATCAAGGGATGGGTAGGCCCCTGGTCCTGTGGAGTTTCTATGCTCCAGCATGGTAGAAGGCTAGGGCAATGAGGCAGGAGAGGGTAGAGGGGAGAGGATACAGCCTCATAGAAGCAGGAGGAAGGGGGGATGGAATAAGGGGTTTGCAGAGGAGAAACTGGGAAGAGGGGTAACATTTGAGATGTAAATAAATAAAATAACAAAAAATAAAAAAAATAAAAATTGCTGAATAATTTCACTTTGAATAAAGGCTACATAAACTTTAAAAGAAGTGATTTTTATATAATTTCACCTTTAATGTCATGTTGCCTTGAAAACTGAACATCCAATATCACTGCTGAACTCTAAACATACTAATATGGCATCTATTGTCTAATAATAACCAGTAATACCCCAAGTTTATTATTCTCTAAAAGTGATTGTGGTGAATAAAATGAGCATCCAGGCCAGACATTTACCTTCATACCTCTAGTTTAGTTTTCTTCATGGACAAATATATACATAGAAGTTCAATGAGTTGAAACAGGAATGGAAGAGAATAGAAATATCATTAAATATACATTTATAAAAATAAAGCAATGATTTCACAACTGAGCCCCCAAATCAGAAATTAAAATATAACAAATAGATATGATCTCCTGTAACAGCATATCTGTCCCCTTCAGAAACCTAATTCTAAAACCAGCTGAGTTTAGAGCCCAGGTTGCTACTAAGAGTGGGGTTTATTCTTACTCTTAATCAATGTTTGGATGTGGCCTTGGCGAAACTATCATTATTTGCAGACGATATGATAGTTTACCTAAGCGACCCAAAAACTCCACCAGAGAACTTCTACAGCTGATAAACAACTTCAGCAAAGTGGCAGGTTATAAAATTAACTCAAGCAAGTCAGTGGCCTTTTTGTACTCAAAGGACAAGCAGGCTGAGAAAGAAATTAGGGAAATAACATCCTTCACAATAGCCACAAACAACATAAAGTATATTGGCGTAACTCTAACCAAACAAGCGAAAGATCTGTACAACAGGAACTTCAAGTCCTTGAAGAAAGAAATCGAAGAAGACCTCAGAAGATGGAAAAATATTTCTTGCTCCTGGATTGGCAGGATCAATATAGTAAAAATGGCCATCTTGCCAAAAGCAATATACAGATTCAATGCAATCCCCATCAAAATCCCAACTCAATTCTTCATAGATCTAGAAAGAGCAATTCTCAAATTCATCTGGAGCAACAAAAAACCCAGGATAGCTAAAACTATTCTCAACAATAAAAGGACTTCTGGGGGAATCAATATCCCTGACCTTAAGCAGTACTACAGAGCAATTGTGTTAAAAACTGCATGGTATTGGTATAGCAACAGGCAAGCAGATCAATGGAACAGGATTGAAGACCCAGAAATTAACCCACAGACTTATGGTCACTTGATCTTTGATAAAGGAGCCACAACCATCCGGTGGAATAAAGATAGCCTTTTCAACAAATGGTGCTGGCTCAACTGGAGGTCAACATGCAGAAGAATGCGAATTGAACCACTCTTATCTCTTTGCACTAAGATCAACTCCAAGTGGATCAAGGACCTCCACATAAAACCAGACACACTGAAACTATTAGAAAAGAAACTTGGGAAGACCCTGGAGGACTTGGGCACAGGGGAAAGTTCCTGAACAGAACACCAATAGCTTATGCACTAAGATCAAGAATCGACAAATGGGACCTCATAAAATTACAAAGTTTCTGCAAAGCAAAGGACACTGTCAGAAGGACAAAACGTCAACCAACAAAGTGGGAAAAGATCTTCACCAACCCCACATCTGACAGAGGGCTAATATCCAATATATACAAAGAACTCACGAAGTTAGACCCCAAAGAACCAAATAACCCTATCAAAAAATGGGGCACAGAGCTAAACAAAGAATTTTCACCAGAAGAAATTCGGATGGCCGAGAAACACCTTAAAAGATGTTCAACATCATTAGTCATCAGGGAAATGCAAATCAAAACAACCCTGAGATTCCACCTCTCACCAGTCAGAATGGCTAAGATTAAAAACTCAAGAGACAACAAGTGCTGGCGAGGATGTGGAGAAAGAGGAACACTCCTCCACTGTTGGTGGGATTGCAAAATGGTAAAACCGCTCTGGAAATCAGTTTGGCGGTTCCTCAGAAAATTGGGCATGTCACTTCCAGAGGACACTGCCATACCACTCCTGGGCATATACCCAGAGGATTCCCCTGCATGCAATAAAGACACATGCTCCACTATGTTTATAGCAGCCTTGTTTATAATAGCCAGAAATTGGAAGGAGCCCAAATATCCCTCAAAGGAGGAATGGATACAGAAAATGTGGTATATTTATACAATGGAATACTACTCAGCAATTAAAAATAATGAATTCATGCAATTGGTAGGTAAATGGTTAGACCTGGAAAATATCATCCTGAGTGAATTAACCCAATCACAAAAGAATGCACATGAAATGCAATCACTGATAAGTGGATATTAATGAGCCCAGAAGCCCTAAAAACTCAAGACACAAATAGCAAGTCAAATGATTCCCAAGAAGAAGAAAGGAGAGGACCCTGGGCCTGTAAAGATTGCATCCAGTTTAGTAAAGAAACCGAGGGGGGAGGGGGAATGATTGGGGAATAGTTGGGGGGGAGAGGAACTATGGGAACTATGGTGGGTGGGAACTGGGAAAGGGGAAAGCCTTTGGAATGTAAACATAGAATATAGAAAATAAAAAAAAATAAAAAAAAAGCTTCTGTAAGCAAGATGGTATATCTAAGTGGGTGTATCTCTTTTTTAAAATATTTTAGCCTTTTTATCATAACTTAGAGCAATATCAAATTACTATTAACAGAATGAATTTAAGCATTTTTCCCAAAATTCTTATTTCTGATGCAAGATCTAGTTCTCTACTCAAGTTACCTTTGTTTCACTCAACACTCTGTTACAAACAAATCTGAACACAGTCATCACAATCTAAGAATTATTTGGAATTTATACTACAGTACATGACCCTTTAGGTTCCCACATACATTTCAGAAGTACTTTTATTTAAACATATTTTTGTGTGCCATGGTGGTAAATATGCCAAACAATTGGCTTCATTTTTTTGAAGCAGGCATTGTGTCTTAGTCACTGTGTTTAAAAGTTGATCCCAAATGTGAATACTATTTGTGCCCTAGCACTGATGGTAAAGAGTTAGGGAAACAGTTAGAATGTGCACCAAGTAGAGTTTTCTAAAACTGCAAATAAATAAAAGAGAGAGAAAGGATTGTAAGCATAGCCAGTTGTGCCTCTATAAGGGCACATAACAACACTGTTGAGCTTTGAGTAGAACAAACATATGCCAAGGTGGCTGCAAGAATATGCAGTCTCATTCACAACTCTAAGAAAGATAGAATGAATAACAAAGAAAGGAGACAGAAAAGTCCTTTTTTACAACTTGATAATCACAACATATTATTCATATCAAGTTTTAAAATTTTCAAAAAGTTGCAAATATGCTTTCACTATGGAAAAGAAACGCATCTGTCACAGAAATAGTCATTCATAACAAATTTTTTCTATGTTAACTATAAAGTATAACTATCCATTCTTTTAAATACACACACACACACACACACACATATATATATATATATATATATATATATATATATATATATCACAAGTACTATTCAAAATATTTATAGGCAAGTCTATTTCTTATTAGAACTTGGCAGGTGTCCCCAGGTGGTGAGCGCGTGCAGGAAACCTGTCTCAGTGCAGCTTCTCTGCAAGGCTCCCTGGGCACATTTTCATTTTAATCGGTTCTTAAGTCAAGCATCCCAGGGAAATACACGCCTGAAAAATTAATAAATCTCACATGGAGGACAATAGCTTTCAGATGGTACTTCACCTACTTTTTCAAAATGAACGAGAAAGCATAAAATACTAAAAATGCAATATATCTGTCATTTCATATAAACATCAAGACATCTATTAATATGGCTGAGCTGAACCCACAATCTATACATTAGTATCTCTGCTTGGTATTGTTTAGCTCATTAGGAAATGCCTATAGAGTGATTTAGTTATTTGAAATATTTTGTTTCTGCTAACTATAATACCTCTAAAGTAAATATTTAGAACCATATCCTAAAAATATAAAATAAACATCTTTTTTATATAGAGATAGAATGCAAAGTACAAACACTGTAAAAATGTAGTTCTAAAGTACCTCATAAAAAGAGGGCCAAAGGAAAAATAAATCCTTGTCAACATAAAGAGAACCCTTTTTTTAAAAAAATAGGATTTTCATTGTTTCTGAGTTAATACCAGTTTTTATCATATTCATATCCCCCAACTCTTCCTAGACCCCAATCTTTCCCTACTCACCAAAATACTTTTTCACCTTTAATGGTCCTTGATTCTGTAAATTTTTATTGAGCATATCAAATCAGCATCGATTTTCTCTTTGTCCTGCTTGTAGCCTACATCCCTTTTATTCATCTTCACGCTTCCTTGCTCTTTGTTATTATCAACCTCCTGTGTCTAGTGTCACCCACACACACATGTTTACATGACCATAAGCAGCCATGACAAGATAATGTTTGAAAAGAAACATGACCTTCCTTTCCCAATTAGCAGCAAATTCTGCCAGTCTTTTGCCAATAAGGGTAAAATCTCAAAGGCTCATTTTAATAAGAAACCTAACCTCCATTCTAATATTGTTACAATGATTAGAAATACAAATGATGAAAGTATTGATGAAAGTTTTCATATAAAATCTATGTACAGCATAAAAATGAAACATTATTCATTATGCATTTATCCCTTTGGTAATTATGCATCTATTATTATGCATAGATATCCCCAATATTGAAATAAATACTTTAAAAGTATCAGTAAAATCACAGACATGATTATTAGTGTTTTACAAGCTTTTAAAATCCATAATCACAAAGCAATATAAAACATAATAATAACTTTTTAGAATTAAATTTGTTTTCTAAGATGGTTAAAGGATTAATTTCAACATTATAAGTCAGAGACTGTTTTTTATTGATTTTGATTTCTGGATATATTTGATCTCTTTTACTTATGTTTATTTATTTTTCTTAGCTCTAGTATATTATGTCATTTAGAGAAGTTAGGAAATCTCATGTCAAATGTTACTATTTAGAGCCAGAACCTCTAATATAGGCAGAACAGAAATTAAGAAATGAATTTGAAGAGGGTCTAATCATCATCAAATTGTCATGCAATAAAATAAAATTAATATTTTATAGATTAAATTAAACCACTAAAAATAAGAAAAGAATGAAAAGTTCTGAAGATGGTGTAAAAAGGAGAGAAAGCAGATAAATATGTATCGTGATATTTAACTGAAATGAGAGTGAAAATGTTGCTACTAACCACTTAATAAGAAGGTCTCATTAACTAAACTATTTGCCCGTAGGTGTTGAGATGTATACACCATTTTGTCATCTTTTCAGTTCCACTGTGGGATCTGCTTGTCACCTTGTTTCCCTTAGCACATTTAACTACTTGTAATATCTGTTTGATAATGGCTTTTAAACCATTTTCATTGTGTGATATTTTAAAGTTTATGGGAATTAGGGGGAGGGGAAACCAGGAAAGGGAAAGTCATTTGGAATGTAAAAAAAAATAAAAAGAAAAAAAGAATAATAAATAAATAAATAAATAAATAAATAAATAAAGTTTAATATAAGGATTAAAATTTTCCTCTTTATGTTTTAGTAGCTGATCAAAATTTCAGATTGTGTCATTTCATGGAAAGCATACATATCACAAATGATTACCTTATTCTGCTTATAATTCTTTAAGCTATTGTTTATGTAAATTGTGTGTGAATGTGGGCCACATTTATTTAAACCTCTACTTGATAATGCTAAAATTCATGTGCCCTTAAAAGAAGCAACCAGAGAAATATGACTTTAAAAGATGTAAAGTCTCAATTTATTTACACATCTGTTACAGTTGTTTTCTTTGAATTGAAGCAATCCTGATAAAGGAGGAGAGAAAATCACAAGCTCAGACATGCACAAATGAAAATATTCACCCACCCCATGGTTAAGGAGCAATGAAATCCATCAATGGGGTAGAACTCTTCTGGGATCAACTGCATGCCAAGCAGAGTGCTATATCAGGCAGTGCTAATGAGTCATTGTATGCTAGAGTGGGTTTTTACATGATATAGTGGCCTTTGAGATGTCTATGTTCCTGTTCTCTTTGGGGCATACTTGTGCATTTTCATGAATCCAAGAAAAGCAATATAATGCTACATTTCAACTGCTTCTTGTTTTTTCTCCTTTATTTATTGTTCTCTATTGTATTATATCCCAATCACAATGTGGCCTCCCTCCACTTCTCCCACCCCTCTAAGATCCACTCTTCCCTTAGATCCAATCTTCCTCCCTTTCCCTTCAGAAGGGAGCAGGCCTTCCAGATATCAACCCAGAATGATATCACAAATGCAATAAGGCAAAGCACATTCTATCATATGAGGGTGGTAGGGTCAAATCAATAAGAGAAAAAAGGTCCCCAAAAGCAGGCAAAAATCTCAGAGATATCTTTCTCTCCCACTGTTAGGATTCCTTCAATAACATCCAGTTTTACAATCACAATGTAATATGTAGACATAGATCAGACCATGGGCCTCTAAGTGCTCACAGAGACTGAATTGATAATCGTGGAGCATATATAGATTAGTTGGTTCTGTGAAATATTTTTTATAGTATCCTCAAACCATTTGACTCCTACAGTTATTCTCCCTGCTCTACAATAAGATTCCCCAGGCTCTGACTAATTTTGGCTCTGGACCTCTACATCTGCTCCCACCAGGCTGCTGGATGAAGCCTCTCTGGTGACAATAATGATAGGCACCAGTCTATGAGTATAGAAAA
Source organism: Apodemus agrarius (assembly GCA_964023405.1). Classification (NCBI taxonomy): domain Eukaryota; kingdom Metazoa; phylum Chordata; class Mammalia; order Rodentia; family Muridae; genus Apodemus; species Apodemus agrarius. The sequence goes on from OZ030007.1 coordinate 122,283,568, forward strand.
TTATTGTAAGGAATAATATTATTGACTTATTTTTTCCAGTCATTATTGGTTCTTTCCTAAATATATGAGCTCTCCAGATTATCGGACTATAGGGTGCTTAGCCCTCTAGGCATTGTCATTCTTGGGTTACCTCTCAGGGCATATGTCTCAAATTTGACCAGTCATTGTTATACCACTTGCACAAGTTCTGTGCCACCATTACCCCAGAACTTCTTTGCAATTGGTCAATTATGTCATCTTAGAAATGAAGATATCAACCAGTATTTAACAGTTATGACTGGCAAAATATAAATCAATAATATATTAAGATCAATGCATAAATCATGTCATCTTAGAAAATATTATATCAAACAATATTTAATAATTATGACTTGCAAAACATAACATATCATAATACATAAAACTCAGTCCATAAAACATGTCATCTTAGAGATGAAAATCATAACAAGAGCTAAGCATGTTAAAGATTATTAGAATATCCTGAACAATACAGATGCGGATACTTGCAGTCAACCATTGGGTTGAGCAAGACGACCCCAATGGAGGTGTTAGGTTAAGGACTGGAGGAGGTGAAGGGACCTTATCCAACATCAATGGGAGGGGAAGCCCTTGGTCTTGTGAAGGCTTGATGCCACAGTGTAGAGGAATGCTAGAGCAGTGAGGCTATAGTGGGTAGATGTGGGGGAGGGAGCACCCTCATACAAGCAGGGTAATGGGGGGATAGGGGATTTGCAGAGGGGAAACCGGGAAAATGGATAACATTTGAAATATATATATATTGCCGCGGACAGCAAACCCACTAGGGTTCGGGATCCGCGGGAGGACCCCTTTGTTGGATAGGTGCAGAGCGGAGACGGGATGGCGAACAGAGAGACACACGAGAGAGAATGTGATCAGACTGTTGCAATTTTTACTCAGCAAGCATCAGACTTTTAAAGACATCAAGTTACATAAGGTATCGGGTTACAGAAACTGTCTTAATTGTCTTAAGGCCAACAATTCTAAGAATTTTAAAGCTAAAATTGTCTTGACCACGACTCTCGACCATGGTTCAGCGGCTTCCTGGGCACCAGGTGTTCTCGGAGGTGGGAAGCCACATGTGAGCCTACTCTGTCTTGGCCCTCTGCCAAGGACCCTGAAATCATAGCCAATACTTTACACACACATAATAGTATTCTACACATTGTTCCTCACTATAGCAAACACATGGATAGTTTGGATCCCACCCTAGGCGGCACACGTCTTGCATACCTCTACCCTTGTAAAAGTAGTCCCATACCTTCTGTCTGATCCTCCGTTTGTGTGTTTCAGGTAGGACGCACCACAGTGGGCGAGATCGCTTGATTCTCTCATACCATGGTAGTGAGAAATATCTAATTCGCCTACCGTTAATTGTAACCCATCTCTGTAAGTTTATATCATATTCTCCAGTGTAGGGGAGGGGTGCACCCGTTGGCCAAAAACGATGAGGACCCCGATAAGTGCCAGGTTCCCACCACCTGCTGCCAAGTTTCACTTTCACAGTTCTGTTTGTTTTCTTAACTTCAAACCCTAAAGCTGCCAAGTCCTGCACCTGTTGGTCTAGATTTCTAACAATTCTATATTTTCTATTCTCTAGTTCTAATTCAGACTTCTGTAATCTATTTAAGGCTTCCCCAAAATTAAGAGAATCATTAGCTAAAAGGGGAACCAAAATTTTTATTGTAATAGAATCATTTACTTTATAACTACAATACTTTGCTAGCTGCTTAATTTCTAGTTCCACTTCCTCCGCCAACCTCTCAAGCTGGCCTGACTGCAGAGAGGAAGTGGGCAGAAAAGCTGTCCTATCTGACTGATTGCGATCAGCAAAGGAAGCATTATGGTTAAGGGTAGAGTTTGTACTGACAAGCTCATTCTCAGAACTTGTATTTGGGGTAGTAGTAATTAACCACAAGCCCAGAATGAGTTTTCCCATCATCCAAACACCACATATTCCTGCAATTAATCCAAAGCAAAGCAGTGGCCTAATCGTGCATCTTCTTGGAGTCCACCGCCTGCTTGCAGGGGGCTTAACCTCGTGAGGTACGAACCCCTGAATCGGCTCCCAGTCTGGCATGTCGCCCACGGAGCGCAATTGTCTCTGCTGCAGGTGCGGCAATATATATACTTAAATATCCAATTAAACCACTGAGAAAAGAAGATAAATCAAATATACCTTCTTAGTGGAAGCTGAGAACATGTTCAGTGTTTCACTAAACCTGCAAGAACATTTTTTTAAAAAGAAAAGGATAATCACAATTTTAAATATTTAAATTGCAATTTTTTTTTAAAGTCACAGAATACATCTCACTTGATCTAATATAAATCTGTACACATTGTTTCCTTTTAGCATTATTACTGATGTTTTGGGCTTTACATTTGAGATAGACTTTGCCAGAAAGGCCTTAATCTTACTATTATATGTAGCTAAGGCTGGCCCTGAGCTCTTGATTTTTCTACCTACATTTCACAGGTGAGGGAATCATGCATATTTTCTATTGTATGTCATGCTTCTATGTGTTAGTAGAAAAGATTATGATTGTTAAGTCCAATTTATTTTTTATGAAAGATATGACCTATGGCCTTTTTTATATAAGGAATGGTATATAACTCCTTTCCTGAGTTCAAAACAAAAGAACCAACAGCAAAATTAAATATTAAAAAACTAACAAGAACATTCACACACACATTAGCATTTTAGAAAAACTCTCTCTCTCTCTCTCTCTCTCTCTCTCTCTCTCACACACACACACACACACACACACACACACACATTAGCACTTTGAAATATCTGATGGGACTCCCTGAATAAGCCATGAGTAGAGAAATAAGAAAAAAGCACAACTCTATCAACACAGATACATTTTGCCTCTAGCAAAGCTCCTGGCATACATCTCCCATATGGATGTAACAGCTCTAAATACTGTTTAGATGAAATTTTTATTAGTTAAATGTCAACAGGCTAAGTGAAGATTTGAATTGCCCATAGTTAAGTAGTACTCAATGACATACCTATTAGGAACCAGGACAGCTCTACATTTCACCATAAAACATCGCATTCTTCATTTAACAGCTGATATTAGTGTTCTAAATATCAATGATTTGAATGTATTTAATGTTTCTCAGTTAAAATTTGTTTACAAGACACCTCTTTTCTTTGTATCAACATAGGAGATATACTGATAACTTGGCTTTCTCATCATTGTTTCATTGAAATATAAATAGCCATTCAAACTACAGTCAAAATTACGTTCTCCCTTCTATTGGACTTAGTACCTTTCAAATACTTCTTGTATCTCATTAAAAAGGGGGTCTGTCTTTAAATCTACTCACTTCATGTACTTACATTTTTTTTTTTTTGGTACCTTCATGAGTTTTACTCCAGAGAGACTTTGGTTTTGCAATCTAATTTTTTTATCCTTCTACTTGTTTTTGAGGAAGGTATAGTGTTGCTTTCCTTCATGAAACATATTTCTCTAAAACAAGTCTTGATTAGTATTCATTTGATCTTAATATCTACTTTTTCTCCCATCATAACAGAATGTTAGCCATAGTTTGATGTAGTACCTTCTCATTTCAGCTACTAAAGGGACTGTCATATATTTAAAAATGACAAAGTAATTTGAATATAAAAACAAGCTTAAGCTAAATGATGAAATCTGGAAAATATCATCCTAAGTGAGCTAACCCAATCACAAAAGAATACACATGAAATGCAATCACTGATAAGTGGATATTAATGAGCCCAGAAGCCCTAAATACTCAAGGCACAATTAGCAAGTCAAATGACTCCCAAGAAGAAGAAAGGAGAGGACCTTGGGCCTGTAAAGATTGGATCCAGTATTGTAGACACAGAACAGAGAAATCGTGGGGGGTGGGGAATGAGTGGGGAAATAGCGGGGGTGGGGTGGGGTAGAGGAATTATGGGACATATGGTAGGGGGTAACTGGGAAAGGGGAAAGCCTTTGGAATATAAACATAGAATATAGAAAATAAAAATTAAAGAAAAAAATGAAAATTATGATATTTCATATTAAAGGTTATTTATGCCCAATCTTGGTATGTTCATTCACTCTGGGTAAAAAGCTTCCATTTGCTTAAAATAGTGCATTTCCATTAAACTAATTGCTTTGCCTTCTACTGATGTAGAATTAGATACCAGTCAATCTACTCAGTTTTCATGCATTCATTTTCATGCCTCCATCTTCTATGTAGCTATATATCCATCTAGAGAACAAGGATTGGAGATATTATGTTTCCAGTAGATTTTTATATTATTAAGAATTGTACCCAGTCTATTATATCCAACAGAACTCTCAATTAGCATAGATGGAGAAAACAAGAGAGTCCATGACAAAACCAATGTATGCAATATCTTTCCACAAATTTAGCACTACAAAGGATAATAGATGTAAAGCAACAACACAAAGAGGGAAACTACACCATAGAAAAAGCAAGAAATTAATTTTTTAAGAAACCCAAAAGAAGATAACCACACAAACATAAACCTAGAACAAAAAGAAGCAAATACATCCAAGATGAGTAGGTGGCAGGAAATGATCAAACTCGGGGCTGGAATCAACCAAATAGCATCCAAAAGAACTATACAAAAATCAACAGAACCAGGAGATGGGTCTTTAAGTTAATCCATTAGGCAGACTAACCAGAGGGCACAGAGGCACTACCCAAATTAATAAAATCAGAAATTAAAAGGGAGACATCACAAGAGATTTCATGGAAATGCAAAAAAAAAAAAAAAAAAATCAGATACTACTACAAAAGCTTATCATCAACAAAATTGGAAAACTTCAATGAAATGGACAATTTTGTAGATAGATACCAGGAGCCAAAGTTATGACAGAGTTAGATAAACCATGTAAACAGTTTCACAACCCCTAAAGAAATAGAAGCAGTCATTAATAGTCTTCAAACCAACAAAAGTGCAGAACCAGATGGATTTAGTGGAGAATTTTATCATACATTCATAGAAGACATAATATAAATACTCTTGAAATTGTTCCACAAAATAGAAACCAAAGGAACACTACCCAATTTATTCTATGAAGCCACAATTATGCTTATACCTAAACCACACTAACACCAAAGAAAGAGAACTTCAGAACAATTTCCATTTTGAACACTGATGCAAAAATACTCAGTAAAATTTTTGCCAACTGAATCTAAGAGCACAACAAAATGATCATTCACCATGATTAATGAGGCTTCATTCCAGGGATGCAAGGATGGTTCAATATATGGGAATCCATCAAAATAAACCACAACATAAACAAACTCAAAGAAAAAAATATAATTATTTATTAGCTTTGGAAAAACCTTTTGACAAAATTAAGCATCCCTTTGTGTTAAAAGTCTTGGAAAGTTTCCTTCTGTGGTACACTGCAGATGATTGTGGAAGAAATCAGCAACTTGTTTTGTTTAACCAATGGAACCTAGAAAATAATTATTTTAAAAAAAGTCTTGCAAAGATCTGGAATTCAAGGCTCATTCCTAAACATAGTAAAAGTATACAGCAAACCAGTAGCCAACATCAAACTAAGTGGAGAGAAACATGAAGTAATCCCATTAAAATTAGGGACTAGACAAGGCTGTCCACTCGCTCCACACCTATTCAATTTAGTACTTGAAGCTAGACAATTAAACAACAAAAGGAGTTCAAAGAGATTGGAAAGGAAGATATCAAAATATCACTCTTGGCAGATGATATGATCATATACTTAAGTGACGCCAAAAATTCTACCAGAGAACTCCTATAGCTGAAAAACAACTTCATCACAGTGGCTGGATATAAAAATAACTCAAAGAAACCAATAGAATTCTTCTACTCAAAGGTTAAATAGGTTAAGAAATTTTTGCAACAATACCCTTCATAATAAAACAAACAATATTGCATACCTTGGTGTGATTCTAACAAAGCAAGTGAAAAATCTGTATGACAAGAATTTTAAAACTGTGAAGAAAGATATTGAAGAAGACCTCAGATGAAATGATATACTATGCTCATAGTTGGTCAGATTAATATAGTAAAAGTGGCCTACTGAAAGCAATCCACAGATTCAGTGCATTCTCCTTCAAAATTCCAAATCAACTTTTTCACAGTAATAAAGAGCAATTTGCAAATTCATTTGGAATAACAAAAACCTAGGATAGTGAAAACTATTATTTAACAATAAAAGAACTTCTGGGGAAATCTCCATCCCAGATATCAACCTGTATTATAGAACAATAATGATAAAAACTGTATGGTATTTATACAGAGAAAGACTGGAACATCAATGGAATAGAATTGAAGACCCAGAAATGAACCCACACACTTATTATCACTTGATATTTGACAAAGGAATAAATCAATAAATAAATTCCAGTGGAATAAAAAGATAGCACTTTAAAAAATTGAGATATTTCAATTGGCAGTCAGCATGTAGACAAATGCAAATCGACACATTATTTTCCGCCAAAGTTCAAGTCCAAGTGGATCCAGAACCTCAACATAAAATCAGATACACTAAAATTTATAGAGGAGAAAGTGGGGAAGAGCCTCAAACACATGGGCACAGTGGAAAATTTCCTGAACAATACACCCATGACTTATGCTCTAAGATAAAGAATTGACAGCTAGAGAGATGGCTCAGTGCTTAAGAGCACTGACTGCTCTTCTGAAGGTCCTGAGTTCAAAACCCAGCAACTACATGGTGTCTCACAACCATCCGTAATGAAATCTGATTATGGTAATGACTTCTGGAGTGTCTGAAGACAGCTACGGTGTACTTTAATATAAGAATTGACAAATGGAACCTCATAAAATTGCAAAGCTTCTGTAAGGCAAAGGACACACTCAGTATGACAAAATGACAACCAACAAATTCGGAAAAGATCTTTACAAATCCTACATCTGATAGAGGCCTAATATCCAAGATATACCAAGAACTCAAGAAGTTAGACTCTAGAGAATCAAATAACCCTATTAAAAATAGGTTGCAGAGCGAAACAAAGCATTTTCAGTGGAGGAATATTGAATGGCAGAGAAGCACCCAAAGAAATGTTCAGCATCCTTAGTCATCAGGGAAATGCAAATCAAAACAATATTGAGATTCCACTTCACACCAGTCAGAAAGGCTAAGATCAAAAACTCAGTTGACAGTGGATGCTGGCAATAATATGAAGAAAGAGGGACACTCCTCCATTGCTGGTGGGATTGTAAGCTGGTACAGCTACTCTGGAAATCACTCTGGCAGTTCCTCAGAAAATTAGACATAGGTACTACCTGAGGACCCAGCTATACCACTCCTTAGCATTTGACCAAAAGATTCTCCAACATAAAACAAGACAAGTGGTCCACTATGTTCATGGTAGCCTTATTTATAATAGCCAGAAGCTGGAAAGAACCCAGATGTCCTTACAAATACAGAGGTGGATGCTTGCAGCCAACCATTGGACTGAGCATACGGTCCCCAATGTAGGAGTTAGAGAATGGACTGAAGGATCTGAATGGGTTTGCAACCCCACAGGAAGAACAACAATATCATCGAGTCAGAGCCCACCACCCTCTAGAGCTCCCATGGACTAAGCCACCAACCAAGGATTGCACATGGCTCCAGCTGCATATGTAGCAAAGGATGGCTTGTCAGGAATCAATGGGAGGAGAGGTCCTTGGTTCTGTGAAGGCTGGGTACATGCTCCAGTGTAGGGAATCAAGGCAGCAAGGCAGAAGTGGGTGGGTGGGTGAAAGAACACCCTCATAGAAGTAGGCGGAGGGAAGACCAGACAGGGAGTTTCCTGGAGGGGGAGAAACAATGAAACTGGATAACATTTGAAATGTAAATAAAGAAAATATACAAAAAAGGCAAATTAAAAAAGAAGAAATTTACCATTTCCTTAATTAACTCTTCTAAAGGCAATGTTTTGAACTTAGAATTTTATTTATCTGTAGCAGGCAACAATTTATCCTACAGATCTGAGGCAACTGATCCACTGATACTAAGTTCATTGGAGTTAACAACACACATCCTCAAAGTAAATCTGCGTAGTTTGAAAATGGAATAATTTTAGCTAGTATTCATTATTTGTTAATGGGTATCTAAGTGAAGTGATTAGATTAGCTGATATCTTAGAACAACCCAGCTATTGCTTTTTGACTCTGTAATTTTTCTGATTCCTGAAATTCCAAACGTCAGAAAATTTTGAAGGCCTAGCTTGCCCAGACTGTACCCATACTTTCAAATGAAGACTAACCTTATTTCTGCCATTCTATTTCAGGATCATCACTTATGATCCCTCCAATAATGTTCCACAGATTGCATCCAAGTCACCTGGACTGTGAGTGACTAACCCAGGGAGCCTAGCCAAATATGATGTGATTTTAGGAATTGGCATAGAAAAACTGAACTTTTGTTTCTTCGGGAATATCATCTTGGAAATTCCAGAATATTAATAACTGTCAGAGACAATAAATTAATAAAATTATATATATATATATATGCACACATATATATGTATATATATATACACACACATATATGTATGTGTTTGTTTGTGTGTGTATGCATACATACATATGTGTGTGTCTAACCAGATTTCAGATATTCATGTTTATGCATGGTCTTTCTTGTAGCATTATTAATGTCCATCCAAATCTAGAAAAACACTAGGAAATTTAAAGTAGGGGGTCCAAGCCTCTAATCAAATGAGTTGGAGCCACTCATTTAAATGGTTGTATTTATTTAAGTCTAATATCTAGTTCTTGAATGTAATGTAAATGGAATTGATCTAAAGTAGACATAAATTCTAAAATGACACTAGATACTAAGAATCTGCTTGAAAATGGAATCAAGCATGGAGACCTCTGTGTTTCCACAATGACTCAGAACCCTAGTCTAGACACATGGCAGGGCAGACTGCTGAGTTCTCAAGATGGATCATGCAGACAAACTTTGGAACTGAAACAAGGAAGTGCAAAGATGTTTCAGCTATTATGAGGAGTTAGCTATCTGGTTGCCGTGCAGCTGCTTCTCAGACCTGTGTAACTAGTTCTTTGAAGAGGATAAAGCACGGCAAAGGCTTTGTGCAGATCTGAAAGTTCAGTCCTTGCAGCTAGCCTATTGAATTCAGTCATTTCTTTTGTCCTGTAGTTTCTAATTTCTCCGTTCCCTACCCATTTTCCTTTCCTTTCACCTACTGCACTCCCTTGTCATCTCATCTTCCCTTCCTCCCTCTTGAGACTCGGGGTTATATTTTTGCGTAGTTAACTCTAACAGTGGACTGTCTTCACTGGTGAAACTTATATTCTATGATCTAAGTTTCTGGATTAATGTAACACATATGTTTATCAAATGTGTATCTAGCTAAAATGAAGTGAGCTTTAGGATGGCAAGCATTATCATTTTATCTAAGAGTAAAGAGGCAAATTACCTAAAATGTGATATGTAAAGGAGATTTTTTTTTTGTTAGAAAATATACTTCTGCCTCATAACTCAGTAGTCCCAGCCTATTCACAAATGGTATCAAATTACAAGGGAAATCACCCTCAGTTTAGAACTGTGAGCTAGTTAGCCATTAACTAAAGAGATACTGATACCTAAACTATCAGTATTAAAACAATTAGATGATTCACCATTTACATAATTTTGTTAAAATAAGTAGAAAAGGACAGATGTTAGAAAGGGCATTAATAAACTCAAAGGGAGCCCAGGAGCATGTTGATTCAAGAAGGACCCTGAAGTGGCTTATGGGATTGCTGAGGGTAAGCAGAAGCCCACTTGTTTGTAAGAAAGCACAAGTAAGCTTGCATGACTAAGTTTTTGTCTAACTTTTGGAATACTGACAATTCTTTGGAAGCCTATGTTGTGGTGGAGAACTCTGAGAGCCTGAAGAATGTAAATAATTTCATATCAACCAGCCAACAAGGTTTATTGACAAAAACCATTAATTCTTTTCGTCATATTTATTTGTTAAGAAGTTGTTCTCTACCCACCTCCTAAATATGGGTTATTCCAGGAAGAACATAATTTTTGAAGATATTTTAAGATATTTGAAAACATACTGCTATAACGTTATGTGACAGCTGAATGACAAACTTCCAGACAGATCATATTTTAAAATGAAACCAACGGAAGTTATTCCATGTGAGTAGATACAAATCATAATTGCTTAAGCGATACTTGACTGCTGTTATGATTACTATTAGCTAAGACAATTTAAATATTATTATTATCATTATTACTCTTATGATTGGTTTCTGAGACAAGTCCTCACTATGCAACACTAGGCTGGCTGCAAAATCTTGTCAGTCCTTCTGCCACCTGGAATTAATATGCATTAGCCAACACACTATGCTGAAGCCATTACCAATAAACTGAAACAATTTATAATTGTTTGCCTAAGCACATGTAGTGCTAGTGTTGTTCAGCTCATGGGGTTTGGTTAGCTAGTATTTCTTCATCAAAGTTAATAATTCCTTATCTAAAGATTGTTAGAATTTCAGTATCTATTAACAATTTGTTTCCATAAAATTTGAAATATTTTTGAAAGTCTTTACTCAACATATAATTTCTAGCACAATTATTTTTCAAACACTTATTTGGCATTAGAAATATTTAGTTAAAAAAATAAAGAACACTCAGGAAGATGATAATATAGAACATGAAACCAATGGTTTTACTATTTCATATTACCAGTGGCTTTATTATCACATAATAAGTTTTAGCAAAGAATTTGAGTCTAAGGACACACTTGGCCACTGAGAGCAATTACAACACAAATGAAAGCTAACACATAGGAAAAAGGAATTAGTTATAAAATCCACCATTCAACCTCATTTTTCATAGTTAGCCTAGACACTATTATTGTTATCAACAAAAGAAAAGGAGAAAATAATTTTTAAGTACTGCTATAAAACATTAAAGGCTTACATGTAGAATCTGAAGACATAAAGCACCATAAAATGCATTGAAATAAATACCAAGAAAAATAATTAATATTTCTGCACTATGCAGCTATGCACTCATATGTATATGAATTTCATAATTGGCAATACTTCTAACTCTTAATTTTGTTTATTGCAGAAGTCAAAATATTTTTATTTTGTTATATATATTTAAATGTTTTATTTTTGAACACTGAAAAGGAAGCATAAATATCCAATTTCCTGAAGTACCTTTAAAACTTCTGAGACAAAGCAGTAAATTTGGAGCATAAGTTCAGCCCATTTAACATTGGAATACCTATAAACTTAATTCATTTTTATTTTCGGGAGATTTCAGTTCTGAACTAGGAAAGAATTCTGAACTACCAGTTTTCTCCTAAATGTAGTTCCTGCTACATTTATTAATATGGGTGTATATGTATGTATGTTTATATGTATGTATGTTTGTATGTACAAACTACTTTAAATGGCATCTCCATTTTTTCATTCATTCAAAAATATCTCATCCATATGATAAATCTGGAGTGTTTGTTATCTGAAAAGGGTTTGCATTGTAGGCTGATTTTTTTTTCGACATTGCTTACAGACATTTGTTTTTAGTTGCTCCATTATTATCTTCTTTAGTCATCGCCAATCTTAGTGTTATTTCTCCCCTCATATTCACAGCACCTTTTCTATTCTACTTATCTTAAAAATATACAGTGTAATGATCCCATGCAATCTACTGAGCAGATAAATTTTTTTGCAATTTCTGGAGAAACAGCAGAAGACATGGTAACAACAGATTGTTACTTACCAGACCCCCCCCACTTTTGCAGCTAAAGTTCTAGAGAAAAGGTCATGAGTGTATTATTTGATCTTACTACCTTCTTTGTACCTTTCTGCCATTTGAAGGGATTCCTCAATGCCCCCATATGTTGTGAAGTTTTGCTAAAACTTGAAATAATCACATAGAAATCGTTGCTATATGCCCCAGACTCTGTGAGGGGGAAAAATGTGTATAGCTTCAAAGAGTTTAATTTTGTTAAAACTAAATTAAACAAAGCTTAAGAAGACTTAAATATGACAAAATAAGATTCAAGGAAATCTCAAGACACTATCAGAATTATGCTGAAAAAACAAAACAATATACAAAACAAAAATTTAAAGATAATTTCAAAGAACTGTTTTCCTTCTTTTAAGGCAAATGAAGCAAGAAATGTCAGTCTAAGAAAATTAATCTGCAACCTGAGATTTCTAATAAATTAATAATTAAATGGCCCAGATTGGCAGCAATTTGGAAATGCTTGTCTTTGTAATTTTCGTATCATCTGGGGACTTATCTCATTAGCATGGCTAAATTTAACTCTTTACAAAAATACACATAATATTAAAGCCAGGTTAGTCAAATTAAGGATATTCTCTTGAATGAATTAAAACCAACAACTGATACAGAGAGCCCTTAGGCATATACAAAGAGGGGGAAGCTATTGCTGGGGTCATTTGAAGCAAATATGATTTAGTATTCTTCAATCCTGAAATTGAATTTCAACCTGTGTTGGTTTGAATAAGAATGACACTTCAGATTCATATATTTGCTGCTTAGTCAGCAGGGTGTTATGCTTCTGAGAAGGACTGGATGTGTTGTTTTTTGGAGTGGGTGTGTTCGTAATGGGGGAAGTATGATACTATAAGTAGGCTTTCAAGTCTCAGATTCTCAAGCCAGGCCCAGTGTCTCTAACCTTCTGCTGTTTGCAGATCCAGATCCTCTTAGCTCCTTCTCCAGCACCAAGTCTGCCTGGGTGTCAGCTTGTTTCAGCCATGATGATTATAAACTAAAACTCTGAAATTGAAATAAGTCCCAATTAAATGCTTTCTTTTATAAGAGTCCCTATGATCATGTCTCCTCACAGCAATAGAACAATGACTAACACTAAGTCCATATCTCTTCTGTATGACCAAAAGCTTGTCTTCTGTACAACATCTTGCATTCTTCTATGCACAGGGCTGTCTCAGACTGTGTTGCCTCCTTTGAAATCATTTCCCCTAACTGTGCTGCTTTGTCTAACCTCAATAGGATCAGATGAGCACAGTCTTACTGAAATTTGATATGCCAAGGAAGGATGATATCCATGAGATCTCCTTTTTCTGAGGAGCAGGAGGATAGGGGTGGCTTGGTGGATGGGAGAGGAAAGGGAAAATATGGGAGGAGAGAAGGGTATAAAGAAGATAAAAATATAATTAACATAAAAATACATGAATTGAAGGAGCCTCTAAAAATTGCTTTTATAACAAACATACTCCTTTCATAAGTATTAATTTGAGATATCCTGTAAAATAAAGTGAGAACAAGGATATAAAGGCATCTTCAGAAATACAATGAATAAAATTATCAACATCCTGGTGAAAATGTAATAGACTTTGAGCAAATCATAAACGGATTTAAAATAATATATACTTTTTGTGATGTAGCATTCATTCCCACTTTACCTTAAAGTTTCTATTGTCTTCCTTGCACATCATATATTTTTCCTTCCTAAGAGGATAACTAACTTGTTACCTCCCATATCATACTCATAGTATAAGATTTACATAAGTATTGTTTTTAAGTATATTCAGTATTAACTATATTTAATATAGCCATGAAAGTAGCCTAGAAATTCTTAAAAGGTGAAAGAAATCTCACAGAGGATATCATACCTAGTTTAAATGAAGGTTGGAGACATTTTAGAACTAGGAGTGACTAACAGAGAGACAGAGAATGCATCTATTAGAAGAACATAATTTTCAATTGAGATCTTATAATAAACTATCAGTTTTTCATTAAAATGACCTTTTTAAAAGTGAAGAGGCGTGCATTTTTTCTTAGCAAGAATATTGCATTAACAATTGTCAACCTGCAATTAGAAGAGAAGATGGCTTTCAGTTCCTGTAACTTTCCACTAAAACATTGGCACATGAAAAGAAGTAGCCTGGACAGATGGGAAATTAGCATGTCATAAAAATCTGTACTAGACTAACTGCTGCTGTCAATCTCAGGCAAGTAATTTCATCACAATTACTTTTTCCTAAAAATTATCATGAGCTTACAAGGAAAAATAATATGTGCAAAAAACAAACAACAAAGTTATTGTTTCTTTATCAGCTTAGTATTGATCACTTCTTAATAGCTTGGCTAATACTGAGACGTGTACAACATATGTCATAAAAACTTTTTTATATTTTCTTTTATATGAGATATATTCTCATAGATATGACCCAGGCCCTTACAAACTGCAACACTTGGGAGAGTGAGGATTGAACCTTGTCTAGACAGCATAGTGAAGCTAAATCTGGATATGTGAGTGCAGATGAGTGCCTTCTACAAGGGCATGACAGCAGGAGATCTGTTCCTGTCTCCTGCTGATGGTGGCTATGGTTGGTCTAGCCATAGCAATGCCAGAGAGCTCTCTCTGGTGATGTGAATAAGAGAGAGCTGGTGAGCTGACAAACTCAGCTAGCTACCATACAGGCCCAGATCCTAGGTCTGTATTGGCCAACCTTCAAATCTTTTTATCGACAAATACTTGAGATGTTGAAAGGGCTACTTCTGATCGTCCAAATCGACAGAATGACACAGGACAAAAAGAGGATAACCAGGAGGAGTGTTAATGAGCATCCATATTGATGCTCATTATCACAGAAGCCAGAAATCTTGAACCACACCAATGACTCATTGCAACCAACATTTGCAAATGAAGATATGTGGACAGAGGGATATACTGTGGGACAATACTGTGTTACACTACAGTTTCTATGCTGAGATGGTCTCTATGCTTGGTTCCTATTGTGGTTGTTTGGTTGGCTGTGTGTGCCTTATTTGGGAGCAGGATTTCCAAGTGTGAAGTGTGGATCTGAGGGGACTTATCTGGGATGCTTGATGTGAAATACAACAAATCAATAAAAAGGTAAATATATATTCCATATGTATTATAGTTCATATATATATATATATATATATGTATATATACATATCTATGACTAGAACATGCTCAACCACTGCATGAATCAGGGTTCTATCTTCACTGAACATTGTCCAGCAACTCTTGAGCCTGGCAGTCATGTATTCCCATACATATAACAACTCTCCGAAGTCCTAAGGTCACTGAAGCAAGACTAGTCTATACAAGATATTTAATGAAATAACAAAGGTTGGAAGACAAAAGTAAATATCAGAAGTCCATGTGCTATTTCTGAGTAAAAAGTTAGGTGATATTGATTGTATATCTTAATTATGTTTGCAGTAAGAACAGAGCTAGTCTGTGCTCTTAGCTCAGGGATTTTTAGTACTTAAGGGAATAGAACAATTTGTTTCTACAAACATGCTATCTCTCTGGCCTCACCAATCCCATCAGAGAATATTTTAGGGAAGAATTAAAAAAATGTTTTGCTTCTTTTCATAGTAAGAAGTTTGCTTTTTACCCTGTCGTCTCATCATGTTCCTATCACCACAGTGCTTACATGGTAGATGCTGACATTAAGATATTTTCACATGGTGGAGGATAAGCTTATAGCCAGTCTATCTGACACTGAGTGATGCTGCCGTTAACCCAAAATGATGTCATACACTACAAATAAATGTTTCATAACAGAAGTACCTCTTCTATAGATTATTTTGCTCTTCACTTTGTTGAACTTTTTTTTATCTTCATGAAATCCAAAGAATTCCACTTCTCATAGTGTAGAAAATTCCATAGAAACTGTCCCCTTCAAGAAATGAGTCACTGGAATCTCGCCTGCAAAATTTGGTTAGGTGGTAGAACTTGGGGAATTTAAGTGAAAAAATGCATCAAAAAAAGAAAAGTGAATTAATACTTTGAAAGTTTCTTCCACCACCCCAGAGTACTTGCATATGCAAAAGAAGATGTTCAGTATAAATTCAAATGTAAGAACCCATCAATTGAACTCCAAACATAGATTTGTAATACAAATTTTCTTCTGAAATAACATACATTTTGATCACTGTGACCTTTTCAGTAATGAAAACTTTTTTGTATTGCAAAAAATAAAGTATTACAGTGATGGGTTTGTTCAGGCTAGTTCAATTTTTGCAAATAGGAAGAGCTTCAAAAGTGTTTTGCAATTGTGAAATAATATCTGAAGAAATCTTAGTATTCATGAATATTTTCCCATATATAGATATATAACAAGATATAAAATATGCATGAATTATACACATAATTTTCAAATGTCCCATTTTTATAATAATGACAATTATATCACAGGGTTGGAATGAATTCCACTCTTTTCTGTGTAGAACCACTAAAGATATCTGGCTATCTCTAGCCATTATTAGCAAAAGTTATGGTACTTATGGGTAGAACCTACACATAATTATCAAATTCTCCCTCTGAAGTTTTAAGTATGTTAGCACATACCTTTACCAATGAATATTTCACATTCTGCCTCTACTTTATTTATGTATTTGTATTGAATTTTGCATTCAATAAATGTTATTTAAAATGTGGCTTAGAATCTTACCTATTAATCAGTATT
This sequence comes from Apodemus agrarius, assembly GCA_964023405.1. Taxonomy (NCBI): domain Eukaryota; kingdom Metazoa; phylum Chordata; class Mammalia; order Rodentia; family Muridae; genus Apodemus; species Apodemus agrarius. Next base: position 122,300,042 of record OZ030007.1, read on the forward strand.
AATTAAGTATACAATGATGTTTATTATATAAAATAACCCTATGTGATGGACCCATGTACGGTGTGTGTGTGTGTGTGTATGTGTGTGTGTGTGTGTGTGTGTGTGTGTATGTGTGTGTGTGTGTGTGTATGTGTGTGTAATTCACACTTGATCTTAGCCAAAAGGCCAAGAAGCGATGTATGTGTGTAATTTAAATACACTCATGTACTATAACTTAATTTAGTTTTTGATACTTTTTTACGTTCATGAAAACTAAAACAATAAATATTTAAATATCAGCATATTTGTTCTGCAGAAGTTATGATTGAAAGTAGATACTCATAGTCATGTATATATTTCATGAGCATGATGTTCTATTTAAAAGAAAACATTTTAAAACAGCTTATGATAAATATGACATTTTTTGATTTCTTCAAGACACATCTCAGAAGTAAAAGAAATGTTATAAAATCATTGTGATTGCTGTAAGGAAGTTCCCACTTCTAGTTAAGCCGTAGCTTCCATATGTCTCCCTTTCAGCATCTCTCAGAGTGTTGATGAAGTGAAGGATGAGGCTCCTCACTCACTTTCACATGTCATATTTTCATATTATCCCCTGCCATTTGAAACACTCTATCTTGGGCATCTAGGACCACTTCTCTTCCTGTTTCCACAGCCACATTTAAAGACTTTAGTTGTTCTTTCTTTACTACTTACTGAACATATGGGAAAGAGTTTCCCTTTAATAGCATTAACTTTTAGAATGTAAGCATCTCACTTTTTGTTCAAATAACTTACTAATAAGAAAAAATCAAAATTAACTTTGATTTTATCATTTATTTTTGGAAAACACATGTTATTTCTTTAGTTTATGAATAAAAGGAGCAACACGTATATGCTTTTTTCTGTACATACACATAAAGATGATGAATGTCAAAAAAGCTATATACATATCCACATATGCAGAGATGGATACATATCTGTACACATATATGTACATTTATTAGATGTAATACATGTGTAATATTTTATCTTACATGCATTAAGCATATTTAATTCTAAGAAAATGCTTGATTTGTGACCAAAATTTCAGGTTAAGAGACATATGGAAGCAAGATGCTAAGATTCATTACCTTTTATAAATTCCTAGTGTTCTGAATTATGCAGATTTTAAAATTATCCCAAATATGTTAATGTGTGAAAACAACTCTGTCATCAATTTCTAAGTGGTCGTTCACAATGTCAATTCCAATATCTTGACAGCAGTGATAGAATAAATGTTAGAGATTTATTAAAAAATTAGAATGATCACAGTTGCCTTCTGTCAGAATAATGATGGAGGTGCCTATTAAAGGTAAAGCTCGTAATTAAGTTCAATTCTCTAGTTTTATATATATGTATATATATATATGTATATATATACATATATAAATCTGTATGAAATATTTCCTTGATACTGTAACAAAATGCTTGATTAAAACACCATAAAAGGAAAAAGCTTACTATGGCTTACCATTGGTTGTGCAGGCATAGTGAAGAAAGCAAGGGGGAAGAACAGAGAAAAGGTCATCATATTTCATCTAGCCAGACAAAGGAATGTGACTATAGTCTTCTGACAGTATTGACCTGCCCATTTACATCAATAAACACTGCCATTATTTCCACATAGTGCCACAAATCAAAACCAAATTTTATAAGCAACTTCATTCTGTATTAAGTTTGTATTAAACTATGATTTCTGAAAAATATGTATGTAAAATAAATGCTTGAAGAAATTCTGTATATATCAATAAAGAAAAAGAGACATATTTCTTAATCTCTGGCCAAACCCCAAGAAAGATTCCAGCTCTACCAGAGGTCACAACACTCAAGTACCACAGAGATGACAATGCCCAAAGCAAGCTAATACCTGTTAAATCCTACCTTGAAGTTCCCAATAACACCCTATGCCCTGGGCTCCATATTTCATTTCACAACCCAACAGAAGACTCCTGCTCCTGACAACACATTCTGCAGTGGACAATTCCACAGTTTGAATGCTATTTTTCAGTCTACATTGCAATTTATTTATTCTCTGTTCTGTTTTGCTCCGTGACTACTCAAGGACTCCTACAGAGGACACTAATCCTACTACACATGCCTTGCCTCAGCAGGCTTTCAAGACCTTAGTAAAAGACTATAACCTGCTCAGTTTTGTCTCTGATACATCTATAAACTCAGTACAATGTTATCATGGCATGTTCTAATGACTGTTTAGAGTAGAAATTGGTCCAATTAATTAGAGTTCCAACTGCCTTTGCATGATAACTTAGGGGAAGCATTTCCATTTACGGTTTTGAGCACTGATTACTTTTAGTAGCATATGGGTTTAGGTCCTTTATTTTTTACTAAATGGATCCTTCCATGGTTTGGGGCTTGTCTTCAGGACAATTTTATATCCCCCCAAAAAGAATAAACTTTCTCTTTTGTAGCACAATTCGCCTCTACAGGTGTTTCCTTTTTTTTTCTATGATAACAACTTATAAAATTGATAGCTTTCATCTATTTCTGCCTAGGTTATTGATCATGTCTTATTTACTTCTGAAACCTCCTAGGCAGAGTTGGTACTATTTACCTCAGCATTCCTGTCTTCCTAGCAGCCAACAGTGACTCACTAATCTGTACTTCAGGATGCTAGGAATTTTGAAAGCCATAGCTGCAAACTATCCCATGTTCCTTCTGCAATCTATTGCAGTCCAAAGGCCAAAGGATCATATAGCAAATTCAGCACAGTGACTTTCCAATTTTCCACATTGATTACCTGTCTGTTGCTATAAGAAAATATCTGATTACAACAATGTAAGAAAGAACATGCTTATTTCAACTTTGCTTTGAACATACAGCACATCATAAAGATGGGTACAAGGAGGTATTCCTAGTAAGGAATAAGAAAGTGAAAAGCAAGAGTATGGACTTTTTTTGATATTTATATATTTATTTACTAGTTTTTTCTCCTCGTATATTTTTTTGATTTATAATTGTGTCAACATTTTTTTACTATTTTTATTACATTCTTTGTTTACATTCCAAATGCCTTTCCCTTTCCCTGTCCCCAACTCCGCATAATTCCCATAAGCCCTCATCTCTCCACCCACTCCCCAGTCACCCCCCTCCCACTTCTTTGTCCAGGTACTCTCCTACAATGCTGGTTCAAGCCTTTCCAGGACCAGGGACCTCTCCTTACTTCTTCTTGGGAATCATTTGATATGTTAATTGTATCTTGAGTATTCAGAGCTTCTGAGCTAATTAATATCCACTTATCAGTGTCTACATTCGATGTGTATTCTTTTGTGATTGGGTTACCTCACTTAGGATGATATTTACCAGTTTCAACCATTTGCCTAAAATTTTAATGAATTCATTGTTATTAATTGCTGAGTAGTAATCCTTTGTGAAAATATACCACATTTTCTATATTCATTCCTCCACTGAAGGATATATGGGTTCTTTCCAGCTTCTGGCTATTATAAATAAGGCTGCTATGAACATAGTGTGCATATGGTGCATATGTCCTTATTGCATGCCAGGGAATCCTCTGGGTATATGCCCAGGAGTGGTATAACAGGGCCCAGGGGAAGTGTCATGCCCAGTTTGCTGAGAAACTGCCAAACTGATTTCCAGAGTGGTTGTATCAGCTTGAAATCCATCAACCCTACATCCAACAGAGGGCTAATGTACAATATATACAAAGAACTCAAGAAGGTAGACTCCAGAGAGCCAAATAACCCTGGTGATGGGGAAACTGGGAAAGGGGAAAGCATTTGGAATGTAAACAAAGAAAATAGAAAATAAAATTTAAAAAAAGAGATAGGGGCAAGAAAAAAAGTGGGGTACAGAACTAAATACAGAATTTTCACCTGAAGAAATTCAAATGGCTAAGAAGCAGCTTAAGAAATGTTCAACATCAAAAAACTCCACCAGAGAACTTCTACAGCTGATAAACAACTTCAGCAAAGTGGTTGGTTATAAAATTAACTCAAGCAAATCAGTCTTCTTGGGCTCAAAGGACAAGCAGGCTGAGAAAGAAGTTAGGGAAATAACACCCTTCACAATAGCCACAAACAACATAAAGTACCTTGGCCTAACTCTAGCCAAACAAGCAAAAGATCTGTATAACAGGAACTTCAAGTCCTTGAGGAAAGAAATCAAAGAAGACCTCAGAAGATGGAAAAATATTTCTTGCTCCTGGATTGGCAGGATCAATATAGTAAAAATGGCCATCTTGCCAAAAGCAATCTACAGATTCAATGCGATCCCCATCAAAATCCCAACTCAATTCTTCATAGATCTAGAAAGAGCAATTCTCAAATTCATCTGGAGCAACAAAAAAACCAGGATAGCGAAAACTATACTCAACAATAAAAGGACTTCTGGGGGAATCAATATCCCTGACCTCAAGCAGTACTACAGAGCAATTGTGTTAAAAACTGCATGGTATTGGTACAGCAACAGGCAGGTAGATCAATGGAATAGGATTGAAAACCCAGAAATTAACCCACAGACTTATGGTCACTTGATCTTTGATAAAGGAGCCACAACCATCCAGTGGAATAAAGATAGCTTTTTCAACAAATGGTGCTGGTTCAACTGGAGGTCAACATGCAGAAGAATGCGAATCGACCCACTCTTATCTCCTTGTACTAAGATCAACTCCAAGTGGATCAAGGACCTCCACATAAAACCAGACACACTGAAACTATTAGAAAAGAAACTGGGGAAGACCCTGGAGGACATGGGCACAAGGGGAAGTTCCTGAACAGAACACCAATAGCTTATGCGCTAAGATCAAAAATTGACAAATGGGACCTCATAAAATTACAAAGTTTCTGTAAGGCAAAGGACACTGTCAGAAGGACAAAACAGCAACCAACAAAGTGGGAAAAGATCTTTACCAACCCCACATCCGACAGAGGGCTAATATCCAATATATACAAAGAACTCAAGAAGTTAGACCCCAAAGAAGCAAATAACCCTATCAAAAAATGGGGTACAGAGCTAAACAAAGAATTTTCACCAGAAGAAATTCAGATGGCCGAGAAACACCTTAAAAGATGTTCAACATCATTAGTCATCAGGGAAATGCAATTCAAAACAACACTGAGATTTCACCTCACAGGTCAGAATGGCTAAGATTAAAAACTCAAGAGACAACAAATGCTGGGGATGATGTGGAGAAAGAGGAACACTCCTCCACTGTTGGTAAAATTGCAAAATGGTAAAACCACTCTGGAAATCAGTTTGGGGGTTCCTCAGAAAATTGGGCATGTCACTTCCAGAGGACACTGTCATACCACTCCTGGGCATATACCTAGAGGATTCCCCTGCATACAATAAAGACATATAAATATAGCAGCCTTGTTTATAATAGCTTGAAATTGGAAGGAGCCCAAATATTCCTCAAAGGAGGAATGGATACAGAAAATGTGGTATATTTATACAATGGAATACTACTCAGCAATTAAAAATAATGAATTCATACAATTTGTAGCTAAATGGTTAGATCTGGAAAATATCATCCTAAGTGAGTTAACCCAATCACAAAAGAATACACATGAAATGCAATCACTTATAAGTGGATATTAATGAGCCCAGAAGCCCTAAATACTCAAGGCACAATTAGCAAGTCAAATGATTCCCAAGAAGAAGAAAGGAGAATACCCTGGGCCTGAAAAGATTGGATCCAGTTTTGTAGACCTAGAACAGAGAAATCATGGGGGGGCATGATTGGGGAATAGTTGGGGGAGAGAGGAATTATGGGATGCATGGTAGGGGGGAATTGAAAGAAAGCCTTTGGAATGTAAACATAGAATATAGTAAATAAAAATTTAAAGAAAAAAAAAGAAATGTTCAACATCATTAATCATTAGGGAAATGCAAATCAAAACAACCCTGAGATTTAACCTCATGTCAGTCAGAATGGCTAAGATTAAAAACTCAGGTAACATCAGTGTTTAGGGGAAGATGCAGAAGATGTGGAGAAAGAGGTATGGACTCTTAAGCATACCCAGAGCCAAAAGTTTTCTGCAGTGAAGCCCTATCTACTGAAGAAACCACAGCCTTCATGAACAATGCCAACATCTGTGAACTAGATATTTGTATACATGAGCCAATGAGGCAGCATTCACATTCAAAATACAGAACTATCTGCATAATGAATAATATGCACTGCATAAATATGCATTGGCATGCTAGCATTAGATTATTAAAGGCAAGATGTTATTTTCAAAGTCTCTTTGCATTACTACCTAAATATGGTTTTAGTTAAACCTCCAATTTTATACAAAAGCCTAATTTCCATATTCATTTTGACTCTAGACACTTAAATTAATAGGATAGGCCATGCTAAGGGCGAATTGTAATTTTCCTTTGAAGAAAATGATGTTAAACTATGAACATATTTAAAGAATGAAGTAAAGTAATGTAACTGTCTCTATTTAATAAGACTTGGCCAATTAAGGCAATTGCAAAAGTCACCAACACAAATTTCTAGTTGATGTGAAAATACACAGAAACTGTACATACACTGTTCAAACTTTCTTCAGAAGCATGGAATGCAAAACTTCAAAGCCCTCATAGTCAATAATGATTAGTAAATACTTTTGATAGACTAGCTTCCTGGTTCAGAAAATCACCTTATTTCATTGATTTTATAAAGCTCCCAGTTTAGACCAGGAGGGGAGGAAAAATAATCATCTTTGCTGATGCCACAGTTTGCATAGAATATAGCAAATTTATAAATACTGAAATTATTAGAGACAATGCCACTGATGTAGTAGATTATCTCATTTTCTTAGAATGTAAAAATTGGAATTACAGTTTAAATTAAACAAAACTGTAGTATTTTGATCAGTGTACAATGATTTATTGTTCAATAGAAAATCTTCTTATGAAATTGACATTTTAGCCCTAACAATTATAAACATCTCAGCTTTATTTTCTAAACAAACTTACAGAACTTTTATCCAGTGCAATCATATTTATAAGCAAAGTGTCTGTTGATGTTGTTAATTTGTCTTAAGCAGTGTCTTTCTAATTTCTTTCATTTGTTTATTTTCAATCAATACTGGCTTAGCATTTAACAATCTTGAAGATGATAAGTGGAATGAATTCCTCCAGAATTTTAGGTATTTTTAGAATTTTCATGAGCAATACCAATGTGAATCCATTTTGTGCTCTTCCTATCATAAGTTATTGTTATGCAGACTTTATAAAAGGTGAATAGTGATTATAAACATTGATCTTTTATTTTTATTTTTCTTTCTCTTCAGTGGGCATGCATTTTCTACACTAGTGTAGAAGGGAGACTAAGAAAGGCCAAGGCTATTGGTATTCTTTGGTAAGGTAAGGTCAACATCATCAGCATATTGAATCAATTATGCCTTCAAATATGAAGTATAGTACTAGGGAAACTATTAATGTAGTAATAATACAGTATCTGCCTCAAGCTTATGATAATCTCTAGAACTTTTATCTAAATAAGTTAAAGAGAGATGTGAACATCCATAAACTGTCTACAATTACTTGAGACAAAAACAACAACTAAATTTGTAACAGCCTATGGCTATTATATGAGGAGATAAAACTGTTTCCTTAAATCATCTCAGTAACTTGAACATTTAGAAATATCGTTCATTTCAAATTAAAATAATGCTCTCATATATTATCATAATTTCGTGAATAAATTGCGTTTCTTCTGTCAATGTATTTTCTTTATATATTTTGTTTCATTTTATATGAAAATAATCTCCAAACAAGATAAATTTTCAACTTAATTGCAATAGCTTGAAGACATAGCATATAAGTCTCTATGTGTTGTACTGAGTATAGTTTTCCTGCTATTTCTAATTTGAGTATTTGAAAACAGTATATATATATATATATATATATATATATTACAAAAATTGTTATTATTGCCTCGAATTTGAAGCATGATTATAATAAACATATGGTCAATCCAAGTTGGCTTGATTGAAGCAAAAATATATTGCCCCATACATACAAATAATATGAATCATACTTCTCCCTTCATACAAAAAATCTAAATCATTTCTCGCTTGAAAGTACTAATGCCAATATTCTCACATGTTCAATCAACTTAAGTACTTATTAACATTAAATAAAATCTATGAAAGTTAAATAACTAAGAAATAAGGTAAAACATTAAAACCAAATTGAACTCAGTAAAATACCTTGTTAAGATCTCATGAAGTATTCTTAATGTATTCTTAATGTTTCTACATAACCTTCAATTGTAATGCTAAAGTAAGTTGAATCTCAAAAGCATTGTTCTGCCTTTAAAAAGCCACAATCATACCTCATGATATTGAAATGGAAAAATCAATTCAGTTAGTGTTTTGGATAGATTGCATATATACATAACTTTTTGAAATTATGCATGCTCACATAAATATTCATGTATTTACATTAGTGATTGATATGAGAATATTTTAAATGTTATTGAAATTCTAGCTGAGTATACTCATGTGTGCTTTGTTTTCTATGAGTTTCTAAATGACTTTATATCTGAAACCCTAAGATATTGTGTTTTATGCTATAGACATATGACAACTATGTCATCCACATTTTGTTAAGATTTTACTGAAACTAAGCATTATATATAATTGCAGTTGGGCAGGAGACAAATATCTGCAATACCATCATAACATGGCAGCAAGAGGATCATCTCCATCTACTCTGCTCAACCAGTCATTCTGAGAACATCCTTTCAGACTAAAGGGCTCTTTTCTATTTTGTGCCATGGTGAGAATAAAAGAATCTTTCAGTGAGCATAGTAGTGTTCCCAACTCTCTAAAGTTCCACAAACAGATTCATTCTGTACTATGGTCACATCTTGAGAGTCTTCTTTGTTTGTTTATTTATTTGTTTGTTCTTTCTTAATAAGTCAGCACTCTTAATTTGGGGGGGGGCATTGATGGGGATCATAGAACAAGATAACTAGAGATACCTGTCTTTACTCTAGGATCAATACCAAGTCCATTCCTGCTTTATATGTCTTATAAACTTGATCTTTTACTGGCTGTTATGAATGATTGAATGATTATTTTTAAACTGAGTCATCACTCCATATCTTGTAACAACATACTATATCATTATAGAACATCATTCTTACCACTGACCCATCCCAGTATAATCCTCATTTCAACACAACACTTTATCTTACCACACCTCAACACCTCAGCATATCCTATCACCACATCACTGCATCCCATTACATTACATCATCCCACTGAACCGTTCCATCAAAGCCATCGTTCTATTATACCACACTAACACAGTATACCATTCCATCTACTCACACTGTATCTTCACATTACAACATAAAATCACATCAGAACCTCTCACTGCTTCATCACCCCATACCCCTTTACCATAGCACATCACTACAACATAATCACACACACCTTCATCTAACACCTTATCATGTTGTATCATTGCCTAGTATCCCATCATTCTCACTGCCAATCACTCTCAGTTTTAATACGTCTCGCAGTTTAATGCAGCATGCTCAGATAAAATGAAATATCCATCTCACTTCAAGATCATCAACAAAATAATACCAACTAAGGCTTTCTTGACACAGGCCCGACTTCTGGACCTTAGGACAAATGTGTAGGTCACAGATATAAAAAGAGCTTTTATTTTTTTTAGAACTTTTTCTAAGTTGTGAATGATTCCTAAAATCAAATTCTTTCTACGTACCATTTATTAGTCAGTACAGAATGCATTATTCATAATTTGTATTATTTATTCTTTAAGAATTTAGAACCGAAGAACCTTATAGATTACTATTGTTTTGGATCCGTTTACTACTTTTCATACAAAGTGAAAAAAAAAAGGAAAATAAGACAAAATACAGGCAAAATAAGACAAAATATGTAAATATTTTACATATTTAATATTTTAAAATATAATCAAATATATTGATATTAAATATTTACAAGGCTAAAATATTAGATGTAAAATAAAAATTATTTTAAACATAAATATAAAGTAATATATTCTATAGGGATGATAATTTTGACATTTTAATTATGTTAATTATGTTAAAATGATGTTCTTATTAGTTAAAGAAGAATTGAAAGTAGAGTAGTTCATATCATGCAGTTAATGAACATGGGTAATCAAGTCCCTTAAATAAATTTACTTTATTACGCAAATTATTCACCTCAATTATCAACTTGGCCTCTTCTGTTCAGAGGATCGTCCTAGTCTCATGTGTGCAATTATCCTCCATAAGAGCATGTAACTAATATGATTGGACTGGAAAGAATCCCCTCAGTGTTGATGAGTAAAAATCTGTGCCCTGTGCTAATTGTTTTTGGTGCACCGTGCTGCTTTATGCCTTCTCTGAAAGATAATGATTTCTTCATCTGACAGATATCACAGATTTTATGGACACTTGATCCAAAAAAAGTACTCCATAGAACGTGCATACTATGTCTTCTCCAAAGACATTTAATTGAATGAGATAGGGAATGCAATCAAAAGATACACGTGAAGAGAACAACAACCAAGTAGAAAATACTTACTCAATTAAATTAGAATAGATCATTTTTTTAGAGCAGAAAAACAGTCATCCTTCTATATTACAAAACTAATCAAATAATTTATGCTCTAAAACAGGGTAATTCTTCATTGTTAGAGATATAGAAATTTTAAGTTTGTAAGCCACAAAACTATACTTTTAAAATTTGCATTATATGATCGTACTTAAAATATAGCTTCCTGTGTAGAAGACACACAGGAAACTGACAATAGAAATGGGACAATTCATTGCATAATACATGATAGATACTTGAAGATTTGCTGAAAATTTGTAAGTGGATAAAATTATCTAAACATGTTACACCTTATTTATAAACGACACTACAATTTATATGTTGATAATTAATACTGTTTTTATATAAGCATGGCTTAAAATCATATAAAAATATTTTAAAATTAAGGTTATTTTGTCAAAAGCATTAATTATAATATAATTGTTGCATATGTTAATAGTAAAAATATATTTTACTGTACCTCTTGTTCAGTAGCATAGCATTCTAGTATGTGCAATAATGAGATATCATATCTATTTTTTATTTACTCTTTTATGTCTTTCAACTTGTAGATAAAAGCAAACTTATTTTTGTAGCTTAATATAGCAAAAACATAATTTTTTCACTGCTTCCTGAATTTTATACAGGGCTCTTGACACAATTACATACCAATGTCCTTTGTACATATCTATAATGGTTTTCTAATTTGGTGATAATACACACAGCTCTTACAAAAACATTCTTGAACATATTTCCATCTATGGCCATATATGTACACTCCTGTTAAGTGCTTATCTTGGAGTAAAATTACTAAAACAGATTATACATTTGTTCAGAATACATTCCTGTTGAGTACTAATCTTGTAGAAAAGTCACTGAAAGTGGTTATCCATTTGTTCAGAAACAACAGATAATGACAAAGAGTATTCTACAGTAAATGATAGACTACCCATTTTCACACACACACACACACACACACACACACACACACACACACACAGGCGTCAATTAAGAATTCCTTATAAAATGTTCTGATCTCATTCTCCCTCCCCTCTTCCAGATGGACCCTCCTGCCCTAACCATCCAAATTTGTGCCCAATTTTTTAAAACTCAACATCGCTTATTGTACTGTCCATACATTCGTATATTTGTGGCTTAGCTCAAGACTGTAGTTGGTTTAACAGTGACATTTTTAGAGAAAACTGACTGTATTTCTCCCAGATGCTGCCAACTGCCAATAGCACCTCATGTTGTGCTGAGTCTTTGGTTATATACCCCTTCCAAAGATTATTAATCCGTCTTTCATGATCATACACGGGTCTCAGACATGAAGTTAAGCCACTGAATTAATACAGCGTGCTACCCTGAGATAATAAGGTAGATCTGTCTTGCTAGAAGTGTCTCTGGAGGCCAATCTGCCTTGCACACAGCTGTCTGAACCCAGTGTCTTAACTTTGCTTTCTTTGTCCTCTGCAGCTGTTGGCCAACAGCCTCCTTTGGGAAAGAGAGGGCCAGAGGTTCTTACCATTAAGTTGTGAATGCGAACCACCGGTTTATATAAAGAACGATTTTCTTACAATTTCTGTTGTTATTGAGTAGTATTGTGTGTTTACTCTATTCAGATATATTTCAATATCCTTGTATTATTAAGCTTCATTTGCCAGTTGCTAACAACCCTGAGAACTAATTTACATAATCATTTATCTGCTCATGATGTATTTGGAGGGTTGTGGGTTCAGTGTAAGTACATTTTTGTATTTTCTAGATTCAGGATTTAAAAACAGAGCATTTAATTGCATCTGACAGGGACACCTTCTGAAAGATGCATTGATAACTCTGTTTTCACTGTTCAAACATTTAATATACTTTTATAACTTGTGTGAATGAATATGTCAATTATTTTGTAAAAAACAGCGAGTAATTGAAAAGCACAATTTTAGTTCTTTTCAAATTTGTATATTTTTCTGACATTTGCATTGTAATAATTTTTAAAATAATGCCGATTACATTCTTACAATAGGCATGTTTCCAATTTATGTTGTTCAGAGTGTATACATACGATACATACTCAGGAAGTAGATTTTAAAGATTTATATTTTTTATGTGCATATGTAAATGTTGGAGTCTGCATGCCACATGTCGTGGGTACCCACAGAGTCCAGAATAAGATGATATATCTCCTGGAGTTTGAATTAGAGGCAGCTGTGAGTAACCCAAAAATGGGTGCTAGGAAAAACTTCAAGACCAATCAGTACTCTCAATCAATGAACCATCTCTCCATTAGGAAATCTTTTTTTAACAATAGTGAATTCCATTATGTTATATTCTTACAATTTCATCAGAAACTAATGTTTACTACTTTATATTTTTCTAAATTCCTTTCCAAGTTTTCTGAGTTCATGTTCTCTGCCTTCATTCCTATCAGACATTTGCCATTATCATTTTGATCACATAGGATGTGTTAGCTTTCTTTTCCCTTTTGAAAATTAATTTATGTATTTGTATCCCAAATGTTCCCCCTTGCTTTTTCTCCCCTCATACAGTCCCTCTGCTCATCTACCCTCCCCCTCAAGTCTGTGAGGGTGTGTCCTGCTGGGTACCTTTCCACCATTGGTGCATCAAGTCTCAGAAGGATTTGGTGCATCCTCTCCCACGGAGTCCAGACAAGACAAACATCAGCTACATAGAGGGGAGGGGAGGCAGGGTCCTATTTTCCCAAGTTAATAGATATATTATTCTTTTAGAGATTTTTTACCACCACCCATGTCACACAAAAAAAAAAAACCAAACGAACAAATAAAAAAATAAAAAAACCCTGACTTGATTTTTTGCTATCAAGTACAGTGCAACTGAATACAGCAGAAACCTTACACACTATCTTCTCTTTAAATTTCATTAATATCAAGAAAATATGATAAGACATAGTGTTGTCCAAATATATCCCTAAAGGCGGTCTTCTCCATAACTTTTATCCTGGGTTCCAGTGAACCAACTCGGACTGTTGCTGTGGGCTGTGAATGCCTTCTATACACTGTAGTGTCATCAGCCCTTCATTCACCTCACACACACCATGTGCCCATGCCCCTCCACTCTAACACAGCTGTCCCTGGAATATATCTTCTGAGGTAGCAACTGTTCCTCAGGGCTTGAGTTACGCTGATGGCTCAGTTCAGCAGCTATTCATCCCAGGCCAGCAGTTAGCCAGGGTTCAGTCCAAAAAAATCCTGCACTCTCTGAACCTTCCAGCTACTTTTTCACATCCCATCTCTGATGTATTAGCAAGCTATGGTCATTGCAAATATAATCATTGACCTAAACATTTTGGAAAATATTTAATCACCTCTAAAGCATGTTTCCTCATCACAAACACTAAAGCAATTCTATTGTTCACAGGCTCTGGAGCTCACATGTCTCTTCTCTGCCTAACAGCTATATTCTAAAACATTAACTACACTACCATTCTCCTGCTAGCAAACCTTTGGCTTTGCTTAATTGAAGAGAAACAAATTCCCCTTATTGTAACAGAAATAAACTTTGATTACTCCCCATGGGTAAGTTTTTGTAGTCAACCCCAAACATGTTTATCTTTGTTTCTTCCAGGAATGAATAAAGGTATAACCTATGGTGAAGGCTTTCATAAATAGTGTGAGTTACTTATTTCTTCTCTTCATGAAATGCTGAAATCTAACCCTAAATAGTCTCCTAGCTAATGTGTTTGTAACTTAAAGTGCTCTAAAGAATATATAAAGATATAAATAAGTGATATATATGTATATATATATACATATATATATATATATATATATATATGGGAGGTCTGTAAAAAGATTATTGAACAAAATAAATTCCTAATATAAAATAATTCACCAGATTTCACATGGATTATAGATATAGCTAAATAACAGAAAAATACCTGGAGAGACATAGAAATCTGTCAATAAGCATGGGAGTCAATAAAAAGCACACATCTGCTACTTCAGATAAAGAGGGTAAAACTGTTTAATTTTCAACCTGTATATTTCCTTCTAAAAATGGTGTTATTTATACCTTCAGACTTTTAATCGCTTGAGGAAAATTATTGAATAATCGCTTTGGAACCAGAAGCTTTGTGCTTAATTGTTGCTCTTTAGAAACTGGAACCAGGACAATGAAAGGGCCTAAGTATCTGGTAAAGCTACTAATGAAATATAAAGAGTGAATAAACCTATGGCTACTACAAGTTACTGGCTCAGGCAGCAGAAGATAAACGCAAATATATAAAGGCTTATATTCAGGCTAATATGCAGACTTTGTTTACCCTAAACATTACACAGATTGTGTATGCTCAGAGACTGCATTGTTTTCTTGGCATAGAGTTATACTTAGAGACACAGTTCATCCATCCGTTTAGACTCCTTTGTGAAGGATAATGAACATGAATGAATAGCTGAGGTGTTTATGAAAACCAGAGTTGTCTTTAAAAGACTTGGCGAATTTGAAACACTAAATATATTTGCTGACAAGTAAGTGTGGGTGACACAACTGTAAAAGCTCAGAAATAAAACACCAAAAATATTTAGGAAGATCCGCTTTTAGACACCTTGACAAGCCACTCTGACTTCACACTTCACTTTGAAGGAGCAGCAGCTGGAGATCTTGGACGCGTGCTTTTAGAAAAGTAAGAAGACATGTCCTGAAAATAGTGGGTTGAACCTGGAGTCCAGGAGGACTAGTGCATAATTACTATGATTTTACAAATCTAAAGTTCACGGAATGGTTTCATGTTTCAGTTAATCTACAGTTCCTATGTCCAATGGGAGAACAAGTTCTTCCATTTATGTTTCTTTTTCAGCTCACAGGGCAACAAATGGTTTATGGGCTGAATAGTTTTATTTCAACCTGACAGAGGTAGAGTCATCTGAGAGAAGCAAAACTTTGACTGAGAAAATGACCTCATAAAATAAGGCTTTAGGTAAAAGTGTGTAGCATTTTCTTAATTAGTGGCTGATGAGTGAGTCCCCAGCCTGTTGTGTGTGGTGCCATACTTGGGCTCCTGGTCCTTCTTGACATGAGAAATAAGGCTGAGTGAGCCCTAGGGAGCAACCAGTAAGCAGCACTCCTTCATGTCTTCTGCTTCAACTCCTGCATTAAGGTTCCTATCCTACTTCAGGTTCTGCCTTTAAGGCTTTTGAAAATGAATTGTGATAAGAAATTGTGACTGAAGTAAACTTTCTCTCCATGTTGCTTTTGGTCCTAAAACTGTGAATGAAATAAACCCTTTCTCTTCAAGTTACTTTGGTAATGGGTTTCATCACAGCCATAATAAGCCTAAGACATTGTATAAGCTATATTAAGCTTATTTTTATTGTATTTATCAGTATTTTTTGTTTAGATTTATATTATTGTATTCACTTATTTGTCTCTCCTTCAGTCATTTTTTGTACATCCATTTTTTCTTTATTTACACTTAATTCTTTGTTTATTTGTATGTGTATGGGGGGTGTAGTGCCATGCATCTGCCATGATATACATCTGGCTTCTTGCTACAACTTGATTCAATCAGTTCTTTCCTATCATATCAGGAGTTGCATGGATTAAGCTCAGGTGGTCACATTGACTGTAAGCCCCTCTACTTGCTGAGCTATTCTAAATCCCCTTTTATTTTTCTTAATGTCTTTATAAAGATTTTGTGATAAGACTGATTTTTTTTAATCTTCACATTGGAAATAGAACAAAGATGTTTTTAAAATATGGTTTAAAATAGGAGTGGTTTTCTGGATGTCAAAGCATATAACTTCCCATTCGAGTTAAAAAACTATCAACCATTTCACTTGTGGGCTACCAAACTTGACATGAAGAAAGGGCAATGCTAACATTATGAAGCTTAATTTATACATTTTTCCCAGCGTAGAACTAATTTATTGTTTTGTTGCTTCATCTTTGTCAAAAAATTATTTACTAGCATGCTATATGTTGTCTAAAATATATATGGGGCTGGTAGTGTTTTCAGTTAGAGGACTCAGTAGATCAGATTCCAGTTCATCTGCTTGTGTACAGCTCATATACCAGAGTCTGCCATTGCCTGTCTCACTTCTCTATGGGGTATGTCTACTTCCCAACTCATTCTTTTTGTAAGTTTTAAAAAAAATACTTGGGCTGCATGAACCCTGCTGTTCTCTCTGTCTTAAAATAAGCACACACAAGTGTCTACATCAGTGTGTTCTATGACTTTTATATACATAATTTTGGGAAGTATTACATCATAGAAATTGTCTTTTTTTAATTCATCTTTATAAGAATATGACATTACAAGGGAAACTGTGGTTGTTTTTTGTTTTTTTATTTTAAACTAAGAGACTAAGGCTTTCTGTAGGTAACTTCGACCAGTTTGTTTACAAACTCCTCAGAACTAATCAGTCTCCTATGCTTGATATAGAAGTCTTCATAGGAACACTCTATTTTTGAAACACATGCAAATTTGCATTATGGGAGTGTGATGGTTTGTATATATTTTTCCCAGGGAGTGGCACCATTAGGAGGTGTGGCCTTGTTGGAGTAGGTGTGTCACTGTGGGTGTGGGCTTAAGACCTTCACCCTAGTTGCCTGGAAGTCAGTCTTCCACTAGCAGCCTTAAAGATGAAGATGTAGATCTCTCAGCTCCTCCTGTACCATGCCTGCCTGGATGCTGCCATGTTTCTGCCTTGATGACAATGGACTGAACCTCTGAGCCTGTAAGCCAACCCCAATTAAATGTTGTCTTTTATAAAACTTACATTGGTCATGGTGTCTGTTTATAGCAGTAAAACCCTAACTAAGACAGGGAGACAAAGAAGTCATTCATTTAAATGATAAAAGCAGATCTTGTTAAATATCAACTGATAGGTTTTAATCAAGTTCCATTTTTTGATATATTGAACATCACCTAGAAATTTTAAAGGGAAAAAGAGGGAACAAACAGTGATCTGGCACCATAAATGTGAACATTACAGATACATGGACAGTGTCAGAGTGTGGAAGTCTTTCAAAATATGTGAACTATGAAAACTAGGAACATACCCTTGCACAGGTAGTCAGGAATGTCAGTATCCTTCCTGTATGGTTAACTTTACATCAGTTGATAGAATAATTGAAAGGAAACATTTTCAAAAAGCATTTTAAGAATTCATTGTTTGTTTTCTTTTCTTTTCTTTTTTTCTTTTTTTTATATGATATATTCTTTATTTACATTTCAAATGATTTCCCCTTTCCTGGCTCACTGCTGCCCGAAATTCCCATAAGACCTTTTTCATCCCCCTGTTCCCCCATCCACCCCTTCCCACATCCCTGTTCTGGTATTCCCCTACACTGATGCACTGAGCATTTCCAGAACCAGGGCCCACTCCTTCCTTCTTCATGGACATAATTTGATTTGTGGATTGTGTCTCGGGTATTCCAAGAGTCTAGGCTAATAGCCACTTATCAGTGAGTGCATATCATGAATGTTCTTTTGAGACTGGGTTATATGACTTAGTATGATGTTCTCCAGCTCTATCCATTTGCCTAAGAATTTCATGAATTCATTGTTTCTAATGGCTGAATAGTACTCCACTGTATGTATGTGTGTGTGTGTGTGTGTGTGTGTGTGTGTGTGTATATATATATATATATATATATATATATATATATATATACCATATTTTTTGTATCCATTCCTCCATTGAGGGATATCTGGGATCTTTCCAGCTTCTGGCTATTATAAATAGGGCTGCTATGAACATAGTGGAGCATGTATCCTTATAATCTGCTGGGGGAGTCCTCTGGGTATATGCCCAGGAGTGTTATAATGGGGTCCTCCTAAAATGTCATGCCCAGTTTTCTGAGGAACCACCAGACTGATTTCCAGAGTGGCTGTACCTGCTTACAATAACACCGGCAGTGGAGGAGTGTTCCTCTATCTCTACATCCTCGCCAACACCTGCTGTCTCCCGAGTTTTTAATCTCAGCCATTCTGACTGGTGTGAGGTGAAATCTCAGGGTTGTTTAATAGAAAAGAAAATGGGGAAGACCCTTGAGGACATCAGACAGGGGGAAAGTTCCTGAACAGAACACCAATAGCTTATGCTCTAAGATTAAGAATTGACAAATGGGACCTCATAAAATTACAAAGTTTCTGTAAAGTAAAAGACATATACCCAGAAGATTCCCCAGCATGCAATAAGGACACATGCTCCACTATGTTCATAGCAGTCTTATTTATAATAGCCAGAAGTTGGAAAGAACCCAGATGTCCCTCAATGGAGGAATAGATACAAAAAATGTGGTATATATACACAATGGAGTACTATTCAAAAGAATACCAATGGTATGCACTCATTGATAAGTGGATATTAGCCTAGAATCTTGGGACACCAAAGACACAATCCACATACCAAATGATATCTGACAAGAAGAAAGGAGTGGACACTGGTGCTGGAAAGGCACAAAGCATCAGTGTAGGGAAATACCAGAACAGAGAAGTGGTAAGGGGTGGATGGGGGAGCAGTAGGAGGGAAAAGGGCAAGTGGGACCTTTGGGGGGCAGGGAACCAGGAAAAGGGAAATGAAATGTAAATATAGAATATATCCAATAAAAAAAAAAAAAACACCGTCAAAAGGACAAATTTGCAAGGCAAAAGATTCCCAAGAAGAAGGAAGGAGAGGACTCTCATCCTGAAAGGACTGGATCCAGTTTTATAGGAGAGTACCAGAATAGAGTAGAGAAATGGTGGGGTGGTGATTGGGAAATAGGTGGGGGGTGGGGTGGGGTGTAAGAGGACATATGGGACATATGGTGAGGGGGGAACGGGGAAAGGGGAAAGCCTTCAGAATGTAAACAAAGAATATATAAAATAAAAAAATGTAAAAAACAAAGGACAAATCAGTAAGCAACAAATTGGGAAAAGATCTTCACCAACCCTACCTCAGACAGAGGGCTAGTATCCAAAATATACAAAGAACTCAAGAAGAGGAAGACCCCAGAAAACCAAATAACCCTATCAAAAAATGGGGTACAGAGCTAAACAAATAATTTTTACCTGAAGAATTTTGGATGGTTGAGAAGCACCTTAAGAAATGTTCAACATCATTAGTCATTAGGGAAATGCAAATCGAATTCATTGTTTTCAATAGCTGAGTAGTATTCCAGAGTGCAAATATACACATTTTCTGTATGCATGCCTCCATTGAGGGACATCTGCGTTCTTTCCTATTATAAATAGGGCTGCTATGAACATAGTGGAGCATGTGTCCTTATTACATGCTGGGAATCCTCTGGGTATATGCCCAGGAGTGGCATAATGGGATCATCCTGTAATATCATGCCCAGTTTTCTGAGGAACTGCCAGACTGATTTTCAGAGTGGTTGTACCAGCTTGCAGCCCCACCAGCAGTGGAGGAATGTTCCTCTTTATCCACATCCTCAGCAGCACCTGTGTTCTCCTGAGTTTTTGATCATAACCATTCTGACTGGTGTGAGGTGAAATCTCAGGGTTTTGAATTGCATTTCCCTGATGATTAAGGATCTTGAACATTTCTTTTTTTTTAATTTTTATTTTCTATATTCTATGTTTACATTCCAAAGGCTTTCCCCTTTCCCAGTTCCCCCCTCCCTATGTCCCATAATTCCTCTCCCCCCAACTATTCCGCAATCATTCCCCCTCCCCCCACGGTTTCTCTACAAAACTGGATCCAATCTTTCCAGGCCCAGGGTCCTCTGCTTTCTTCTTGGGAATCATTTGACTTGCTAATTATGCCTTGAGTATTTAGGGCTTCTGGGCTCATTAATATCCACTTATCAGTGATTGCATTTCATGTGTATTCTTTTGTGACTGGGTTAGCTCACTCAGGATGATATTTTCCAGGTCTAACCATTTACCTACAAATTGCATGAATTCATTATTTTTAATTGCTGAGTAGTATTCCATTGTATAAATATACCACATTTTCTGTATCCATTCCTCCTTTGAGGGATATTTGGGCTCCTTCCAATTTAGGCACTTCTCAGTGATTTGATATTCCTCAGGTGAAAATTCTTTGTTTTGCTCTGTTCCCCATTTTTTTAATAGGGTTATTTGTCACTCTCGTGTCTACCTTTTCGAGTTCTTTGTATATCTTGGATATTAACTTTCTGTTGAATGCAGGGTTGGTAAAGATCTTTTCCCAATTTGTTGGTTGCCATTTTGTCCAGTGCCCTTTGCCTTATGGAAACTTTGTAATTCATGAAATTCTTAGGCAAGTGGATGGAATTGGAGAATCTCATCCTGAGTGAGGTGACCCAATCACAAAAGAACACGCATAGTATGCACTCACTGATAAGCAGATATTAGCCCAGAAGCTCTGAATACCCAAGAAACAATTCACCTATCAAATGATGCCCAAGAAGAATGAAGGAGAGGCCCCTGGTCCTAGAGAGGCTCAATGTAGCAGTGTAGGGAATTACCAGGGCAGGGAAGCAGGAAGGGGTTGATTGAGGAGCAGGGTGAGAAAAGAGGTCTTATGTGACTTCTGCGTAGGGGGCAATCAGGAAAGGGGAAATCATCTGAAATGTAAATAAAGAATATATCAAATAAAAAATGTAAAATATCACATTAAAAAAGCATTTTAGCACATACTAATAGAGGTTTCATTCCATCACTCCTTAGTCTTATTATCTTTGGACTTGTAGTGAAACAGAAATCAGAAGACAGGGAAAAACCTAACAGCATTTTTACCAAAAGGCAGTAGATAGTGAGGAAGGGACAAGCACCCCCATATGCGCTGCACTGGAGTCACCAAATAACTCCCTTCCTCTCTGTCTCACTCCTCAAATCATCCAAAGGACAAGCTGGTTACAAATCATTAGCATTTTTGATTCCTGGGGACATTTAAATTCCATACAAAAATATTTCCAGAGACTTTCATTTCATTGTAAAGGCTCTCGCAACACTTAGAAAGATTGTTACAAATTGTGGGGATAGAAAATTTACTTTTTCCTCAATGTCCTAAGAATGAAGTGAAATTTTATTCCTATACTTTGACTGGAATCATTGATAGATTCCCTGGAGTTCTGACCTTTCTGGGTAGCCACTGAAGTCTGAAAAGAAGTGCCTATTCTCTGTATATGATGTCCTCTGTTGTGATGTGAGAAAGACAGAGACTCGCCAGAAACATGGCCTCAGAAGTGGCAGTTGCATTCCTTAACTTCCTTTCCAGCCACAATGGAATATGTACTAAAGTCGTGGCTAAGGGTGTAATAAAACCAGATTCATAATATTATTCAAAAACACAATATAGAAGTCAAGAAGGTAGAATATGGGCCTCAGGATAACGTGAAGGTATAAGCTAAGTTGCCTTTACCTCCTTAGCATGGTAAGAGAGACTGGAACTAAGTCTGCTTGCATAACAAACATGGCTACCTTCTCACCAGTAGATGTGAATTAGTTACTCTCCTTGTACATCTGGTCAGACAGCCTTCCTGCTGTGCTCTGTCCTACCCAACGTGAAGACTTTGTAATACTGCCTGCAAGATGTTACATTATAGATGAAGTTTTATCACAAATATATATCCAGGCATGCAGTTTCCTGGCTTTGTTTCCAATACCAGAAAAGCTGAAGTAAAAGGATTAGAATGGTGAGACTAAACTACTGCTGTAAAAAGCCTGGGAGAATATGATAAGGAAAGATTCTGGAAACATAGGGAAACAGAAGCCATGAAAAGTCTGGGAGAGATTTCTGACAGATCTGTGCAAAAAGCTCTCAGCACTCCTTCAGTGGCAAAATTTGTTTCAAATATTTTACTTAAAGGAAAAAGCACAGGAGAACTGAAGAAATTACCCTGTATCTTGTTGTTCAAAGAGTGGAGAATTGAGAAATGGCTCTCATTATCTTAGTTACATGGGCATTAAGTAGAGAACTACAGTAAGAAATGAATAACATCAGCCCTCCAGTTTTCACACTTGAAATTTGTTAAATATCATGACTTTATTATAAAAAGCAAGATTTTGCAATGTAATTGAAAGGAAATGTCATTATATTTTATCCTTCACTTTGTTGTTGTTTCATTTCTGGCATGGATAAATAGCTTTATCCTTTAAATTGACTCAACAATTGGATGTTCTTTAAGCATCATGATGTTACTTCTGGTTTATCTCCTCTGCAATGATACATATTTAAATTATAATTACTGTTACATGGTGTAATGCATTTAACAAAAACAGCAACAAAATGAAAATTCAGGCAATGTGAGTTCTAGTTTTCATTATTACTACACAAATAGCTAGGTCTCATATCCTGTGGATAACAATGTGTCCCAGGCTTACTTTTATTCAATTACAATCTCTTGCTGATGTATTTTCTCAAGATCAAATACATATGCCAGTAATAAAAGTGCTCTGTAGTCAACACCAATTGAAATTATAGCACAAGATTCTACTCTAATAATGTAATTAGCATTCTAGAATTCTGACCAGTCTCTTCTTTCCATTTCCAAAAATATGTCTTATTCTCACCAACTTTTACAATAGTTCTGCTGCCTGATCTTAAAAAATATCTTGGAAACAAAAATAATAAACATATTAATTGCACAAAAAACACCTTTACTTGTTCAATTTTATTTATTCTTCTTTGAATAAAATGTACACAAAATAATATTATTCAATTATAAAATGTGGCTTTGGGGAGTTACCCATCTCTATTTCTTATTGTTTATTTTATTAGGACAATTTTTTAAGAATCAGAATCTAGGTACCACCCTCAAAATATTTTTTTAGGAATTGTCTTAGTCAGGGTTTCTATTCCTGCACAAACATCATGACCAAGAAGCAAGTTGGGGAGGAAAGGGTTTATTGAGCTTACACTTCCACACAGCTGTTCATCACCAAAGGAAGTCAGGACTGGAACTCAAGCAGGTCAGAAGCAGGAGCTGATGCAGAGGCCATGGAGGGATGTTCCTTACTGGCTTGCTTCCCCTGGCTTGCTCAGCCTGCTTTCTTATAGAACCCAAGAATACCAGCCCAGAGATGGCACCACCCACAAGGGGCCCTCCTTCACTTGATCACTAATTGAGAAAATGCCCCACAGCTGGATCTCATAGAGGCACTTCCCCAACTGAAGCTCCTTTTCCTATGATAACTCCAGCCTGTGTCAAGTTGACACACCAAACTAGCCAGTACAATTGACCCCTTGTCAACTTGACACACCAACATATCACTATTAAGCCTCAACCCTTACTTTCTTATTCATCCCCAAGATCTCAATAATGTAAAAAGTCCCACAGTCTTTACATATTAAAAGTTCAATCCCTTTAAAATGTCCAATATCTTAAAATTCAAAGTCTTTTAAAAATTCAAGTCTCTGAACTGTGACCTCCACTAAAATACCTTCTTTCAAGAGGGAAAAATACCAGGGTACAGTCACAATCAAAGGCAAAACTCAAACTCCAAAATCTGGGATCCAACTCACGATCTTCTGGGCTCCTCCAAGGGCTTGGGTCACTTTTCCAGCTCTTCCCATTGTAGCACACACCTTGTCTTCTAGGCTCCAGCTGCCTGTACTCCACTGCTGTTGCTGTCCTTGGTGGTCATCGCATAGTACTGGCATCTCCAAGCTTCAACTCTTTTCATGACCCCTTCGGTCCTGGGCCATCAATTACAACTGAGGGTACACTTTCACCAATGGCCTTCCATGGCCTCTCACTGTACCAAGCCTCAGCTGTTCTTCATGATGCCTTCATACCTTCAAAAGCAGCACCACCTGGGTGACTCTTACACAGTACCAAGTCCTGGTACAGCACGAGGCACAACCTTGGCTATCTGGAACACACCCTCTGTGCTCTCAGAAAACACTTCCCAGAAGATTTCACCTCAGTGATGCTGGTTTCTTCTTAATCACTGCTAATTTCTTAGCTCCAGCTAACCAGCATCAATAGTCCCAGTAACACAAAGGTTGACTTTAATGGTTTTGGTATCTTGTTACTCACAGCTGATTCTTCAGCCCCAGCTAACCAAAACCACAGAATCTTCATGGCCCTGATAAGAGTCTTTAATTTTCCCTCTGAAACTTCACAAGCCAGGCCTCCATCTTCTGCAGTGTTCTCAACATAATCTTCCAAGCTCCTACACATCTCACAGAGGTCTCAACAGTGAATGGACCATCTAATCCAAAGTTCCAAAGTCCTTCCACAGTCCTCCCGAAAACATGGTCAGGTTGTCTCAGGAATACCCCACTACGCTGGTACCAACTTGTCTTAGTCAGGGTTTCTATTCCTGCACAAACATCATGACCAAGAATCAAGTTGGGGAGGAAAGGGTTTATTGAGCTTACACTTCCACACAGCTGTTCATCACCAAAGGAAGTCAGGACTGGAACTCAAGCAGGTCAGAAGCAGGAGCTGATGCAGAGGCCATGGAGGGATGGTCCTTACTGGCTTGCTTCCCCTGGCTTGCTCAGCCTGCTCTCTTATAGAACCCAAGAACACCAGCCCAGAGATGGCACCACCCACAAGGGGCCTTCCTTCACTTGATCACTAATTGAGAAAATGCCCCACAGCTGGATCTCATAGAGGCACTTCCCCAACTGAAGCTCCTTTTTCTATGATAACTCCAGCCTGTGTCAAGTTGACACACCAAACTAGCCAGTACAGGAATATACCAAAAATATACACGTTTAGTTAATTCCAACTGTCATTGTTTTTTCAACTGGTCATACCTGGCATGAAGGCATCTTTGCTAAGGCTCTGACTCCAGCAGACTAGATTATGGACATGTGTTGTGTAGATATTTCTTATTTGCTGATTGATATGAGGGTACCCAGACTAATATAAGTGGTACCAACCTATGGCTCTTCCTGAAAGTTTTGGAGTTGACCTGACAAGTACAACACTGGCATGAAGAAACAACAGACACAGAAACACCCATTTATTTGTATTAATAGGTAGATTTTAACTTTAATATTTTCAAAGCATACTTTTAGTCCTGACAAATGTAGCTCAACTATGCAATGTAAAGAAGACCAATACATGCTTGTCGCAAAGAATTCTTTGTTGCATGTCCTTTCACGTGCTTGTTTAGCAGAACATTGTTTCAACTGTTTCTACTTCAGAGGCACATTCGTTCATGAGTCTGTCTTGCCTTTTCACCTGTGTCCACTCCAGCGAAACATTCCTTCATGTGTTTGCCCCAGCAATACACCATCCAACACAATTGACCTTCCAAAGAGCTTACAATTTTCCACTTCAGTAAATGCTTTCTATACATTTGTCTTATCTAAAGATCAGTTGTTCATGAATTTTCATACTTGTACCAGAAGAATAATCTTCCATTTGTATGGGTATCAGTTGGGATTGCTGATGATGCTGTGCCCATGACAATAATACATATTAACCCAGGAAGCCACGTGAAATTTGGTATGGGGGACTTGGCTGTATAAAATTCAAGGTGAGCAAGCCACAGGGATTAGGTCAGTAGGTAGCAGTATTCCTTTATAATCTTTGCCTCAGATCTTGCCTCTAGGTTTCTGCCTTATGCTTCTGTCCTGGCTTCCCTTGGTAAAGGATTATACCTTGTAAACTGAAATAAATGGCCAAGCTCCAATTGGCCATGTTGTTTGTTACAGTAACGGAGAAGAAATATACAAACCAACTGATAAAGAATCTAAGAAAAAATGGCTCAAATATCTGTCTGTGTCATAACATTTAGTTAATTATAAAGTTATGCACAAAGGTGTCACACTGTTAGAAATTAAAATGAAGTTGATAGATGTGTCTTTATTACCAATTCTAAACATACATTGTTCATAAAATATCAAATTCATTTTATAATTTTTAAGATAAGATATTTTTAATTTCTGAAAACTTATTGTACATAAGGTTTGCCAAGGAAAATTTATTAAGTAAGACCTTGTGTTCTCTTAGAATTTTTTCTTTTTATCACTTTTAACCTTACATCCTTTTTTGATAAGTAGCAAACAGAAAGAAGGAGGCTGTGAGATGTTCTCTAAGAACATTTCACAATGAGACACCTAGAAAGTATAGTAGCTGAAAACAGATATTCAAGGAAAAAAAAAGAGCCATTTCAGACATGGGTCACATGGATCATGTACATTCAAATTTTTATGAGAAAAGAAATTTACCCAGGATGATATATGGCTTCTTACAAACGTAACTAATGTAATCTCTGATGGGCTTAAAGAAGCATAAACTGGACTTTTGTAAATTCATAATTCAAAATTCATAAATAGAATTTTCTAAATTTAATAACAAATATGAGCAGAGTAAGCTTTGTGGGAACTCTCAGTAGTCACTTTACTCTAAGGATGTTAACCTAGTGTGTTAATCACATGCCAGGAAATAGTACCATAGAGTATGTGGGAATACAAATTGGACCTGATAATTTTTGGTTTTTGTTTTGTTTTATTTTTGAAATAGGACATGAAGCTAGGGAGGGGAGCTATTAGGGATGTGAAAGGTGTTCTGGTAGAAGTTGGGAGAACTAGAAAGTTTTGATCAAAATACACTATATGAAATTCTCAAGTGATTAATTAAAATATTATTTTTAAAAGTTTAAAGGACTAAAATCAATGAAACTAAAATCAATTGACACATTAAAAACAATTTATGTTTTAATGATATAAAATAGGAGCAAATTCAGCAGCTCATTCTAAGTAAAAGGTTGAAGTTATAGTATAGTGTATACACTATAGTATACTATAGTATAGTATAGTATAGAAGTTATAGTGTCAAATTAGAAAGATTCTTCAATGATGACATGGTATAAGAGTCCCTGGCAACTTAAATATTCTGACAGAACATGAAGTGTATCTTTTCCAGAAGCATTTTCAAATCAGGTTAGGTTCAGGAGTTTCAGGTATACAAATAATACTTTTTTCTTTCTTTTAATTTGTTCCCTTTATTTTTTTCAGATTTTATTTTATTTGTATGAGTACACTGTAGCTGTTTTCAGACACACCAGAAGAGGGTATTGGGTCTCCTTATAGATATAATACTTTTTCTTTTCTTTTTATTTTCTATATTCTTTGTTTACATTCCAAATGATTTTCCCTTTCCCGGGTCCCCCCTCCCCCTAAGTTCCATAAGTCCAATTCCCTCTACCAGTTCCAGAAAAAATGTACCCATTTTTGGTCAGGCAGTGGTGGCATATGCCTTTAATTCCAACACTTGGGATGCAGAGCCAGGCTGATTTCAGAGTTCCAGACGAGCCTGCTATACAGAGTGATTTTCAGGACAGCCAAGGCTACACAAGAGAAACCCTGTCTAAAAAAAGAAAGAAAGAAAGAAAGAAAGAAAGAAAGAAAGAAGGAAGGAAGGAAGGAAGGAAGGAAGGAAGGAAGGAAGGAAAGCAAACAAACTCACTGATAAGTGGATATTAGCCAAAACATACACAATATCCATGATACAACTCACAGACCACATGAAACTTAACAAGAAGGAAGGTGCAAGTGTAGATACTTCAATCCCTTTTAGAAGAAGGAAGAAATTAATCATGGGAGGCAGAGGGAGGGAGAGACATGAGTGGGAGAGGGGAAGGGAAAAGCATGTATGGGAGGAGACCAGAGAGATGTCCAAAGGGCCAGAAGAATGAATAGAATTATTCAGCGGCTGGGGATGGGAGTAGGGGTGATAGCAGGAAGCATCTAGAAAGTCTCAGAGAACTGGGATGTGAGAAGGTCAAAGGAACCAGTTGGGATGGACTTAGCCAAAAATGTCCAATTGTGCAGAGATAAAATGTGAAGAGAAAACCTCCAGTATATAGGCAGGCCTCCACACTTACCCATCTACAAAATTTTTGGCCCAAAATTTTTCACATCTAAAGGAAATGCAGGGATAAAAATGGAGCAGAGACTGAAAGAAAAGTCATCCAACTACCAGTTCAACTTGGGATCCATCCCATGCATGAACACCAAAGCCTGACAATATTGCTGATGCCATGTTATACTTGCAGACAGGAGCCTAGTATGGTTCTCCTCTGAGAGGCTCTACTAGCATCTGAGTGAGACAGATGCAGATACTTAAATCCAACCATTGGACTGAAATTGGAGATACCCAATGGAAGATTTAGGGGAAGGATTTATGGAGCTGAAGGGAATTGCAACCCCCTAAGAAGAGTAGTATCAACTAACCCAGAACCCTCATAACTCCCAGAGACTAAGCCACCAATCAAAGAGCTTACATAGGCTGGTCCATTGCCCCAACACATATGTAGCAGACTACTAACTTGTCTAGCCTCAGTAGAAGAAGATGCACCTAATCCTGTAGAAACTTGGTACCTCAGTAAAGAAAGATACTGGCAGAGGTAAGGTAGGGATGGGTTGGAGGGTGGGAAGGTAGGGGTGGGTTAGAGGGTGGGGAGTACCCTCTCAGAAGCAAAGGGGAGAAGGAATGGGGTAAATAACTCTAGGAAGGGGAGTCAGAAAGAAGGCAATGTTTGGAATGTAACTACATAAAATATTTAATAAAAATTAAAGAAGTAACAGTAAACAGTAAAATTGTAAGACAGTTAAAACATAAAATTGAGTACTGGAATCTTCACAAATCTACATAGATTTTTATTATTCTTATAATTTAAATATATAGGGATAGAAATTTATATGCATTACCACTCTGTTGTTATACTTAAATAACAAATTCACAATTTTAGCCACACATATTAATTCCAGTGTCTGATTTCTACTTCCATGTACTCATTGCATTCCAATGTTTGATATTTTTCAGGAACTGTTCATCTTTTCATCAAGGTATTATAACTGTGAGATTTTTCCCCCCAGCCCAACATCTTTATTTAAGGAAATATTAGTTTGCACGAATGTATTAGATCCACTTGTATTTGTATATGTAACTTGCATTTAACCATAATACAGTTCTTTGTTGCCAAAAACTCTCCTAAGATGAATTCCATTTACCTTCCATTATGACCCATTGTCTAATAAAACACAAAGCATGGTTAAAAATTCAGAAAACTGAAACAAAGCAAATAGAGATAAAAAGTCACACTGGTGATGAGCTCCTAAATTATATCTTTCTTCATAAAAGAGTGAAGGAAAATGGTTTAATGTGTGTATGTTTAAATTTACATCTAGTTTCTCTATATATATGAGAGAAAATGGTATGTGTTTTCTGAATCAGCCTTAGTTTGCTTAATATTATTTCTAAATGGAGGAAATTAGTCCTTAGTTTCAGCAGAATGGGCAGGTTTCTGTTGGTGGGTAAACCTCTTCTTCCACATTAGCAGCTGGAGGCCACATCTGTTTACTTTCTCAAAGCCCTATAGATCAGAAATCCACTTGAAGCCTGGCAGAGTCTACCCTTTGCTCAGAATCAGGACTCCAGTTGTCAGCAAAGAAATGATCCCTTCAGAAGGCTGAGGACATGCTGCTGGGGCCACCCAAGGGGAGATGAATGCACTTTCTCTCAGTCCTTAGAGGAATGAGGCCTCTTTCTCCATGCCATCTGTCAGCTGCTGTATGCTCATATTTCTTAAGAGGTTAAATTTCATATAATGATTTTTTTTTCTGTTCGACCCAGTCCATCAGCAGCAGACCACCCACTTCTTACCCTCCAAACTCTCTGACTGCTTTCCTACCTCCTTAGTCCTGGAGAGAGAGAGAGAGAGAGAGAGAGAGAGAGAGAGAGAGAGAGAGAGAGAGAGAGAGAGAGAGAGAGACCTGCTTTCAAAGGCCACTGAGATTAATCTGAGGTTACTCAAACAGCCCAGGATCCTCTCCTTGTTCATGTCTATGATATTAGCTATATCTTAAATTTCCTATTATTATGCAGTATGATATGGAAACAGGTTACATGGCTCAAAATTAAGACATTTTAGGAACCAATACATTCCATGCTCCATTCCCTTATACTAAATTCCTTTTTGTATACGTGAAGACATGGCGAAAAATAGGGAAAGATAATAAATTTACATTATTTTAAAACTCTTTTCTATTGGGTATCATTACTGAAGGTGTGTGTGTGTGTGTGTGTGTGTGTGTGTGTGTGTGTGTAAACACTCAATAACATAAATGGATTTGAGATATAATATCATACATAGCATAAAAATTAACAAAAACTATGTTAAAGGTATGCCGGCTCATGTGCACGAATGTATATGGAGACTAAGGGCATATGAGGGCGTCAGATCATTTGTATCTTATGCTATGGGTGATTGTAAGCCACCCAGCATAGGAGCTGGGAACCCACTTCAAGGCCAGACTTTTCACCTAAGTATTTCAAAGACCACGACTGATTTACCCTTTGTCATTTTACCTAGCTGTTGTTATCTTCCATTCATAACACTAATAGGTGGCAATGTATACAAAGAGGGATTCCTCTTCAATAAGAAAAAGGGGAGGAGTAATTGGGGGGGAAGAAGGTTTGTGAGGGTGGGACTAGAAAGATATGAGTGAGAGGGGCTGTGACCCTGATGTAAAGTGAATAAACAAATAATTGAATGAAAATAAGATAACACTACTAGAAATTCACCCACATTTAAATGAGTTAAGTCTGTTATTCTTTGCAGTTAGATGTAGGGCAGTGGCAGGGGAGGTAGGATCCTATGGTAGGATTGAAGGCTCTAATCCTACAATATTTAAATATGCTAGGGAAAAAAGGTGTTCTCTTTGATGGAGCTTAGGTATCATTCCTTAACTGGTTTGATGACTAACACTTATCCACAAAAAAGGGAGGAATGCTAGCTAAAATATTAGGTTGTAGATATATAAAGAACAACAATCGCTCTTACATAAAGGAGAGCCATGTGCTAATTTTGTGTTTCATGATAATGTTTTTTCCTATGCTCAGATGATATTAGGAAGTGCCCTATACTTGTCTTATTTTATCATGGTCTCTGAGCAACATTGTCAGAGGCCAGTGTTCTGTGAGACTGTTTATATCTGATAGACAAATTACTTGTCCTAGAAGCAAGTGCCAGGCCATCTTCAGAATGTCAAGGGCTACTGCACTTTCTGTATTCCTTCTTAAATCCAATGTGCTGAACATCTGCTCCTCTGTACAGAGTAATTTCATAAGATGTGAAGGGTGATCCAATTAGTTATGTAAACTGTCTAAGCCAAGTGTTTGCCTAGATAAGTTACCTGTTCAACCATTATGTGAATGAACGGCCCAATTTCATTCTTTAAAATAACACTAGTAGTTCCCTGACTCAATTAAGTGTATGCTAAGGAAAGATTTCCTATAAATTACTCACAAATATTATCCAAAATCTCAAATAATAGTAAAACTCAAATACTAGACGAATCTATGATGTGTAGTATTCAACTCTTAAACATCATCATGTTATTGGCCAAGAATACATAAATATTTTCACATAATTAATTTCGATTAAATATCAAGAGATACATGTTGAGAATGAACATTGCTAATAGCATGGAGAGCTGTACGTAAATGGGAGAGTTAAGATACGCAATGTTATAAATTATTAAAAATTGTATGAAAATAGGACTTAGATTTGAATGAAAACTGTTATATAACATCTCACTTCAAAATATACATATGGGCTGGCAAAATGGTTCTGTTAGTAAAGGTATCTGCCTTCAATGTTAATGACACCTGTTCAGTCCCTGGGACCCACACAGTAAAAGGAAAATATAAGCTGTCCCAAGTTGCCCCATGACAATATTGGATTTAAAATGGAATACACATATGCACACATGCACATAGATACCTACGTAGGTAAATGGTTAGACCTGGAAAATATCATCCTGAGTGAATTAACCCAATCACAAAAGAATGCACATGAAATGCAATCACTGATAAGTGGATATTAATGAGCCCAGAAGCACTAAATACTCAAGACACAAATAGCAAGTCAAATGATTCCCAAGAAGAAGAAAGGAGAGGACCCTGGGCCTGTAAAGATTGCATCCAGTTTAGTAAAGAAACCGAGGGGGGAGGGGGAATGATTGGGGAATAGTTGGAGGGGAGAAGAACTATGGGAACTATGGTGGGTGGGAACTGGGAAAGGGGAAAGCCTTTGAAATGTAAACATAGAATATAGAAAATAAAAATAACTAAAAAAAAATAAAATAAAATAAATACATGACAGAAGATTTTAAAATATCCCAACATTTTAAGCTCCTGAAAGATGGTTCACTGAGATTTAATTTGTGCTTTCCAGTTAATGAAAGACTAAATCAAAATGAGAAATCTAAAATTATCTGAGAGTTGCCTTTAAAGAATCTACTTTTCATCAGAGGACCACATGAGTAAGGAAATGCAGAGATGTGTTCCTAAATTTGTTCAGTAGACATGGTACACATTTAAGGGACATTCTCAGTACAATAACAGGGTGAAAGATATGGAAGTCATTCATTATTTCTATTTATTACCTAGAAGAACACTCAAGGATCTTTATCCAGATGATGGAAATGAAACCGTGTCATAGGCTTTTATTATGTATGTTTCTTTTCTGTTTACCTTAATCTCTAAATGAAGAAGCAACTACTGAGTGCTTGAGAGTAAAACAAGTCAGAGAAATGGTGTGGGGGGATGATTGGGGAATAGTTGGGGGGGAGAGGACTTATGGGACGTATGGTGGGGGGATCTTGAAAAGGGGGAAGCCTTTGGGATGTAAACAAAGAATATAGAAAATAAAGAAAAAAAACCAAGTCATATTTGAATATCAATAGTACAATTAGGATAAATTCTAAACATTTTCCTCTTGATAATAAGCCTCTGGATTGTCAAAAGCCATAAGCCACATAAGAAATTGAGCATAAAAGAAAAAAAGCATTACTGACAATAAGGAAAAGGGTGAGAAAAACATGCTGGTGGAGTATATTCAGAACGGACCTCGAAACATGACCAAGGAAAGTGACTATAATCTTCTGACATTATTAACCTCCCCATTCCATCAATAAACACTGATTATTTCCACATAGTACCACAAAATCAAAACTAAAGATTACTAGCAAATTCATTCACTATTAAATTTGTATTAAACTATGATTTCTGAAAAATATATATGTACAATAAATGCTTGAACAAATTCTGCATAGATCAATAATAAAAAAAAAAACATATTTCTTAATCTCTGGCCAAAACCCCAGGAGAAATTCCAGCTCTACCAGAGGTCACAACACTCTAAATACCTTAGATAAAACAATGCCCCAAGGATGCTAATACCTGTTAAATCCCACCCTTTGGGAGGTTCCCAACAACAGACTGTGCCCTGGGATCAATATCTCAGTTCACAAAACTCCTGCTCTACCAGAGGCTATACCAGAAACAATAACCAATAATCAATGAATCCCAGTGGTAATACTAATATATAGAACCCCATGGCTATGGCATTTGTCAGAACTCTAGAAGTCCAAAACACCAGAGTCATCTCTAGCACACAAAAACCTCAGCAGAGAAATACTTCTGGACCTATAGACTTGCTTGTCCAGAACCACAGATCACTCAGGACAGAAGACCAAAAATAAAAACAGAAAATAAAGAAAAAAACATTTGTTCTCTTGTCTCTTGTCCCCCTGTTCCCCCCTCTCTCCCCATTCTTCTCCCCTTTTCACATGGTCATGGCTAACTCTCACCCCTCTATTTTTTCTTTCTCTTTTTACTTCTTTATCTCCTTTTCTTTTTCTACTTCTCTGTAATACAGCTTTGACACCAGAAAGAGAGAGAGAGAGAGAGAGAGAGAGAGAGAGAGAGAGAGAGAGAAAGAAAGAAAGAAAGAAAGAAAAAACATCCAAAAATATTCATCCAGCAAAGATAAAATGAAAAACATCACTTAAACCTGTGTGTAACCCAAACTCAGTTTTCTAGAGGCCAGCATAAAGATACAATCAACACCAACACAAATGAATAGGTTTAGGAAATGAATAAAGCTATCCAAGAACTGAAGATAGTTTCATACCAGTCCATCAAAAGAAGAGAAACACACAAACACACATACACACACAGACACATGCACATGTACATGCACAGACACATACATGTACATGCACATGCACACATATGTAATAACACCACTAGCAACAACAGCAAAAATATGAATTAAAAATCATTTTTCATTAATACCTGTAAATATAAGTAGATTGAATTCCCAAGATGGAGGGGAAAACGAGGAAAAGGGATAACATTTGAAATGTAAATAAAGAAAATATCTAATAATAAAAAGGAAGTTGTGTAAGCTAGAGAGATTTCTGAGTTTTAGCAAAGCTTGCCATGGAAGCATGAGGACCTGAGTTCCATCCCCAGCACTGACATAAAACATATAAAGAGGTGGTACTTGCTAATGTTCTCAATCCTAAAAAGGCAGCAACAGGTAGATCACAGAGGTTCCCATTCCAGCCAGTCTAGCTAACTAAATGAGTGAGTCTAAGGGCCCAGTGAGCAATATGATCAGAATACAAAAGAGGACAGCTCTTGAGGTGTGACAATTGAGGTTGACCTCTGTACTCCATAATACACATACATACACACACACACACACACACACACACACAAACACACATGCACACGCACACACACACATGCACACGCACATGCACACACAAACACACAAACACATGCACACACAGACACACACACAGATACACACATGCTAGCATTCACACACACAACTACTTATGGATGTTTTTCTAGAAATATTATGTTTAAAAGTATCAAAAATGCAACAGTTTAATGTTTTTCTTAAATTTGTACCATTTATGTCTTATTATTAATGATATCATAAAATAAATATTTTTGCTAATCAGAAAAAAAGAGATAGGCTAACAGAATGGTGGTAAAAATAGGATCAATGCTAATGTATACAAGAAACAAACCTTTACATCAAGGATTGGCATTTCCTCGGAGTAAATTGATTTTCCAAGCAATTGGACCTAAGGAACAAGCTGGCATAGCCACACTAATACATAACGAAAATATATTGCCAACAAAAATTAATCAAAAGAGATGGGGAAGGACATTTCATACTCTTGAAAACCAAAATTCACAAAGATGCCATCATTATTCCAAAATCTATATCTCAAATGGAAGCTTACTCTATTTGTAAAAAAAAAAAAAAAAAAAAAATCATAAGCCACACATAGACCTCCACACACCAACAGTGGGAGACTTCAACACCCCATGATCACCAATGGTCATCCAGACAGAAACTAACCGAATGTAATTAACAGATATAACTAAGGTGGGGGTAACAGATATCGACAGGACATTTTACCAAAATTTGAAAGAATATACTTTCTTTTTAGCACCTTATGGAACCTTCTCTAAAATGTACCACATACTCAGTCACAAAGTCAGCCTCAACACACACAAGAAAATTGAAATAACCTTCTGTTTCCCATCAGACCACCATGTATTAAAGATGGTTTTGTACAATAGAAAGAAGAGAGATCTTAAAAACTCAATAGAAACTGAACAGATTTCTGAATGACCATTGTTTCTATGCATAAATAAAAAAATAAAACCCTTGTAGTATCCAATAGGAATGACTGCACAACATACCCAAATTTATGGAACACAATGAAAGCTGTTTTCAAAGAAATGGACATAGCATTAAGCACCATCATAAAGAAATGAGAGGTATCCAATACTTGCAGCTTAACAGCATACCTGATAGTTCTAGAATAAAGAAGCCAAGCGAAAGGAAGGACATAGTACATAGTCAAATTCAAAGTTGACGTCAATAAAATAGGAACAAAGAGAACAACAAAAATAATCAATGAAAAGCATTGATTCTTTGACAAAATCTGAAGCATAGAGAAATCATTATACAAAATAACTGAAAGGGGGAAAACACTCAAATTAGTAAAATCAAAAATGTAAAATGGAGAGACATAACTCCAGGCACCAAGAAAATACAAAGTATCAGTTGATCAAATCTGTATCCCACAAAATAGACAAATATTGAAGAAATGTACAAATGTCTTGATATAGTCCACTTAACAAAGTGAACTGAGTATCACATTCGCAATTGAAATACTATAACCCTTAGTGAAATAGCAGAATTCATTAAAATTCTGTGAATTAATAAAAGCCCAAGGACAGAGAGTTAGAATTCTTCCTGACCATCAAAGAACAGCTAATATGCATACTATTCAAATTATTCCACAAAATAGAAACAAGAATCACTGTCAAATTAATTTCATTAGCCTATAGTGACCCTGATACCTAAGTCACACAAAGACAAAAAAAGAATGAATTAATGAATGAAAGAAAGGAAGGAAGGAAGGAAGGAAGGAAGAAAGAAAGAAAGAAAGAAAGAAAGAAAGAAAGAAAGTTTCATATGATTTTCCCTAAAGAACATTGATTCAAAAATACTCAGTAAAGTACAAGGAAACAAATCAAGGAACACATCATATAAACATCTTTCATCATGATCAAGATGACTTCATTCCAGAGACACTGTTAGGATTCAACTTACAAAAATCTGTCAATGTAATCAACCATATAAACATACTGAAAGAAAAAACATAGCCAATCTTCTCATTAGATTCTGGAAAAAGCCTTCGAGAAATCCAAACAGACTTTCTTATAAAAACTTTGGAGAAATTAGGGATACAAAGAGCATACATAAAAATAATGTACACCAATCAGATAGCCAACTTCAAATTAAATGGAGAGAAACAAACCAATTCACTGAAACCAAGAACAAGTATATTGACTCTCTCCATATCTACTCAATATAAGACTTCTAGCTAGAGCCACAAGTCTTCTTGTGGGACTTCTATTAGTGATAACTTGGACTATCATTCACTAATTTTCTGGCACTGGGGACCTTTTCCTTCATACTGGGTTACATTTTCACGCCTTAATATGAGAGAAGGTGCCTAGTCTTACTGCAACTTACTATGCCATCTTTGATTGATATCCATTAGAGGCCTACCCATTCTCAATAGAAAAGCAGGAGTAAAGGGGGCACAGAGGAGGGGAGAGACTAGGAGGAGAGGAAGGTGGAGAAATTAAGGTCAACATATATAATTGACAATATACCATATATTATATAATGAATATAATATAATACTATTTTTTAAAACTAATATAAATATTAATATTATTTAACATATTTTTCTAGGTCTAGTGGAAAACTATTTAAGAGTTTGTGTGGGTTGAGGGGATGGCTACATTCATATAGTGCCTGCCATCAAGTATAAGGACTTGAGTTCACATCTCCAGCTGAGTATACAGTTATGAATTTTTGCACCCTTAATCTTAAACTAAAAGAAAGTAGAATCAGGTGGATCCATGGAGCACCATAGTCATTCTGTCTATCCAATTGTTGAACACCTATATGAATTTCAAACTCTTTATTTCACCTGATACAATTGCCATCACATAAGGCTTACTGCTATATTAGCTCAATTTTCTAGTTCTTCTTGAACTCTGGATGTCTGGTTCAACTTAGCTCTTCAGGCTCAAACTTTTCTACAAGTTGTATGATTCAATTTAGATTTTCTCACTGAATTTCTCTACTTGACCTCAAACTAACTCTGGCAATTTTTTCCTATCTACTGGTTCCTTCTTTTTTTTTTAATTTTTATTTTCTATATTCTATGTTTACATTCCAAAGGCTTTCCCCTTTCCCAGTTACCCCTCACCATATGTCCCATAATCCCTCTCCCCCCCTGCTATTCCCCACTCATTCCCCCCCCCCATGATTTCTCTGTTCTGGGTCTACAATACTGGATCCAATCTTTACAGGCCCAGGGTCCTCTCCTTTCTTCTTCTTGGGAGTCATTTGACTTGCTAATTGTGCCTTGAGTATTTAGGGCTTCTGGGCTCATTAATATCCACTTATCAGTGATTGCATTTCATGTGTATTCTTTTGTGATTGGGCAACTGCCTCTCTGCCAACCTAAACTGAACTGCATGAATTTAAGAACAAACTCAACTCTACAACACTGCACC
Source organism: Apodemus agrarius (assembly GCA_964023405.1). Lineage (NCBI taxonomy): Eukaryota > Metazoa > Chordata > Mammalia > Rodentia > Muridae > Apodemus > Apodemus agrarius. Next base: position 122,338,474 of record OZ030007.1, read on the forward strand.
TGCTGCACTAATTCCTGCACTAATTCACTCTTTCTCCCTCCTCTGCTCTAATGTAGCTTCCCTTGGGCTTCTCTGACTCCTTCTGTAAATTTTTCTCCACTGGTTCATCACTTTTTTGACACACAGTATTTTACATTTCTCTATATATACATAAATTGATTTAAAGATATTGGCTATAAATGCATTTTAACTCTAAAAATATAAATCAGTAATCACTGAAAAAAAACTATTTTCTAGGTATCTTGAGTCATAATTTACCATTTAGAAATCTAATACATTAGATGTATATGCAAATCTTAACAAAATTATTATTACAGGACATAAAAAAGTTTGTTAAACAAACTAAGCCATCATTGAAAAGTAAGTGTTGTTTATAGAAACCAGTGATCATGGATATTTCCTGGTCACAGACATTATTGTCATCAACATTTCCAAAACTGAACAATAATGTTGGCGATTAATAGTGTTGTAAGGTTTAGTTCTGTATGTAATGTAGGTAACCTCAGCATGAAGGATAAGTAGTCTAGAGAATTAGAAGTCATACCTCAGCTATATAGTAAATTCAGTGCTAGCCTAGGCTACATATATTGTCTCAAAAAATTGAAAAAGAACTGTGGAAATGAATTAAATATGTATGATACATGATTAAAAAAATAAAAAAGCTATCCTTTAGTCCTTTCTCTAACTCCTTCATTGGTAGGGGCTTTCTCGGACATAGGGAAAACCAGGAAAATGGATAATGTTTGAAATGTAAATAAAGAATATATCCAGTAAAAAAAGGTGTCTTTTCAGGGGTTCTAAATTTCAAGCTACTGGCCTTAAAAGTTTGATATTTTATCACTATATCTATTTTGATAGCAAGATGCACAACAATGCAAATCCCTTAGTGAACATTTAATTGATGAATGTGTGAATTCAATATAACTCATCAGTTAAACTTCTATTTCTCATTTAAAGAGAGTCTTCTAAACCATTTACTCTCCAACTTTGGATATAATGCAAAAACAAAAACAAACAAACAAAAATCAATGTGCGCATCTTAAATATTATCCCAGAATCATTCAGGCTAAGATTAATATATTTAATTTCCAGGTCTGATTTTAAGCTTTTATGTTCAGTAAGTGTCCTGTAAATGATGAATCATGTAAGAACGTCATTCACTCTGAAAAGACTTACAGCAAGAAACAAGAAACTTAACCAGTAGGAAACCCTATATTACTCTTGAACAAAGAGAGAGAAGAGCATAATAATTGTACAGTTTCCCTGAGGATTGTTTTGGATTAAAGAACTATGGCTCTGTTCCCCCATCATCAGGACATCTTCTAAGGTAAAGTAGCACAAATTGCTTTACTTTTAGAACATCTTAAGTGTAGTCTGACTCTTTATAGCTGAAAGCCTCCCAATTTACCTTGTCATTCTTTATTACTGGATACTTCTAAGAAATTTCTGTGCATGCTGTTTTCTGGTGTCTGTGAATATGTAGCAAACATTTTTGAGAAGTAAAAATAATGAACTGAGAAGGAGGAAAATAATGAATTCCAAGTAGTCAGAAAAATCTTTACGTACACCATGAGAGGACAGAGCAGGCTTTATAGATGAGAATGTATGAAGAAATGAAAGAATGAAAAAGCTGGATATCTCACTGATAATCCTGCTTCATCAACCCTTTGTAATATATTTCAAATATGCTGTTTATGTGTTGGTGTGGTACTTTTACATGTGATGAAGGATTATTCACAGTCTCCATTATTCTTACTTCATACTTCAGAGCTTCTGAAAAATGTCTATGATTTCCTAAAAAGCATATAAGGTATAATGAGCCGTAGATTCAAGCCAATATTTTTACAATAATTTTGATGTATTGTTACCTCAAACAAACATTTATTATAGTAAAAAAAAAACCAGTACATTTTATGCACAGATACATTCCCACTATATACCTTATAGACAAAATTCACAGAAGTATTCCTAAATGAAGATAATGACCATTTTGATTAGTTGGTTTGGGTTCATAGAAGTTTCTTTATTGTTGCTCAGTCTTTGGCTAATGCCAAATGTAGAGGGAAATTCTCTGTAGCTTCACCATGGTAGTCTCGACCTCCCTTCTATGCTTCTACATATACTGCTTAGAAAGCAAGGGTCATAGACATATACTATCACACTGATCTCAGAGAAAAGATTTCAGTAAGTCTTTAACAATGTCAATTTATCCCATTTCATCAATATAGTATGTCAGAACCTGTATAAATGTATGTTGAGTATCATTATCTAGTTTTTCAAGAAATTGATAAATTAACTTGATCACAATCATTGTTTTTTATACCAAATATACAAAGTCAATATTTACATTCATAAGGGAGTAAAACTGTGTTGAGGAATGAGCTTATATATTCAAGGATATCTATGTAATATTTTAAAAATCCATTTATCTACACACTGACAATTTAATGTTATTGTTCTGTTAAGCTTTCATTATTAAATATGAATTACCTTTACTAACCAATATTGATGATGTTTCTAATCAAATATAATTAATGCATTCCAGTTGCAAATCAATGCAGCCAGAATGGGAAGTGGAGACACATTCTCTGCCACATATTACATAACTCTTAGTAATTTCTATATGATTAACAAAACTCAAGAATTATATGACTTGTATATTTCAAAACATGTCAATGTGAATTAACAAGTGTATTAACTATTTTCTACTACTGTGTATAACTGTTACTTGCCAATTATCTTTATGTTCTGGTATTTCTAGTTCCAATAACTGTTTTCTGATCCTTATTTAAGAGGCAAATGAATTTATTGGGCAGGAAATAGAAGCAATCATTAAAGGTTACCCAATGGATTCTGAAGTATAACCTAGTTCAGAACTGTATAAGAATCTCAAAGTGGAGCTAATACAGCAAACTATTCCACAAAATAGAAATAGAAGGAACACAACCAAACTCCTTCTGTGAGACCACAGTCACCCTGATACCTAAGCTACATGAAGAAAACTTCAGAATAATTTCCCTTATATACAATGATGAAAAAACTCAAAAATATACTTGCAAGCCAAATCAAAGAAAACATCAGAAACATTATTCACTGTGATCAAGTAGGCTCATCCCAATGATACAGGAATGGTTCATACATAATCTAAATATAAACAAATTGAAAGAAAAATCACATGATCATCTCATGAGAGGCTTAAAAAGCATTTGACAAAACCCAGAATCCCTTAATGTTAAAAGTCTTGGACAGATAAGAAATACAAAGGCCATACATAAATGTAATAAAAGCAACATACAGTAAGCCAATAGTCAGCATTAAATTAAATGAAGAGAAGCTTAAAGCAATTCTACTAAAATCATGGTCAAGACAATACTGCCCACTATTTTCCTAGATTCCTCCCAGTAGGGAATATAGAGGTTGAAGTAGCCACCTTCTGTACTCTGGCAGGACTTCCATTAGAAGGATAGGGGAATTAACTCACTCATAATACCCTCAACTGAAAATTAGTCCTGCCTATAGGATGTGCAGGGATAAAGATGGAGCAGACACTGAAGGAGTGGTCAAACAATGAGTGTGGCCTAAATCAAGACTCATCCCATGTGAGAGAAGCAATCTGACCCAATGATACTTTTCTGTGGTTGCCGACATGAAATTAGCATAGCTGTCTCCAAATGTCTTCCTCCAGAAGCAGATAGAAACAGATACAGACTCATAGCCAAACATCAGGCAGAATTCAAGGAGTCTTGTGGAAGAGTGAGAGACAGGATTGTACAATCTGGAGAGTCCAAAATTACTATATGAAGACCTATAGAGTCTTCAAACCTGGGACCATTAAGGTTAATACAAACTAAACAACCTACAAAAGAGTATGCAGAGTTTAGTGACTAACATCCCCCTGCAAGATGGAGAGAAAAACTGAAGAAATCAGAAGGGATGGTGGTCACTTAAAGAACATGGCATTCTGAATCACTCAACTAGGGCTTATATGGATTCATAGAGACAGAAGCAGCAAGTATGGTAGTTCATAGACCTGCACCAGGTCCTCTGTGTTTATAGCGTCATTGTTAGCTTGGTGTTTTTGGAACTCCTAAACTTGGGAGTGCATGTGTCTAACTCTTTTGCCTGCACTTGACATTCTTTTCCTCTTATTGGACTGCCTTGCCCAGCTATAAAGTACCTTTACCTTACCTTATTGTAATTTGTTTTGTGGTGTTGAATGGTTGTCCCTTGGAGACCCACTCTATTCTAAATGAAAACAGAGGGAAAGCAAATCTTGGGAAGAAGGGAGGTGGGAGGTACTGGGAAGAGAAATAGTGAAAACTGTGGTTGGGGTATATTGAATGAGAGAAGAATCTATTTGTAATTAAATGAAAAAAATGAGGATCTCCTCATGTATTAGTTACAACAAATATGAAACAATGATATTTTAAATAAAATTAAAATTAAATATATGAAGATATTTGTAAAAGACAATATGCAGGGAAATACATTGTGCAACATATATACCAAGTCATATTGAATGAACCAAGCTATATTTTTTACTTACTCATATTTCAATGCATACACACAGATAAGAGATACTAACAAGGACTGTTCAAAGAAAAATCAAAGCATTAATTTCAATGCTTCAAATTTGTCATGTAAATTTTACATAGCTAAAATATAAGAATCAGCGTACCATATTTGTATAGCATTCTAGATTCAAGGTGAATTTACATAAATTATATCTTTAATACACTAGTTAAGTGTGTTTTTCCTTTAGAATATCTATATTCTTAGTCTCAGAATGTTATTTTTCTAAATTTCTGTGACCTGGTTTTTTTGTCTTTTTTTCTGTTTCAAAAATAGAGGACTATCCAGTATATGACTATGAGTACCAATGTGATGAGCCACCATTCACTATCACACTGTTCATATGAACCATCATGATGAAAAACCTCAATGTGAAGTGAAGACACTTATTACCTGAAGGAAAACCTAACTTGACAAGGGTAAATACCTAAGCAGATGGACTCTACTCATTACCTCAGATTGTGAGATGGCTCAGCAGGTAAAAATCTTTGTCTTTCACTCCCAAGGACTCTGATCAGAGTCCTAGGATTTCAGAGTGGAAGAAGGTACCTAATCCCTAGTGCTGTCCTCTCACCTCTGATCAAGCTGGACATATATGCATATCCAAGGACATGAACACACATACATGCAAGAAAACATATGGTAATAACCATTACAATACTTAATTCATGACTGCTCACACTCAGTGAATACTCAGCAAAGCTCAGTCGATTTGTACTGTTCCTACACTCTTCTCTATGTTTGCTTTCTTCCCTTTCAAACTCTGCTTCCCATACTCTATCCATTCCAACTCCTCTAACTTCTTTCCTACCTACCTAGGTCTGTTCCATTCCTGTCCTTTCCATTTCTCCTTCCTTTTCTGCTCTTTGATCATTTCTTCAATGTGTTTTTTCACAGTCACCTAAACTGCCAAATAAGAAAATAAGCAATGACCCCATGTGGAGAAAGAACACTCCTCCACTACTGGTGGGATTGCAAGCTGGTAAAACCAATCTGGAAATCAGTTTGGTGGTTCCATATAAAATTGGGCATAGTTCTACTCTCTTGGGCATATAACCAGAAGATACTCAAACATGTAATAAGGATACATGTTCCACTATGTTCATAGCAGGTTTATTAATACTAGCCAGAAGCTGGAAAGAACCCATATGTGTCTCAACAGAGGAATGTATACAGAAAATGTTGTATATTTACACAATGGGGTACTATTAAAAACAATGAATTCATGAAATTCTTAGGCAAATAGAGGGAACTAGAAAATATCATCCTAGCCAGGCGGTGGTGGTGCACACCTATAATCCCAGCACTTGGGAGGCAGAGGCAGGCGAATTTCTGAGTTCAAGGCCAGCCTGGTCTACAGTGAGTTCCAGGACAGCCAGGACTACACAGAGAAACCCTGTCTCAAAGAAAAAGAAAGAAAGAAAGAAAGAGAGAGAGAGAGAGAGAGAGAGAGAGAGAGAGAAAGAAAGAAAGAAAGAAAGAAAGAAAGAAAATATCATGCTGAGTGAGGTAATCCAATCACAAAAGAACACACATGGTATATATTCACTGATAAGTGGATATTAACCCAAAGCTCGGAATATCCAAGATATAATTCACAGACTACATGAAACTCAAGAAGGAATACCAAAGTGTGGATACTTTGATCCTTTTTAGAAGGGGCATCAAAATACCCATGGCTCACAGTCAACCAATGGTCTGAGCATAGGGTCCCCAATGGAGAAGCTAGAGAAAAGAACAAAGGAGCTGAAGAGGTTTACAACCCCATAGGAGGAACAATACTATGTACCAACTTGCATCCCTAGAGCTTCCAGGGACTAAATCACCAACCAAAGAGCTCTCATAGAGGGACCCAACCCTCCAGCTACATATATAGCAGAGGGTGGTCGTTCCAGATATCAATGGGAGGATAGGACATTGGTCTTGTGAAGGCTCAATGCCAGGTAGAGTAATGCCAGGTCAGAAAAGTGGCGGGAGTGTTGGTGAGCATGAGAAGTTGGGAAGGGATAGGGGGTTTGGGGAGGGAAAAGACGGAAAGGGGATAACATTTGAAATGTAAATAAAACAACTATCTAATAAAAAATTAAAAAAATACCCCATGTGATAAACAGAACCAAACTTTAAGTAGAATTATCATCAGAAATCTGCAGCTGATCCATTTTTCCAAAAATTCATTATGGTAAATTATTGTACTATATAGTATTGTTTATTGGTTCTTGGTCCATTTATCCAGATTGTAGAACTTCTTATAATGAATTTCTTATTATTTGTATCTTTATCAAATCTTCACACACTCCAACCTCTATCTAGTGAAAAGGAAATTACGGAATTGCAGAAATATTGTCACTTGGGAGAAGCCTAGAGCTACCTTCTCTGAGTGCTTCAGGAAGGTCAGATGAAAATTTGCATGACAGAAATAGACAAATCATTTGTGTCATCTTAAACTGTTTTTCTGCATCTTTTTGCCAAAAGTCGTGATTACTTACCTAGATGATTAAGAGATAAGCATGTTTAATATGATATTTGCATATATTATGAAATATTATGCACGATGACAGTGTTGAATTTCAGTGTAGAATTTAGGAAAAAAATGATATTTTGCAAGATCTGCAGTTTGTCTGTGTGACAGCCTGTCCTGGTTCTTTGGCACTGCAGAGTAATTGGCAACTAAAGGGTCTCTCTGCCACCATCTTTGCTCCTAGACAGACAGGACAGGCAGAACCAGGTACACAGAAACAACTGTGAGGATAACATTTCTTGGGGCAAGGCACACCAATTGTAGGGCAGCCCATCAGCAGTCTGTACCAGGGAAAACCCAGGCATCCAGAGGATCAGAAATAACTTTACTGGCTTACAGGAGGTACAAGCACCAGACAGTGACAACCAAAAATTAACCCAGAGATAACCAGATGGCAAAAGGCAAACATAGGAATGTTACTAACAGAAATCAAGGCAATATGGCAGCACCCGAACCGAATTTTCAGACAACAACAAGTCCTGGATACCCCAACACACCAGAAAAAACAAGATTTGGATTTAAAACCACTGGCCATGATGCTGTTAGAAGAAAACAAGGAGGACATAAATAAATTTCTTAAAGAAATACTGGAGAAAATGGACCAAAAGTTAGAAGCTCTTACAAGGGAAATACAAAAATTATTTAAATAAATTCAGGAGAATATGGGTCAACAGATAGAAGGCAGTAAAGAGGAAATGCAAAAATCACTTAAAGAAATACGGGAGAATTTGGGTCAACAGGCAGAAGTCATAAAAGAGGAAAATCACTGAAATCTATTAAAGAATTACAGGAAAACACAAACAAACAAGTGAAGGAACTAGGTAAAACCATCCAGGATCTAAAAAAAAGAAGTAGAAACAACTAAGAAATCACAAACAGAGACAACTTTGGAGACAGAATGCCTTAGGAAGAAATCAGGGCTCATAGATGCAAATATCAGCAAAAGAATACAAGAGATAGAAGAAAGAATCTCAAATGGCAAAGATACCATAGAAAGCATTGACTCAACAGTCAAAGAAAATGCAAAATGAAAAAAAGCTTGTAACCCAAAACATCCAGGATATCCAGGAAACAATGCAAAGACCAAACCTGAGGATTATAGGTATAGATGAGAGTGAAGATTTACAACTTAAAGGGACAGCAAATATCTTCAACAAAATTCTGGAAGAAAACCTCCCTAACCTAAAGAGAGAGATGCCCATGAACATACAAGAAGCCTACAGAACTCCAAGCAGACTGGACCAGAACAGAAACACCTCCCGTCACATAATAATCAAAACCCCAAATGTACTAAACAAAGAAAGAATATTAAAGGCAGTAAGAGAAAAAGGAGAAGTAACATATAAAGGAAGACCTATCAGAATTACACCAGATTTCCCACCAGAGAACATTAAGGTCCTGAGCTGATCTAATGCAGATTCTAAGAGAACACAAATGCCAGCCAAGACTATTATACCCAGCAAAACTCTCAATCAACATAGGTGGAGAAACCAATATATTCCATGATAAAACCAAATTTACACAATATCTTTCCATAAACCCAGCCCTATGAAGGATAGAAGGTGGAAAACGCCAATACAAGGAGGGAAACTACACACAAAAAAAGCAAGATAGTAACCTTCTTTTATCAAACCCAAAAGAGGATAGCCACTCAAACATAAAAATAACATCAAAAATGACAGAAGTAATAATCACTATTCCTTAATAGCTCTTAACATCAATGGACTCAATTCCCCAATAAAAAGACATAGACCAATAGACTGAACACCTAAACAGTACCCTATATATTGCTGCATACAGCAAATGCACCTCAGTGTCCAAGACAAACACTACCTCGGAGTAAAAGGCTGGAAAATAATTTTACAAGAAAATGGTCTCAGGAAACAAGCCAGAGTAGCCATTCTAATATCAGCCAAAATTGACTTTCAACCTAAAGTTTTCAAAAGGGCCTCAGAAAGGCACTTCTTACTGGTCAAAGGAAAAATCCACCAAAAACTCTCAATTCTGAGCATCTGTGCTCCAAATGCAAGGGCACCCTCATTCATAAAAGAAACATTACTAAAGCTCATAGCACATATTACACCTAACACAATAATTGTGGGTGACTTCAACACTCCACTATCCTCAATGGACTGATTAGGAAAACAGAAACTAAGGGACACAGTGAAACTACTTGAAGTTTTAGACCAATTGGTTTAACAAATATATATAGAATATTTCATCCTAAAGCAAAGGAATACACCTTTTTCTCAGCACCTCATGGTACCTTGTCCAAAACTGATCATATAATTGGTCACAAGACAGACCTCAACATATATAAGGAGATCGAACTAATCCCATGCCACCTATCAGATCACTATGGAGTAAAAGTGATCTTCAATAGCAAGAAAAACAACAGAAAGTTCACATACACATGGAAACTGATCAATATTCTACGCAATGCTACCTTGGTCAAGGTAGAAATAAAGAAAAAAAATCAAAGACTTTCTAGAATTTAATGAAAATGAAGACACAACATACCCAAATTTATGGGACACAGTGAAAGCAGCGCTAAGAGGAAATCTCATAGCCCTGAGTGCCTCCAAAAAGAAACTGGAAATAGCATACAATAGCAGCTTAAAGGCACACCTGAAAACCCTGGAACAAAAAGAAGCTAATTCACCCAAAAGGTGTAGAAGACTGGAAATCATCAAACTCAGGGTTGAAATCAATCAAGTAGAAACAAAGGGAATCATACAAAGAATCAACAAAACCAGGAGCTGGTTCTTTGAGAAAATCAACAAGATAGATATTCACTTAGCCAGACTAATCAGAGGGCACAGAGACAGTATCCAAATTAACAAAATTAGAGTTGAAAAGGGAGATATAATAACAGAAACTAAATTAATTCAAAAAATCATCAGATCCGACTAAAAAATCCTATATTCAACACAACTGGAAAATCTGGAGGAAATGAATAATATCCTAGACAGATACAGAATATCAAAATTAAATCAGGATCAAATAGATCATCTAAACAGTCCCATAGCCCCTAAAGAAATAGAAGTAGCCATTGAAAGTCTTCCAACCAAAAAATAGAACAGGACCAGATGGTTTTAGTGCATAATTCTATCATACATTCAAACAAGACCTAACACCAATACTCTTGAAACTATTACATAAAATAGAAATAGAAGGAATACAACCCAACTCATTCTATGACACCACAATTATGCTGATAGCACAACCACACAAAGATCCAACAAAGAAAGAGCACTTCAGACCAATTTCCCTAATGAATATCAATACAAAAATACCCAATAAAATACTTGCCAATCAAATCCAAGAACACATCAAAATGATCAGTCACCTTGATCAAGTAGGCTTCATCCCAGGGATATAGGGATGGTTCAATATATGGAAATCCATCAATATAATCCACTACATAATCAAACTCAAAGAAAAAAACCACCTGACACTTCATTACATGCTGAAAAAGCTTTTGACAACATTCTGCATCCTTTCATGATAAAAGTCTTGGAAAGAACAGGAATTTAAGGGTCATACCTAAACATAGTAAAAGCAATTATAGAGCAAACCCGGTAGCCAACATCAAGCTAAATAGAGAGAAGCTTGAAGCAATCCCACTAAAATCAGAGACTACACAAAGCTGTCCCCTGTTTCCACATCTTTTCAATATAGTACTTGAAGTTCAAGCTAGAGCAATTAGACAACATAAGGTCAAAGGGTTACAAATTAGAAAGGAAGAAGTCAAACCATCACTATTCACAGATGATATGATAGTATACTTAAGTGACCCAAAAAACTCCATCAGAGAACTCCTACAGCTGATAAACATCTTCTGCAAATGGCTGGATATAAAATCAACTCAAGCAAATCAGTAGCCTTCCTATATACTCAAAGAATAAGCAGGCTGAGAAAGAAATTAGGGAAATGACACCTTACACAATAGCCACAAACTATATAAAGTTTCTTGGTGTGACTCTAACCAAACAAGTGAAAGATCTGTATGACAAGAACTTCAGATCTCTGAAGAAGGAAACTGAAGAAGCCCTCAGAAAATGGAAAAATATTTTTTAGGCAAATGGTTGGAACTGGAAAATATCATTCTAAGTGAGGTAACTCAATCACAAAAGAGTACACATGGATTTCAGTCACTGATAAGTGTATATTAATTTTCCCAGAAGCTCTGAATACTCAAAACATGATTAACATATAAAATGATTCCTAAGAAGAAGGAAGGAGATGGCCCTGGTCCTAAAAAGACTTGATGATGCATTGTAGGGGAGAACCAGGACAGAGAAATGTGAGGGGGGTGATTAAGGAATGGGCAGAGGGAAGAGGGCTTATGGGACTTATGGGGGGGAACCTGGAAAGGGGAAATCATTTGGAATGTAAACAAAGAATATAGAAAAAAATACAAATAAAATATAAAAAAGATGTTTTGCATAAAAATAAATTCATTATCAAATTACAAAAATAAAAATAAAGCAAATTTCTAGGCTATTTATACACAAGGATGAACATTTCCACACAGATAAGTACTTCCAAAATAAGCACAGCAGAGATTGAAATACTGAATGCTTTTATCTATATGATCAATTATTTGCATGTGCAGTTCAAAATGAATGCTATGTATGTTTCATAAAAATTTAATGATACGTGCAGTTTTAGATAAAATTTAAGACACTAGTTTATACTGTGAGGTACAATTTCTTTTAGAATTATAAAATACGTTCAACATCATTAGTCATCAGGGAAATGCAAATCAAAACAACCCTAAGATTCCACTTCACACCAGTCAGAATGGCTAAGATTAAAAACTCAAGAGATAACAGGTATTGGCGAGGATGTGGAGAAAGAGGAAAACTCTTCCACTGTCGGTGGGATTGAAAGATTGTACAACCACTCCGGAAATCAGTCTGGCGGTTCCTTAGAAAATTGGGCATGACACTTCCAGAGGACCCTGTTATACCATTCCTGGGCATATACCCAGGGGATTGCCTGCATGCAATAAAGACACATGCTCCACTATGTTCTTAGTAGCCTTATTTATAATAGCCAGAAGCTGGAAGGAGACCAGATGTCCCTCAAAGGAGGAATGGATACAGAAAATATGGTATATTTATTCAATGGAATACTACTCAGCAATTAAAAATAATGAATTCATGCAATTTGTAGGCAAACAGTTGGATCTGGAAAATATCATCCTAAGTGAATTAACCCAATCACAAAAGAATACATATGAATTGCAATCACTGATAAGTGGATATTAATGAGCCCGGAAGCTCTGAATGCTCAAGTCACAATTAGCAAATCAAAAGATACCCAAGAAAAAGGAAGGAGAGGACCCTGGTCCGGAAAAGACTGGATCCAGTTTTTTAGGAGAGTACCAGAACAGAGAAATGGTGGTGGTGGTGGTGGGGGGTGATTGTAGAATGGGCAGGGGGAAGAATACTTATGGGACATATGGTGAGGGGGGAACTGGGAAAGAGGAAAGCCTTTGGAATGTAAACAAAGAATATAGAAAACAAAAAAAGAAAATAAAAAAAGAATTTTAAAATACATGAAAATTTGAAACAGTGTAAAAAAACTTTATAGCAAAAGGTAACCATTTTAATTCTTTCAAAATTCTACTTTCAAATGTTTTTTAAAATACAAAAAATAAACATTTTTCCAGACACCTACTTTACAAGATCATAGCTTACCTTTCCTATTATTAATATATGCTTACAATGAAAAAAATATACTTTTTTTGCTGAGTGATTGTTTTGAAAGGGTACAATTCACTGGAATGTTCCCGTCATTATCAGTCTATTATTGATAGAGCAGTAGTGTAATTACCAATAGAAAATGTGCTGATTTAGCAAATTGAGGGGATGGCTACACAGCATGCATATAGTACATGTTAGTGCTCCCAGGAAGCAGAGTGCTTCTTTCTAAAGCTCTAAGGCAAATAATGAATCTGAATACAAGATTTAATCACCGAAGTTAGCTTAAATTGGATAAGTGATTAATTAAAAACCCAACTCAAATTTGATACAGTCAATACTGACAACACTGCCTTCAAACAGCTATCAGGATATTTATGAGATAAATAAATTAATGTGTTTACAAATGCATTTCCAAAAGAAAACTTTGATGCTGCAACCATTTCTATAAAGGAATGTTAGACTGGAACTCAAATAAAACTTGTGTAAATAAGAGTACTGTTTTCTTACAGTTAAGTCAATTCAAAGACCTGTGATTTTTAGATTATCGATTGCTTGAATATTTCGGATAATGTATTAATTACTCTCATACATATAGTCTAGATTTTGGAATAAAGTTTTAACAAAAACTTTAAAGTTATTTTTTTCCAGAAAAACACAGGCTAAACAAATCTATTCTCTCCTTATGTTTGAGTCAACCAAATATAATTGAATGCATACATAGAGGTATAAAAAGATTCTAAAGTTATTTCTTGATATGAATAATACAATAAGTAAAATGAGTTGCTATTGATAATTGGTGTGAAATAACAGAAATCATTTCACAAACAAATTAGGTTTAAGCATAGAAAGTTGTTTTCTTGTTTTTTTTTCCTGTTTTGTTTTGGTTTGCTTTGCTTTTTAACAAAATCTGGAAAAATTCATTGAGAAAATAAAGAGAAACAAAAGTGTATCAAGTGATTGGATAAGGTATTATTGGGCATGAGTGGTCAGGTAGAAGTAACCAGGCAGCAGGAGATAGTGGAAGAGTAGCTGAAAGTGGTTGAGACTGATCAGTGAGACACTCTGTTCCTTAGGTCTGTTGAGAAGCAGTGGCTCTCTGTTTACAATAACCAGAAAAAAGCAAAGTCTAAACATTCTGTGCTTTAAGGAAATAAAATTGTTTAAGATAATTATTTCAAAAGACATATGTCATGTATATGTGTATGTGTAGGTGTACATGTATATGATATATATATATATATATGATGTATATGTGTATGTGTATATGTATATGTATATATTATATATTATTTTACAGGTTTATTGTTGTGACAAAAAATCATGATCAGAAGCAAGTTACACAGAGACCGAGATACACACACACACACACACACACACACACACACACACATATATACACACACACACACACACACTTTCTTATGTTTCCAGTAGTATGAGCCAGTCTTGGTTGGAAGCATGGCAGCATATAATAGGCATGGCAGCAGGCATGGGACAAGAAGCAGGAAGTTGTAAACATAGTGGAGCATGTGTCTTTATGCAGGAGAATCCTCTGGGTAGTCTATTGGTGTACCTTCCTGCAGTCTTCTTGGTTAGAGTGGTATGACAGGAGTCATACCGGACTCCTGGACCCAGGAGTGGTATGACAGTGTCCTCTGGAAGTGTCATTCCCAATTTTCTGAGGAACCGCCAGACTGTTTTCCAGAGCGGTTGTACCATCTTGTAGTCCCACCAACAGTGTAGGAGTGTTCCTCTTTCTCCACATCCTCGCCAGCACCTGTTGTCTCTTGAGTTTTTAATCTTAGCCATTCTGACTGGTGTGAGGTGGAATCTCAGGGTTGTTTTGATTTGCAGTTCCCTGATGACTAATGATGTTGAACATCTCTTAAGGTGTTTCTCGGCCATCCGAATTTCTTCTGGTGAAAATTCTTTGTTTAGCTCTGTACCCCATTTTTTGATAGGGTATTTGGTTCTTTGGGGTCTAACTTCTTGAGTTCTTTGTATATATTGGATATTAGCCCCCTTTCAGATGTAGGGTTGGTGAAGATCTTTTCCCAATTTGTTGATGGCTGTTTTGTCCTTCTGACCATATCCTTTGCCTTACAGATACTTTGTAATTTTATGAGTTCCCATTTGTCAATTCTTGATCTGAGAGCATAAGCTATTGGTGTTCTGTTCAGAAACTTTCCCCCTGTGCCCATGTCCTCCAGGGTCTTTCCCAGTTTCTTTTCTATTAGTTTCAGTGTGTCAGGTTTTATGTGGAGGTCCTTGATCCACTTGGAGTTGATCTTAGTACAAGGAGATAAGAGTGGGCCAATTTGCATTCTTCTGCATGTTGACCTCCAGTTGAACAAGCAGCATTTGTTGAAAATGCTATCTTGTTTCCACTGGAAGGTTGTGGCTCCTTTATCAAAAATCAAGTGACCATAAGTCTGTGAGTTAACCCAATCACAAAAGTATACACATGAAATGCAATCACTGATAAGTGGATATTAATGAACCCAGAAGCTCTGAAGACGCAAGGCACAATTAGCAAGTCAAAAGATTCGCAAGAAGAAGGAAGGAGAGGACCCTGGTCCTGAAAGGACTGGATCCAGTTTTGTAGGAGAATAGCAGAATAGAGGGGAGAAATGGTGGGGTGGTGATTGGGGAATAGGCTGGGGGTGGGGTGGGGTGGAAGAGGACATATGGGACATATGGAGAGGGGGGAACTGGAAAAGGGGAAAGCCTTAGGAATGTAAAGAATATAGAAAATTGAAAAAAAAAGAAAAGTAAAAAAAAAAAGAAGAAGAAGAAGAAGAAGAAGCAGGAAGTTGAAAGATCACATCTCCCGTCACAAATCTGAAGCAGAAAGAGTGTACTGGAAGGGAAGTGGGGATTCAAGTTGTCAAAGCCTATGCCTATGGAATTTCTTTCTCTCTAAAACATTGTACATTCTAAACATCTCAACAGACCAAGCATTCAGTTGCCTGTGGCCACAAGGAATGTTTCTCATTAAAATCTTCATAGTAAATTTTTTAGGGAGCATGTAAGTATAGAAATGCTAATTTTGATAAAACATTTAGATTTTGCATAAAACTTTGTAAATTATCATGCCATAATAGTAACTTCAGAGACAGCACTGAGCATTTTTATTGTTATCTGTTAGGGGCTCAAAGTCTTCCATGAGATTATGACCATGAAAGCAAAGTATGTATGGAGCTGCCTGCATACATCCTGGCAGGAGCAGGGTTAGGGGACTCTAACCAAGAAGACTGCAGGAAAGTACACCAATAGACTAAACAGGGCATTCCTGAACACCCCCCCCCCAAAGCACACAAGCACATGGATTAGTTACAAGCTTCTGCAAATCTAGCTAGGTATATTTATTAATTACATATTTCTGTGTCATTTAATTTTTAAGATACAAATGTCCAGATTTACATTTGGCAGTATTTTAAAATGGAACTTCTGCTCTAACCAGTTTAATTTACCTACTTTATCATTTATGCTCTTATTCATTTCTTCTGTTTTTCAGTATTAAAGCCTCTTTCTTCTCTAAAGGAAACGTTAATTTTCTGAATCTGTCTTTGTAAAAATGGCAGAATTCAGTCTGTGTTGCAGGACTGCTCTTTTAGACTTTCTAGCAGAAATTGTGTTATCAGTCAAACCTTAGAGCACTGTCCTCGACCCATCTCTGTGAGGGCAAATGTCTTTTATGCCAGTTGGGCAAATGCCATTAGGATCGGTGTAGTCAGGATCAGGTTTATTTTAGACTAAATAGAATTCGTAATTTACTTTTGGCTTCCAATTGAATGTGGACTAAAAGTGCATTCGCTATGCTTTAGTATCTTGGACCTAAGCCATTACCATAAAAGAATAAAAGGCACTATTTTACTGAATTATCTTCTGTGACATCACTACTCACACATTTTAGGTATTGAATTTTTGTGTGGGGTTTTGTGGAGAAGAAACTAATGATCCTACAAAATAATGAAAAGCAAGCATAATTAGTAATTTATCAGACAATTAAAAATATACTAATGACAATGCTTAGAAGAGGTTATCTGAATTTTATATAGCAATATCATATCACTTCTAGTAATGTTAATGAAATCTAAAATTAAAAGGATGTCAAAATTATTTTTGACTCTATTTGTATATCATTATTTCAAGTGACAGCAACCATGTCTTGATTTTTCTTTCAGTATCTACAATAAACATGCTAAAGAAGTCTAATAGCTCATTATTCATGAATATGTTATTTTATTACAATATATCAATATTTTAATAGAAAGTTATTCAATATTAATTAAAACTTACTGTGTAATACAGCAGCATAAGTGTCAACATTCAAATATTTCTAAATTGTAAAAAAAAATTAAATTTAGTCCTATTTTGGATTATAATATAATCCAAATGGCAAATAATAAACCATTTCCTATTCATTGTCTTAAATATATTGACATGTATAAAAAAACATATACAACTTCACCAAACCTTGTGGTATGTCTCTAAGACCCAAAGCACTCTGGAGATGGGTACAGTAGGGTCATTAACTCAAAGTCAGCTTTGCCCATATAACATATGGAAAAACAGTATCTAAAATAAATAAAAGTGATTAGATATATATTAAACAATTTGAACATCTTTAAATAATGAAAGTATTTTCAGTTTTTTAAGATTTAAACTCTCAGTTAAAAGTTTCAGTTATATTACATCACACATATACAGTCATAGTAATCTATAAAGGCAATTGTAGAGTTAATTAATGATGTATCAATATGATATTTTATTTATTAAACAGGTTAATACATCATATATAAGAGAAAATGACAAAGATATATACAGTACTATACTTTTTCTGATGAAGATAACTTCAATGTTCGATCACATGCATGGTTTCTGTATGAGAACAACTTGTAGTAGTTTTCAATATTTGATACACATATGCATAACTCAATGTACAACACACTTTATTTTCCTGGATACCATTCAACAGAAGGTGCTTAATGTCTTCAGTAAAATCTTTGATATAGTTTACACTATTCATAAATTCTTATGCCAACTATTACTCATAGTTTATATTGTTATCTCAGACATGTGAGGATGGGCTTTATTAACTGACTACATTAATTATACCACATAGATGTTTTGGTGAGTGACACAAATAAATATTATGGTAATATATTAAAAAGCAGGTTTTTAGTATGTACATGTAGGTGACATTTTATTCATTAGAATATTACTCTGATTATATGAGCTACCATTCTTTCACAATAGTCGCTTCTTCAGTTTGAGGTCTGTCATAAAAATAAGTAATTATTTTTTCATTTACTAGCAATGCATAAGAACCTAAAGTGTATAAATTGTGAATAAATAGAAACAAATGTCCAAGAGTATTATCATGCATAGTGCTTCTACATTCAAGAATATAGAAAAATTCAATTCTGGTCAGGTCCCAATGCAAATTACACCCATTTTAGAAAAGAATTGGGTATTGGCAGCTACTGAATGCTTTTGTGTATAAGTAGGAAACTGAGAAATAATGTTGTCATCAGAGAAAACAGTCTGATCCATCTTGCTCTGTTCTACTCAGTGTTATATAATAATCCAACTGCCCTTCAACTTAAGAAGGGCAGATTCTTCTCAATATTATATCTTTGTAAAACCATACCCCAGTTTTAGGGTTTTATAAACTCTGAGCTATATTGATACTAATATAATACAGTATAGGTCATGTTAAGTCTACATAGCAAAATGGAAAAATAACCATACATGTGTAAAATTATGAACTGTTACTTCTAACATAAATTTGAGAAGAAAAATTCTCAAATAGCTTATTGTGATAATATTCTTCAAAGATATGATTCCCTTAGGAGAGAAATATTTGTCTTATATCATATCAAATTTTCGTCAATGTGGGCTCTAATAAATGAATATTGAGTATGTATATATGGCTTTTACCTCAGTATGTTGTGATGTATTCTGTTTGATTAATAATAAGGGGGAGCTCAAAAGTATATTGTGATTTTTTTAAAGCATCACTACAGAGGAAGACAAGCAGTTTGTCCTAATGAATGCATCTAATTGGTGCACTTTATTATAAAACACTGGCACAGCACTTTTCTAGAGGCAGTTCTATTTGTAACCAGCTGTCTCCAGCACGTCACAGGGTAATAAATGTGCTGCCGACTAGAACTGCTGATTAGCCTTTCTGGAATCCTGGGAAGTTAGTAAAAGCTGTTTGCCATTAAACAAAGACCTTTTTAGCAGTCTTTAGAAAGAGCGATGTAGTCCAATGACCTATGACTGTTATGCAGTGGAAGTAATCCCCAGGAAAATTTTTTCTGTAGTCTACTTGGTAAAGTGTATGGAATTAGAAAGAAAGAAAAATGTTAACTAAAAAATATGAATCACTTTGGTCACTCAAGAGTTCAGAGTTCTCACAGACAAAAATTTTAACAAGTCTATTCTAAGGTGGGTGCTTTACTGTAATTACAGAAACACATAATTATTATTGTTTTTATTTTGTCATTCTCAGTAACATGGTGTCAACAACTAATGCAGAAGAGCCACCAGTTCAAAGAAAGCAAATTAAAATTAGCTATCAGCAGAAAGTATAATAACCACAAATAAAACCAAATAATTACTTACTAAAAGGTACCTGAATGCTACAGTCAAATAAACATGGTTTTCATTTCGTTCTGCTACTAGTATAACACATTGTGACCTGAACAAAAGTGATAAATATGCCAAATAAGTACTTAGTCCCAAAAATAATAAAAATATGCCTAATTATAATTTAATTATAATTTTCAACCAACATAGAAAATGTGAGCATGCCAGGCGGTGGTGGCACATGCCTTTAATCCCAGCACTTGGGAGGCAGAGGCAGGCGGATTTCTGAGTTCGAGGCCAGCCTGGTGTACAGAGTGAGTTCCAGGACAGCCAGGGCTACACAGAGAAACCCTGTCTCAAAAAAAAAAAAAAAGAAAAGAAAAGAAAAAAAAAGAAAATGTGAGCATAAGCAATTATGGATGCTGCTAACAATTCATTTTTAGTACATTCAGACTCTTAGTATGTTACTATCTCAACATCTTCTACAGTTGTTTTAATTTTATTAGAATGTTTTTATAGTAGTCCAGTCAATAAAGACCCTCAGTTCCATAAGCCCTCAGCTTTCCTGTCCTGGTATTCCCCTACACTGCTGCACTGAGCCTTTCCAGGAGCAGGGACCTCTTCTTCCTTCTTCTTGGGCATCATTTGATATGTGAATTTTGTCTTGGGTATTCCGAGCTTCTGTGCTAATATCCACTTATCAGTGAATGCATACCATGTGTGTTCTTTTGTGATTGGGTCACCTCACTCAGGATGGCATTCTCTGGGAGGGGGATCCAAGAAAGGGGAAATAATTTGAAATGTAAATAAAGAATATATAGAATGAAAAAAAAACTAAGAAAAAATAAATAAAAAGAATAAAGTCCCTCAGTTGTAAACACGAGAAGCTGAACATCTGCAGAAACAACATGTTTTTAAAAAATGAAAATAAGAAAATCCAGATCTAATGGAACACACTTGTAAACCCAATACTAGACACTGCAGACTGCTGGCAGCTGGGGTCAGGTGCATGGACTGAGACCTAGCCCAGAATCCACTACCCTGTCATGCTCTTGCTTGAGCCCAAAGCCAGAGCAGGTCGCCGGGAGGATGTCTGTGCACCTACAGCTTGGTGGCTGTTGCCGACCACTGGGCACCAGCTAGCTGGGCTTGCAGTGAGGCCACCATCTTGCCTCAGGACTCTGCAGACTGCTGGTGGCTGGGGTCAGGTGCCTGGACAGAGACCTAGCCTAAATAGAATACCCCATCAGGCTCTTGCCTGCACACAAAGCCAGAGGAGCTCGGCAGGTGATCTGTGCACCTACAGCTCTGCGGCTGTTGCTGACCCTGGCTTGCAGGGCTTGCAGTGAGGCCTCCATCTTGCCTTCGGACACCTCGGACTGCTGGCGGCTGGGGTCAGATGCATGGACTGAGAACTAGCCCAGAATCCACTACCCTGTCAGGCTCTTGCCTGAGCCCAGAGCCAGAGCAGGTCACCAGGAGGAGGTCTGTGCACCTACAGCTTAGCAGCTGTTGCCAACTGCTGGGGCCTGCTTGCTGGGCTTGCAGCTAGGCCACCAACTTGCCCTGGGACACCACAGACTGCTGGCGGCTGGGCTCAGGTGCATGGACAGAGAACTAGCTTAGCATAGACTACCCCATCAGGCTCTTGCGTGTGCCCAGAGCCAGAGGAGCTTGGCGGGAGGTCTGTGCACCTACAGCTCGGTGGCTGTGGCTGACCTCTGGAGACCAGGTCATGGTGCATGCAGTGAGGCTGCCATCTTGCCTCGGGTCACTAAGGACGGCTGGTGGCTGGGGTCAAGTGCGTGGACTAAGACCTAGCCTAGCATACACTAACCGTCAGCCTCATGCCTGTGCACAAAGCCAGAGGAGCTCAGCGGGAGATCTGGGCACTTACAGCTCAACACAGCTATTGCTGACCACTGGGGTCCGGCTCTCTGGGCTTGCAGCAAGTCATCTTGCCTCAGGTCATTGTGGACGACTGGTAGCTGTGGTCAGGAACACAGACACTCTCTACTACAGCAGCACCAAAGACCAGGCTCACAGGAGCTTCAAACTCCAACCAGTAACAATAAGACCAACTAACCCCAGAGATAACCAGATGGCAAAAGGCAAAAGTAGGAACTTTACTAACAGAAATCAAGGCAATATGGCAGCATCTGAACCCAATTTGCCAACCACAGCCAGTCCTGGATACCCCAACACACTAGAAAAACAAGTGTTGGATATAAAAGCACTGGTCATGATGCTGCTAAAGGAACACAAAAAAGACATAAACAAATCCCTTTAAGAAATGCAGGGGAACATCAATAGGGTAGAAGCTCTTCAAAGCAAACACAAATATCACTTAAAGAACTCCAGGAGAATATGGACCAACAGACAGAAGCCAATAAAGAGGAATGAGAAAATCACTTAAAGAAATGCAGGAGAACATGAAACAACAGGCAGAAGTCATGAAAGAGGAAACACAAAAATCTCTTAAATAATTGCAAGAAAACACAAACAAACAAATGAAGGAACTGAGAAAAACCATCCAAGATCTGAACACAGAGGTAGAAACAACTAAGAAATCACAAAAGGAGGCAACTTTGGAGATTGAAAACCTTGGGAAGAAATCAGGGGTCGTAGATGCAAATATCAATAACAGAATACAAGAGATAGAGGTAAGAATCTCAGATGCCTAAGATACCATAGTAACCTTTGACTCCACAGTAAAAGAAAATGCAAAATACAAAAGGCTGGTAACCCTCAATACTCCACTATCCTCAATGGACCAATCAGGAAAACAGAAACTAAACAGGGACACAGGGAAACTCATTGAAACGTTGGACCAATTGGATTTAACAGATATATAGAGAGAGCATTTCATCCTAAAGCAAAAGACTATACCTTTTTCTCAGTGCCTCATGGTACCTTCTCCAAAATCGACCATATAATTGGTCACAAGACAGACCTCAACAAATATAAAAAGATGTAAATAATCCCATGCCTCCTATCGGATCACCATGGAGTAAGAGTGTTCTTCAATAGCAACAAAAACAACAGAAAATCCTTATACACGTGGAGGCTGAACAATATTCTACTCAATGATACCTTAGTCAAGGAAGAAATAAAGAAAGAAATCAAAGACTTTTTAGAATTTAATAAAAATGAAGGCACAACATACCCAAATCTATAGGACACAATGAAAGCAGTGCTAAGAGGAAAACTCATAGCTCTGAGTGTCCCCAAAAAGAAACAGGAGAGAGCATATACTAGCAACTTAATGGTGCACCTGAAAGCTCTAGAACAAAAAGAAACTATTTCACCCAGGAGGAGTAGAAGGCAGGAAATCATCAAACTCAGGGCTGAAATCAATCAAGTTGGAACAAAGAGAACCATACAAATAATCAACAAAATAAGGAGCTGGTTCTTTGAGAAAATCAACAAGATAGATCAACCCCTAGCCAGACTTATCAAAGGGCACAGAGACAGTATTCAAATTAACAAAATTAGAAATGAAAAGGGAGATATAACAACAGAAACTGAGGAAACTCAAAAAAATCATCAGTCCTACTACAAAAGCCTATACTCAACACAACTGGAGAATCTGGAGGAAATGGACAATTTCCTAGACAGAAACAAAATACCAAAATTAAATCAGGATCAAAGAGATCATCTAAACAGACCCATAACCCCCAAAGAAATAGACGGGGTCATAGAAAGTCTTCCAACCAAAAAACGCACAGGACCAGATGGTTTTAGTGCAGAATTCTATCAGATCTTCAAAGAAGTCCTAATACCAATACTCTTCAAACTATTCCACAAAATAGTAACAGAAGGAACACTACTCAACTCATTCTATGAAGCCACAATTACCCTGATACCAAAACCACACAAAGATCCAACTAAGAAAGAGAACTACAGGCCAATTTCCCTTATGAATATCAATGCAAAAATACTAAACAAAATACTTGCCAACCGAATCAAAGAACAAATCAAAACAATCATTCACCATGATCAACTTGGCTTCATCCCAGGGATGCAGGGATGGTTCAATATACGGAAATCCATCAACGTAATCCACTACATAAACAAACTCAAAGAAAAAAAACACATGCTCATCTCATTGGATGCTGAAAAAGCATTTGACAACATTCAGCATCCTCTCATGCTGAAAGTCTTGGAAAGAACAGGAATTCAAGGCCCATATCTAAAGATAGTAAAAGCAATTTACAACAGACCGATAGCCAACATCAAGGTAAACGGAGAGAAACTTGAAGCAATCCCACTAAAATCAGGGCTTAGACAAGGCTGTCCCCTCTCCCCATATCTCTTCAATATAGTACTTGAGGTACTAGCTAGATCAATTCGACAACATAAGGAAGTCAACAGGATACAAATCAGAAAGAAAGAAGTCAAACTATCACTATTCGCAGATGATATGATAGTATACTTAAGTGACCCAAAAAACTCCACCAGAGAACTCCTATAGCTGATAAACAACTTCAGCAAAGTGGCTGGTTATAAAATTAACTCAAGCAAATCAGTAGCCTTCCTATATGCAAAGGATAGGCAGGACGAGAAAGAAATTAGGGAAATGACACCCTTGACAATAGCCCGAAACAATATAATGTATCTTGGTGTGACTCTGATCAAACAAGTGAAAGATTTATATGACAAAAACATCAGGTCTCTGAAGAAAAAAATTGAAGAACACCTCAGAAAATGGAAAAATCTTCCATGATAGTGGGTTGGCAGGATTAATATAGTTAAAATGGCAATCTTGCCAAAAGCATTATACAGATTCAACGCAATCCCCATCAAAATCCCAACTCAGTTCTTCATAGAGTTAGAAAGAGCAATTCTCTGGCTAAGATTAAAAACTCAGAAGATATCAGGTGTTGGTGAGGATGTGGAGAAAGAGGAACACTCCTCCACTGCTGGTGGGACTGCAAGTTGGTACAACCACTCTGGAAATCAGTCTGGCGGTTCCTCAGAAAACTGGACATGATACTTCCAGAGGACCCAGCCATACCACTCCTGGGAATATACCCAGAAGATTTCCTAGCATGCAATAAGGATGCATGCTCCACTATGTTCATAGCAGCCTTATATATAAATATATAATATATTAATATATATTAATATAATATAAATATTATATATAAATAGCCAGAAGCTGAAAAGAACCCAGATGTCCCTCAACGGAGGAATGGATACAAAAAAATTGGTATATATACAGAATGGAATACTATTCAGTCATTAGAAACAATGAATTCATGAAATTATTAGAGAAATGGTTGGAGCTGGAGAACATCATACTAAGTGAGGTGACCCAGTCTCAAAAGAATACCCATGGTATACAGTCACTGCTAAGTGGATATTAGCCTAGAAGCTTGGAACACCAAAGACATAAATCACATACCAAATGATGTCTGACAAGAAGAAAGGAGTGGACACTGGCGCTGGAATGGATCAAAGCATCAGTGTAGGGGAATACAAAAACAGGGAAGTGGGAAGGGGTGGATGAGGGAGCAGGGGGAGGGAAAAGGGCATGTGGGACCTTTGGGGGGTGGGGAACCATAAAAAGTGAAATGAATGTAAATATAGAATATATCCAATAAAAAAAAAAACACTAGTCAACAAAGACAGTAGGGCCTATGGGGTTGATTAGTCTTACATCCTATGTGGTCTGGTCTCCACAGACAAAGAACCACACTGACTTTTAAAAAATAAATAAATATTAAAGATTGTAATAACATAATTATAGAGAGTGGGTAATAAAATTTATCTTAGACTATATGGGAAACAACGAGTATATACCATAGTGGTAATGCCTACAAATTGAGATATGGTTTCTCAATATTCTTATTTCTACTTGCTTTCATAAATTTGCCTTCATTCTATCCTTTCATGATACAGCCTGAATTTCTATATAGCTAGATCCCAACACAGAAGTACATATTATGAAGGATGCATTTGCCTTCCGATTTTAAAGTAAAATAATAAAATAGTTTTCCATATTGAATAATGTGGTCACACCCTGGACACTCACTGAGATAAAATGAGATAAGAAATTAAAGCAGTTTATTAAACTGGGCAGTTGAAAAGAAAAGAACTGAGAAGAAATATGAGGGCAACTGACAGGAATTGTCCAGAATCTGGGCCTCCACTGAGATAATACTTGAACTGAAAGAATCTTCTGATATGACTGTTTTGAAACTGCTGACGACTGCTTGAGGGATTGCAGATTTCAGTTCCATGATTGACAAGTGAATTGATGTTGATACCAGGACAGTTTAGCCTTCAGTTTGATGTTATTTCATACTGTACCCTCAGTCTTTAGTTAAGGCATTTCTGCCAAACCAGATAACCTGAATTAGATATCCAGAGTCCATCTACTAAAAGGAGAGAAATGACTGATTCCAAATGTTTCTTCACTTTCATTCATGCAGTATTGCATGGAATTTGATAACACACACATACACATACATACAAATGCACATACACACATGCACACACACACACACACACACACACACACATGCACACACATACACATTTACTTCCTGCTCACCAAGATGTTAGCTCCATCTTTTCCTACACTATTACACAATCATGTCTTTACTTTGTCATACAATGAAAAGAAATAGAAAAACAAACTGATCATGGACTGATTGAACCATCTGATATTATGATAAAACCAAATCCTTGCTTTTGTAGTATGTCAAATTCTTATTAAATTTTATGCTCTCTCTCAATATCAAACTCTATTAGAGTAAAGAAAAAGTTGAGGACCAGATGAAATAGCTCATCTGATAAATTTACTTGCACCCAAAACTGATGATTTCAGTTTAGCACCTGGACCCAACTGATGTGGTAGAAATAAGGAATTAGCATAGGCAGGTTTTATCTTAGACACATGCGCACTGTAACACATACTTAACATTCAAAAAAAGACAAAAGTAAATGCAATTCATTTTCAAACATACTTCAAATTGATAGGGTTTTAAACAATAGGATACTATCAAATAACAGACAAACTGCAGAATGAGACAATCAAAAACCTCTGAAAGTGTTCCAAAGGATTATGAATATAATTGCTTCCCTGCTTGCTTTCTCCTTAATTGTAGTTATGATCAACAGAGTACCAATTTTGTCAACTTTGTAACTTGCACTGTTGCACATGTTCTAGATCTAAATTTTTAGGGATTGTATTCTGATTATTTTCATTGGATAGTTTTAAACATCTGCTAACATGGTCCTGCTGTTGTTATACTTCATTTTACTTATCAATTGTCTTTTATTATTTTTTCCATTTTCAACTAAGGCCACAGACAAATCACACTTAATCATGGCATAATCTTAGCTATGACATTTTCTCTTTGGGTTTGGAATACTCTTTTTAAAAAGATATAATTCTGTTCATATTTCTTCTAAATGAGTCAGGTACAGAGTTTCAAGGGAATTCTCTTGCAAAATATATTGAGTTTCAGTTTAAGAGAGATGACAAAATTAAAATGGCAATTATGCAGAAGACAAAAGCAAAGATGGCATAATTTTTTTCTGGCCTGAATTTATAATACAATAATCTTACACATTTCAACATTTTACCTTATATGAAAATTCAAATTAGGGACCAGTTATTAACTTATGCTTTTCCTGTTGCAAAATTGAAAAATAACATAATGTTTTCTGTGATTTTCACTGGTTTGATATTTTGTAGAACAATACATTTCATTAATGATACTTATTCATTCTAAAGAATAAGTTAACCATTTCAAGAAAATATTAAGTTTATTAAGTTGCTGGCAGGTGTGTCCCTAACTATACCATTCAAATATTTTAACAACTTCCTTCAGCTCACAATAATCATACTAGTCATGATTTTCATACTGATTCTGAGCAATTCTTTTATTCAAATCATTAAACTATTTTACCTGAACATAGTATATGAATTTACATATAGTGGTAGTTTCAATGAGAATGACTCCAAAATGTTGAATTATTTGAATGCTTAATTCCCATGGAGTGGAATTCTTAGAAGTATTAGTGAACTATGGCCAGGTTGGAAGAGGTGCATCAATGGTACTGGACTATGCCAATCTTTCTCCCTCCCTCCTCATCCCCCTTTTTCTCACACTCTGCTTCCTTCCCTCTCTTTGCTTCCTCAGTGAAAACTAACATTATGTTTTCTGTGATTTTCACTTGTTTGATATTTTGTAGAACAATACATTTCATTAATGATTTTTATTCATTCTAAAGAATAAGTTAACCATTTCCAGAAAATGTCTCCATCTTTTCTCCTCCCTTCCTCCCTCGCCCCATGCCTCCCTCCCTTGCTCCTTCTCTCTATCTCCTTCTCACTCTCCTTCCCTCCCTCTCTTTCCATCTTCTCCCCTTACCTCTATCCCTCTGTCTATCTCCCTCTCTCTCAGAAAAATGTAAAAAGCTTTCAACTACTGTCCATCACATGTCTGCTTCCCATCATGCTCTATTGATTTAGTACACCATCCTAGACTAAATTTCTAAAACTCTAAGCAAGCACCCACTTAAATAATTTCTTTTCGAAGAGTTGCCTTGGTTCTTGTTTCTTTTCAAAGCAATAAGACAGTAGCTAAGATAGATGTTCATGGGTTTTCTTCAGATGTTAGCCAGATTTAGCAAGTATAGCTCAGTATCATCAAAACTGCATTGCCATCACTGAAAACATACAGGGATGTGTGATGCTGCAGTCAGTAGTACCAACTCCTCTAGAAATTCAACAATGTGAAGAAGATAACAAACATGAAATAATTTCTGAGGAGCCCTGAAGCTGAGAACACTAGTATGATTCATATTCATGTATTTCTCAAGTGACCATTTCTCTCTCTAATATTAGTATTATTAATTTCCTGTTTGTAAACTGTCAAATCATACTTATGATTGTCATGTCATAATGAAGACAACAATACATGAAAAATTATAAGGGGCTTATTAAAGCAGGCTATTTATTACATACTTAATACTCTTTGGTGTTGACAGACAGAAAATAAATGGCAATGAAAAGGATTATGTTTCATAATTAGCAATAAAAATGAACAAATATAAAACAAATTGTTATTATACACCAGAAGGAGTATAGTTTTAGAAATGAATTAGTCCAACCAATAAAGTGCTGTAAAATTATTTCAAACATCTTTGTGACCAAAAAATAATAACAAATAAAACTATGATTAGACTGTTACATTGAGAATTAAAGTACTTATTTTTTCCAAAGAGAAAACTGAAAAAGGTCAGATAGATAAAGGAAAAGAAACTCAAATATTTGAAAGATCAAACGCTTATAAGTGATGTGCATATTTTGTTGTTGTTACACAAACTGCCTTTACTGTTTCCTAAAACAATGTGCCTAAAACTGATACATTTAGTTGCAGAATTGGTTCTTAAATAAGAAAATTGTATAAAATATTGATTGTAACTTTATTGAAAATAAAGATTTTTGTATACATTATCAATTTATGAGAATCGAAACAAAATTAATGACAACATGAAGGAATTTCACTGAAACCAGTAACCCTGTTCCTCAGATTTCCATTATACTAATATGCCTGCAAAAAAACAACATGATAAGCAAAAGGAATGTTTTTGCTCAAAACTTATGACTTTTCATCCATAGTTACTTAAATCTGTAGTTTTAGAATGAGCAGTGTAGGCTGCCAAATGCCTGTTCTGCTGTGGTAGACACTTGCCAAATCTGCCACAATGAAGACCACATCTCCTGATACTTCCTAGAGAACCAGCCACATGCAGGGCATTTGATAGAATAGAAATCACAGGAGTATAGATACATGGGCTTGCAGGACAGAGAAACCATAGTTAGAGAAAGAAAGACCAGCTAAAACCAGAGATAACTAGATGGCAAAAGACAAATGCGAGATCATTACCAACAAAAACCAAGGCAACATGGCACCATCAGAACCCAGTTCTCCAAAAACATCAAATCCTGGATACCCCAACACATCAGAAAAACAAGAGATGGATTTGAAATTACATCTCATGATGCTGATAGAGGACTTCAAGAAGGACATACATACTCCCTTAAAGAACTACAGGAGAACATATTTCAACAGGTAGAAGCCCTTAAAGAAGAAACACAAAAATCCCTTAAAGAAACGCAGGAGAACATGGGTCAACAGGTAGAAGTGTTTAAAGAGGAAACACAAAAATCCCTAAATGAATTTCAGGAAAACACAAACAAATGAAGGAACTGAAGAAAAGTATCCAGGATCTAAAGATAGAAGTAGAAACAATAAAGAAATCATAATGTGAGACATCTCTGGAAACTGAAAACCTTGGAAAGAATTTAGAAGTCATAGATGCAAGAATCAACAACAGAATACATGAAAGAGAAGAAAGAATCTCGAATGCTTAATATTCCATGGAAAATATTGACTCAACAGTGAAACAAAATGCAAATTGCAAAAAGCTTGTAACCCAAAACATCCAGGAAATCCAGGACTCAATGAACGACAAAACCTAAGGTTTATAGGTATAGAAGAGAGTGAGGATCTTCAACAGTAAATATCTTCAACAAAATTATAGAAGAAAATTTCCCTAACTTAAAGAAAGAGATGGCCATGAGCATTCAAGAAGCCTACAGAACTCCAAACAGACTGGACCGGAACAGAAAGTCCTCCTATCACGTAATAATCAAAACAACAAATGCACTAAACAAAGAAATAATATTAAAGGCAGTAAGGGAAAAAGGTCAAGAAACATATGAAGGCAGACCTATCAGAATTACACTAAACTTCTCACCAGAAACTATGAAAGCTACAAGATACCAGGCAGATGTTATACAGATCCTAAGAGAACATAAATGTCAGCCCAGACTACTATACACAGCAAAACTCTCAATTAACATAGATGAAGAAAACAAGACATTCCTTGACAAAACCAAATTTACACAATATCTTTCCACAAATCCAACTCTACAAAGGATAATGGGTGGAAAATATGAACACAAGGTGGGAAACCACTCCTTAGAAAAAGAAATAAAGTAATCTTCCAACAAACCCAAAAGAAGATAGCTACACAAACAGAATTCCATCTTTAACAATGAAAATAACAATAAGCAGCAATCACTGTTCCTTAATATCTCTTAATAACAATGGTCTCAATTACCCAATATAAAAACATAGACTAATAGAGTGGATAGGTAAATAGGACCCAACATTTTGGTGCATACAAGAAACCCACCTCAGTGGCAAAGACAGTCGCTACTTCTGAGTCAAAGGTTAGAAAACAATTTGCCAGACAAATAGTCCCATAAACAAGCTAGAGAGGCCATTCTTATATTGGATTAAGTCAGTTTTCAACCAAAAGTTTTCCAAAAAGGTAACAACGGACACTTCATACTGGTCAAAGGAAAAGTCTATCAAGATGAACTCTCAAATCAGAAGATCTATGCTCCAAATAAAAGGGCACCCACATTCATAAAAGAAACCTTACTAAAGCTCAAAGCACACATTACACACCACACAATAATAGTGGGAGACTTCAACACCCCACTCTCAACATTGGAAAAATCATGGAAACTAAACTAAACAGAGACATACTGAAAGTAAGGGACATTATGGACCAAATGGATCTAACAGATATTTATAAAACATTTTCTCCTAAAGCAAAAGAATATACCTTCTTCTCAACACATCATAGTACCTTCTCCAAAATTTCACGATATAATTATCACAAAACAGGCCTCAACAGATACAGAAATATTGAAATTATTCCATGCATCTTATCAGATCATCATGGCCTAAGGCTGGTCTTGAGTTCAAACAAAAACAATGGAAAACACACATACATTAGGACGTTGAACAAAGCTCTTCTCATTGATAGCTTGGTCAAGAAAGAAATAAAGAAAGAAATTAAAGATTTTTTTGGAATTTAGTGAAGATGAAGACACATCATACCAAAACTTATGGGACACAATGAAAGCAGTGCTAAGAGGAAAACTGATAGCTCTAAGTGCCTCCAAAAAAAATGGAGAGAGCTTACACTAGCAGCTTGACAGTGTACCTGAAAGCTCTAGAACAAAAAGAAGCAAATACACCCAAGAGGAGTAGATGGCAAGAAATAATCAAACTCAGGGCTGAAATCAACCAAATAGAAACAAAAATAACTATACAAAGAATCACCAAATCCAGGAGCTGGTTCTTTGAGAAAAATCAAGAAGATAGATAAACCCTTAGACAGCCTAGCCAGAGGGCACAGAGGCACTACCTAAATTAATGAAATCAGAAATGAAAAGGGACACATAACACCAGAAACTGTGGAAATTAAAAAAAAATCATCAGATCATACTGCAAGAGCTTATAGTCAACAAAATTTGATAATCTGGATGAAATAAAAAATTTTCTAGATACATACCAGATGCCAACATTAAAACAGGATCAGATAAACCATCTAAATAGTCCCATACGTCCTGGGAAATAGACATAGTTTTTAATAGTCTCCCACCAAAAGGAAAAAAAAAAAGCCCAGGATCAGATAGATTTAATGGGAAATTCTGTCAGATCTTCAAAGAAGAGCTAATACAGATACTCTTCAAACGATCCCATGACATAGAAACTCAAGGAACACTATCCAACTCATTCTATGAAGCCACAATAATGTTTATACCTAAACCAAACAAAGACCAAACAAGAACAGAGAACTTCAGACCACTTTCCCTTATGAATATCAGTGTAAAATATCGGATTTCTGAGTTCGAGGCCAGCCTGGTCTACAGAGTGAGTTCCAGGACAGCCAGGACTACACAGAGAAACAAAGTTTTAATCACAGACCATAGGAAGCTCAAGAAGAAAGTAGACTGAAGTGGGGATTCTTTGGTTCCTCTGAGAAAGGGAGCAAAATACTCACAAGAGCAATAAAGGAGACAAAGTATGGAGCAGAGACTGAAGGAAAGTCTACCCAGAGACTGCCCTACCTGGGCATTCATACTATATACAGTCACCAAACCTGACTCTATTATGGACAAGAAGTACATACAGAAAGATGTTATGTTTGTCTCTGGAGGAGCCCTGCCAAGCCTTACAGGTACAGAGGTAGATGCTAGCAGCCAACCATTGGACTGAGCATGGGGTCCCCAATGGAGGAGTGGAGGGTGGTCTCCAGAAACTGAAGAGATTTGAAGCCCCATGGGAAGAACAAAGATGCCAGCCACCAAAATGCCCCAGGACTCCCAGGGACTAAATGATCAACTAAGGAGTTCACATTGTCCCAGCCAAAAGTGTGGCAGAGGAATGCCTTCTTAGGCATTAGTAGGAGGAGAGGTCCTTGGTCCTTGGAAGGCACAATAGATGTCCCAGCATAGGGAAATGGAGGTGGGGTTGGTATGGTAGAGGAGCATATTATTGGAGGCAGGGGGTGGGAGGAGGGATTGAGGGTTTTCAGGGAGGAGCGAAACCTGGAAAGGTTTTAGCATTTGAAATGTAATGAAGAATATTTTCAATAAAAAATATGTTAAATAAAGGAATGTGCAGTGTCAGAATAACATGAAGATTAGTGTTTGTGGAACTTCTTTGCTCAACTGTGGCTTGGAGGTAACAAGAGTCAGACTGCACTTCCTACATTCTTTTCAAGAGCAACCCACAGGGACATTTCTTTTTTTTTCTTTTATTTTTTATTGTGTATATTCTATATTTACAATTCATTTCCCTTTTTCTGGTTCCCCACCCCAAAAGGTCCCACATGTCCTTTTCCCTCCCCCTGCTCCCGCATCCACCCCCTCCCACTTTACTGTTCTTGTACTCTCCCACAATGATGTTTTGGTCCATTCTAGCACCAGTGTCCACTCCTTTCTTCTTGTGAGACATCACTTGATATGTGATTTGTGTCTTTGGTGTTCCAAGCTTCTAGGCTAATATCCACTTATCAGTGACTGTATGCCATGGGTATTCTTTTGAGACTGGGTCACCTCACTTAGTATGACATTCTCCAGCTCCATCCATTTCTCTAAGAATTTCATGAATTCATTGTTTCTAATGGCTGAATAGTACTCCATTGTGTATATATACCACATTTTTTGTATCCATTCCTCTGTTGAGGGACATCTGGGTTCTTTCCAGCTTCTGGCTATTATATATAAGGCTGCTATGAACATAGTGGAGCATGTATCCTTATTGCATGCTGGGGAATCTTCTGGGTATATTCCCAGGAGTGGTATGGCTGGGTCCTCCGGAAGTATCACGCCCAGTTTTCTGAGGAACCGCCATACTGATTTCCAGAGTGGTACATTTCAAAGGTTATCCCCTTTCCATCTTTTGATATGTTACCAGCTAAAGGTTTTATCGTTGTCTAACCACTCAGCAGGCACCACAGACTGGATTTAGGAGAATTGAATTAAGCAATCATGTTCTTTGCCAATGTTCAAGAGATTTACATCTATTTACTAAAGGAATATGCACTTGATGTATCTTCAGTATACTCCAGATGGCCACAATTCCAGCATCTCCCAGAAGTGTGGCTTTTACTGTGCTCTTCTGGTGCAACCTACCTGAATTCCATACCCTCATTCTCACACCCTCCATACCCTCATGGAAGACATGTTTACTTCTGTATTCAATAGTTTTTCATGTAAATGATGATGCATTTATTTACTACATGGCAAGTTATATTACATCCTTGATTACACTATCATTAAGAATATGTAAATTGCCCAAACACTGTCCCTTAGAAAGGATAAGAAAATTCACAGGTCTAATATTTTCAAAAATTTAACATCATGAGCATTAGCAATATTTCTTAGATTCATGTGGTACTTATTTGTGAGACATGTCTAAATATAGAATGTCATTTTTTCAGGCCAATCATGTATATCATACAAAACTTTTATATATGTAATATTACAACACAATCTGTTGCACTTGCTTAAGATTAATTTTGCTATCTCTATTTATTAATCCATGTTGTTCTCTTAACCTTGTATTTGGTTACTTTATCATATGCAATGTGATATATGGATATTTTTGCTAACATTAACTTTATAGCTGAAAAATCTATATCTATGTCTGTGTGTGTGTGTGTGTGTGTGTGTGTGTGTCTGTGCGCACGCACGCACGCACTCTGTTGCTGTGGAATTATCATATGCTAAATGTAAATAGAAAATAGTAAAAGCCCCAGGTAAACACCCCTTCCAGGGCTGCCCTCACGGGGGGGATCTGCTAGGGTCTCGGACCCAAGCAGGCTGAGTTCCGCCTAGGCACTGCGGGACATCCCCATGCCCTCTGGCGAGCACCGAGGCTGCTTTCTGCAACCAGCTCGCCGGCCCCTGGACCAGCGCAGCGGGCCTCCATATTGCAACCAGGACACAGCTGGAAAGGCCCAGGCTCTGTGGGACTTCCCCGCACCCTCTGGCGAGCACCGAGGCTGCTTTCTGCAACCAGCTCGCCGGCCCCTGGACCAGCATAAGCGGAGGGCCTCCATATTGCAACCAGGACATAGCTGGAATGGCCCAGGTAAACACCCCTTCCAGGGCTGCCCTCACGGGGGGATCTGCTAGGGTCTCGGACCCAAGCAGGCTGAGTTCCGCCTAGGCTCTGCCGGACATCCCTGTGCCCTCTGGCGAGCACCGAGGCTGCTTTCTGCAACCAGCTCGCCGGCCCCTGGACCAGCAGAAGCGGAGGGCCTCCATATTGCAACCAGGACATAGCTGGAATGGCCCAGGTAAACACCCCTTCCAGGGCTGCCCTCACGGGGGGATCTGCTAGGGTCTCGGACCCAAGCAGGCTGAGTTCCGCCTAGGCTCTGCCGGACATCCCTGTGCCCTCTGGCGAGCACCGAGGCTGCTTTCTGCAACCAGCTCGCCGGCCCCTGGACCAGCAGAAGCGGAGGGCCTCCATATTGCAACCAGGACATAGCTGGAAAGGCCCAGGCTCTGTGGGACTTCCCCACACCCTCTGGCGAGCACCGAGGCTGCTTTCTGCAACCAGCTCGCCGGCCCCTGGACCAGCAGAAGCGGAGGGCCTCCATATTGCAACCAGGGCATAGCTGGAAAGGCCCAGGACACAGCTGGAAAGGCCCAGGCTCTGTGGGACATCCCCGCGCCCTCTGGCGAGCACCTAGGCTGCATTCTGCAACCAGCTCACCGGCCCCTGGACCAGCTGTAGCTGCGGGCCTCCATATTGCAACCAGGACATAGCTGGAAAGGCCCAGGTAAACACCCCTTCCAGGGCTACCCGCACAGGGGGATCTGCTAGGGTCTCGGAACCAAGCAGGCCAAGTTCCTTGCAACCAGGACACAGCTGGAGAAGCCCAGGTAGACAGACTCCAACAGGGGCTACAATCGCATGGGTGGCAGCCAGCTTATGATCCCTTAAAGCAGCAGTCACACATATTTACCAGTAGAGAAACAACAGGTGAGCCCAGCCTCACAGGAGATTCAAACACCAGCCACTAACAACAAGGCCAACTAAAACCAGAAATAACCAGATGGCAAAAGGAAAACGAAGGAACGTTATTAACAAAAATCAAGGCAACATGACAGCATCTGAACCCAGTTCTCCAACAACAGGAATCCCTGGATACCCTAAAACACCAGAAAAACAAGACTTGGATATAAAATCACTGGTCAGGATGCTGGTAGCTGAACACATAGAAAAATCTCGTAAAGAAATAGAGGAGAAAATGGATCAAAAGTTAGAAGCCTTTACGAGGCAAATACAAAAATCACTTCAAGAAATTCAGGAGAAGATGGATCAAAGAGAAGAAGACAATAAGGAAGAAAGACAAAAGTCACTTAAAGAACTACAGAAGAACGTGGGCCAACAAGTAGAAGCTATGAAAGAGGAAGCACAAATATCTATTAAAGAAATACATGAAAACACAATCAAGCAAACGAAAGATCTGAGCACATCCATCCAGATACTAAAAACAGATGTAGAAACAACTAAGAAATCACAGAGGGAGACAACATTGGAGATAGAAAACCTGGGGAAGAAATCAGGGGCCTTAGACGCAAGTATCAACAATAGAATACAAGAGATAGAAGACAGAATCTCAGAAGCCGAAGATACCATAGGAACCATTGATTCAACAGTCAAAGAAAACACTAAATGCAAAAAGGTGGTAACCCAAAACATCCAGGAAATCCAAGACACTATGAGAAGACCAAACCTAAGGATTATAGGTATAGACGAGAGTGAAGATTTACAAGTTAAAGGGCCAGCTAATATCTTCTATAAAATTATGGAAGAAAACTTCCCCAACCTAAGGAGAGAGATGCCCATGAACATACAAGAAGCCTATCGAACCCCAAACAGACTGGACCAGAACAGAAATACATCCCGTCACATAATAATCAAAACTCCAAATGTAATAAACAAAGAAAGAATACTAAAGGCAGCAAGAGAAAAAGGCCAAGTAACATATAAAGGAAAACCTATCAGAATAACACCAGACTTCTCACCTGAGACCATGAAAGCTAGAAGATCCTGGGCAGATATCATGCAAACTCTAAGAGAACACAAACTTCAGCCAAAACTACTTTACCCAGCAAAACTCTCAATTGCCATTGATGGAGACATCAAGGTATTCCATGACAAAACCAAATTTGCAAGATATCTCTCCACAAATCCAGCCCTACAAAGGATAATAGGGGGAAAACACCAAGACAAGGACGGAAACTACACCCGTGAAGAAGCAAGATAGAAACCTCCTCTCATCAAACCCAAAAGAAGATAACCTCTCGAATATAAAAAATAAATAAGATAAATAAATATAATTTCAAAAATGTCTGGAGGTAATAATTACTATTCCTTAATATCTCTTAACGTCAATGGACTCAATTCCCCAATAAAAAGACATAGACTAACAGACTGGATATGGAAACAGGACCCTACATTTTGCTGCATACAGGAAACACATCTCAGTGTTAAAGACAAACACTGCCTTAGAGTAAAAGGCTGGAGGACAATTTTACAAGCAAATGGTCTCAGGAAACAAGCTGGAGTAGCCATTCTAATATCAGATAAAATTGACTTTCAACCTAAAATCATCAAAAGAGACCCAGAAGGTCACTTCTTGCTGGCCAAAGGGAAAATCCACCAGGAAGAGCTCTCAATACTGAACATCTATGCTCCAAATGCAAGGAGCACCCTCATTTGTAAAAGAAACCTTACTAAAGCTTAAAGCACACATTACACCTAACACAATAATTGTGGGTGACTTCAACACCCCACTCTCCTCAATGGACCGATCAGGAAAGCAGAAACTAAACAGGGACACAGTGAAACTAATTGAAACTCTGCACCAATTGGATTTAACAGATATATATAGAACATTTCATCCTAAAGCTAAAGAATATACCTTTTTCTCAGCACTGCATGGTACCTTCTCCAAAATAGACCATATAATCGGTCACAAGACAGATGTCAACAAATACAAGAAGATCGAGTTAATCCCATGCCTCCTATCAGATCACCATGGAGTAAGAGTGGTCTTCAATAAGAACAAAAACAACAGAAAGCCCACATACACATGGAAACTGAACAATACTCTACTCAATGACACCTTGGTCAAGGAAGAAATAAAAAAAGAAATCAAAGACTTTTTAGAATTCAATGAAAATGAAGGTACAACCTACCCAAATCTATGGGACACAATGAAAGCAGTGCTAAGAGGAAAACTCATAGCTCTAAGTGCATCCAAAAAGAAACTGGAGAGAGCATACACTAGCAGCTTAACAGCACACCTTAAAGTGCTAGAAGAAAAACAAGTTAACTCACCCAGGAGGAGTAGAAAACAAGAAATCATCAAACTCAGGGCTGAAATCAATCAAATAGAAACAAAGAGAACCATACAAAGAATCAACAAGACCAGGAG
Organism: Apodemus agrarius; assembly: GCA_964023405.1. Taxonomy (NCBI): domain Eukaryota; kingdom Metazoa; phylum Chordata; class Mammalia; order Rodentia; family Muridae; genus Apodemus; species Apodemus agrarius. The sequence goes on from OZ030007.1 coordinate 122,376,727, forward strand.
CTGGTTCTTTGAGAAAATCAACAAGATAGATAAACCCTTAGCCAGACTAACCAAAGGACACAGAGACAGTATACAAATTAACAGAATTAGAAATGAAAAGGGAGACATAACAACAGAAACTGAGGAAATTCAAAAGATCATCAGATCCTACTACAAAGGTCTATACTCAAAACAACTGGAGAATCTGGAGGAAATGGACGATTTCCTAGACAGATATCAAATACCAAAATTAAATCAGCATCAAGTAGACCAGCTAAATAGTCCCATAACCCCTAAAGAAATAGAAGGGGTTATAGAAAGCCTCCCAACCAAAAAAAGTACGGGACCAGATGGTTTTAGTGCAGAATTCTACCAGACCTTCAAAGAAGACTTAACACCAATACTCTTCAAACTATTCCACAAATAGAGACAGAAGGGACACTGCCCAACTCATTCTTCGAAGCCACAATTACGCTAATACCTAAACCACAAAAAGATCCAACAAAGAAAGAGAACTTCAGGCCAATTTCTCTTATGAATATAGATGCAAAAATACTAAATAAAATTCTTGCTAACCGAATCCAAGAGCACATCAAAACGATCATCCACCATGATCAAGTAGGCTTCATCCCAGGGATGCAGGGATGGTTCAATATACGGAAATCCATCAATGTAATCCACTACATAAACAAACTGAAAGAAAAAAACCACATGGTCATCTCATTAGATGCTGAAAAAGCATTCGACATAATTCAGCATCCTTTCATGCTAAAAGTCTTGGAAAGAGCAGGAATTCAAGGCCCATACCTAAACATAGTAAAAGCAATCTACAGCAAACCAGTAGCCAACATCAAAATAAATGGAGAGAAACTTGAAGCATTCCCACTAAAATCAGGGACTAGACAAGGCTGCCCTCTCCATATCTTTTCAATATAGTACTTGAAGTTTTAGCAAGAGCAATTAGACAACATAAGGAAGTCAAAGGGATACAAATTGGAAAGGAAGAAGTGAAACTATCATTATTTGCAGACGATATGATAGTTTACCTAAGCGACCCAAAAAACTCCACCAGAGAACTTCTACAGCTGATAAACAACTTCAGCAAAGTGGCAGGTTATAAAATTAACTCAAGCAAGTCAGTGGCCTTCTTGTACTCAAAGGACAAGCAGGCAGAGAAAGAAATTAGGGAAATAACACCCTTCACAATATCCACAAACAACATAAAGTATCTTGGCGTAACTCTAACCAAACAAGCGAAAGATCTGTACAACAGGAACTTCAAGTCCTTGAAGAAAGAAATCGAAGAAGACCTCAGAAGATGGAAAAATATTTCTTGCTCCTGGATTGGCAGGATCAATATAGTAAAAATGGCCATCTTGCCAAAAGCAATATACAGATTCAATGCAATCCCCATCAAAATCCCAACTCAATTCTTCATAGATCTAGAAAGAGCAATTCTCAAATTCATCTGGAGCAACAAAAAACCCAGGATAGCTAAAACTATTCTCAACAATAAAAGGACTTCTGGGGGAATCAATATCCCTGACTTCAAGCAGTACTACAGAGCAATTGTGTTAAAAACTGCATGGTATTGGTATAGCAACAGGCAAACAGATCAATGGAACAGGATTGAAGACCCAGAGGTTAACCCACAGACTTATGGTCACTTGATCTTTGATAAAGGAGCCACAACCATCTGGTGGAATAAAGATAGCCTTTTCAACAAATGGTGCTGGTTCAATTGGAAGTCAACATGCAGAAAAATGCGAATTGACCCACTCTTATCTCTTTGCACTAAGATCAACTCCAAGTGGATCAAGGACCTCCACATAAAACCAGACACACTGAAACTATTAGAAAAGAAACTTGGGAAGACCCTGGAGGACTTGGGCACAGGGGAAAAGTTCCTGAACAGAACACCAATAGCTTATGCTCTAAGATCAAGAATCGACAAATGGGACCTCATAAAATTACAAAGTTTCTGTAAGGCAAAAGACACTGTCAGAAGGACAAAACGGCAACCAACAAAGTGGGAAAAGATCTTCACCAACCCCACATCCGACAGAGGGCTAATATCCAATATATACAAAGAACTCAAGAAGTTAGACCCCAAAGAACCAAATAACCCTATCAAAAAATGGGGCACAGAGCTAAACAAAGAATTTTCACCAGAAGAAATTCGGATGGCCGAGAAACACCTTAAAAGATGTTCAACATCATTAGTCATCAGGGAAATGCAAATCAAAACAACCCTGAGATTCCACCTCACACCAGTCAGAATGGCTAAGATTAAAAACTCAAGAGACAACAAGTGCTGGTGAGGATGTGGAGAAAGAGGAACACTCCTCCATTGTTGGTGGGATTGCAAAATGGTAAAACCGCTCTGGAAATCAGTTTGGCAGATCCTCAGAAAACTGGGCATGTCACTCCCAGAGGACCCTGGCATACCAATCCTGGGCATATACCCAGAGGATTCCCCTGCATGCAATAAGGACACATGCTCCACTATGTTTATAGCAGCCTTGTTTATAATAGCCAGAAATTGGAAGGAGCCCAAATATCCCTCAAAGGAGGAATGGATACAGAAAATGTGGTATATTTATACAATGGAATACTACTCAGCAATTAAAAATAATGAATTCATGCAATTTGTAAGTAAATGGTTAGACCTGGAAAATATCATCCTGAGTGAGCTAACCCAATCACAAAAGAATGCACATGAAATGCAATCACTGATAAGTGGATATTAATGAGCCCAGAAGCACTAAATACTCAAGACACAAATAGCAAGTCAAAAGATTCCCAAGAAGAAGAAAGGAGAGGACCCTGGGCATGTAAAGATTGCATCCAGTTTAGTAAAGAAACTGAGGGGGGAGGGGGAATGATTGGGGAATAGTTGGGGGGAGAGGAACTATGGGAACTATGGTGGGTGGGAACTGGGAAAGGGGAAAGCCCTTGGAATGTAAACATAGAATATAGAAAATAAAAATTAAAAAAAAAAGAAAATAGTAAAAGAAGAAGCACTCGCTAGCCTCTGCATCTTTTTGGCAGTCTCATCTTTAATTTTCTGGACCTAACACTCTTTATCCCCACTAGGCATGAGAGAGCAGGATAATTTAATTACTAGAGAAATTTGTTTTATGTGGCATAGGCTATAGTATAAAATTGGCTTGATAAACCTATCTGCCATAAATTATTTTTCACTGTATCCTTTACCTACTTGTTTCCTGCTGAAGTCCAACTCTATGCCTCCCTTTCTTGGTGACATTATGCTTTGCCATTTTTATCATAATGCCTGGTTTTCCTTGGGAGTCTTTTCATTTGCCCCAGAGTTAGAAGGCAAGGATTCAGAGACAGAATTCTGCCCAAGTACAGCTTGCTAACCAAACAGCTTAACTGTAATTGTTTCCGCAAGTGTCTCCAATTGACAGGCATCTAAAGCAAATAGGAAGTCACTCTTTTTTTTTCTCAGCATTTTTTAGCCACTTCTATAACTGCAGGGAGGGGAGGGCTATGTTCCATACTTGTGAATCTTCTGAGTCTAGTTTTTCCACAAAGGAATCTTAGTTAAACTAAGCTTAAGTGAGTTTCTGGCAGATATTATTCACTGCTCTAATTTTACAAGAACATCATCCATGCCTAAAAAAAAAATGGGTTTAGCTGCTGGGAGCTCTGGGCGGTCTGATTGCCTGACATTATTGTTTGTCCTATGAGGTTACAAACCCCTTCAGCTCTTTCAGTCCTTTCTTTAACTCCTCCATTGTGGACCCCACGCTCAGTGTGCCACCAACCAAGGTGTACACATGGCTATGGCTGCATATGTAGCAGAGGAAAGCTTTGTCAGACATCAATGGGAGGAGAGGTCCTAGGTCATATGAAGGTTGATAGATGCCCCAGTTTAGGGGAATAGAAGGCAGGGAGGTAAGAGTGGGTGGGTGAAGAAACACCCTTATAGAAGCAGAGGGAGGGGGCATAGGAGAGGGGGTTTCTGGGAGAGGGAGAAACCTGGAAAGTGGATAACACTTGAAATATAAATAATTTAAAAGAAAAAATAATAGAGCTCAGCAATACACCATTTGCTAAACTTCCACATGAAAACATACATGTAAATATTTGCTGACATTTATATTATTTTTTTGGGAAGACTTCACCTTTGCACATAGATTTTCCATCCTCAAAATAAGTCTTTTTTATGTTTGGTTCATAGGACTCTTGATACTGAACGTAATAGATAAGCAAATGAAGTGTTATCTATCTATCTTTCTATCTATCATCTATCTATCTATCTATCTATCTATCTATCTATCTATCTATCTAGCCATCTATTTGCTAAACCAAAATATAACCAGCACATATTGCATAACAGTAGAGAGCTATTTAAGAAGTATGTTCTTAGGCACAAGCCAATCATTGCACCCTTAAGGCCTCTTGGTGCAAAACATTAGACACTAAATTTCCAAATGTATGAGACTGCTGCCAAGCTAATTAACACCAAATAAAGCATCAAATAATCATAAAATAAATCTTTACTTGGGTAAATACATATGATGTTCTTTAGTGGAGCTATTTAAAGTTCAATATTATAAATGTATAAACTAGTTAGAGATGTGGCTCAGGTGATATAGTGCTTTGACACTATGAACTAAGAAGAATTTGGTCCTCAGCCCTGCATAATCCAAATGTGATGGCATGTTCCTATATAATCAGCACTACAAGTTCAGGGCGATCTTTGCTTTTCTGGTATTTTCAATGTCAGCCTGGATTATACGAAAAACTCTCTTAAATACAAAGTTTATAAATCCATAAATTGTAACATATTCTATATTTTCTTTACTAGTATATATTTGTATGATTATATGAACTAGGTTTTTTTTTATACAATGCGCTTGTTTATGCTGATATTTCCCTGGCACAGAATAAAGGGATATATTCCTTATAATTTGTCATAGTAAGCTAGGTCAACTAACACAAAACTTGAGCTATCTATAAGCAAGAAATACCAGCTGATTATTTGCCCAGATCTGAATGTTCTGTGAACATGTCTGCGTGCTATTTTATTAACTGATGATTGATGTGTAATGGTTTAGTCAATTATGGGTGGCACTATCCTTAAATAGGTCATCCTAGACTGTCAAAGGAAAGCCTTATTTGTTCAAAAAAGTTATCCAAGCAAGCAATGGGGAGCAAGAAACTAAACCCTGAGTTACTACATGATCTTTCCTTCAGTTTCTGGTGTTCTTTCTACCCTAATTTCCTCAATGATACAGCAAGCTGTAAAATTGAAAGAAACGAACAAACTAATACAAATAACAACAAAACACCATTCTTCATCAAGTTACTTTAACTTACAGCATAATCACAATAGGAAAGCAAACTAAAACAACATGCCTTACTAATATATCTATCAGTTCTTAATAACTGGAAATGAGTGTCAAAAGAAATGTACTGAATCAGATATGAATATGCACACACATATGAATGCATTTCATGAGACAACCTATTAGAAGAAAAAGTGAATTAATTATTAAAATAAAATGAAGATACCTTCTCATCAATGCAAGTATGTAGACCATATTTTTTTCCAAACTATGTACTCAGTTTTACTAAAGCATCTATCTGACAACACACTTGGGTATACAGTTCTATCTTTATCATAGAGACATAATGTTAACTTAGCACACTGGGTATTTTTACATTTCAGTGCTGCAAATCTCATCTGTTTCCAACACTTACTAGAGACTCATTTAGATCATATTTTACTAAGTCGTACAATATATAGAAGCTCTCAAGTTTACAAAATATATGTGCTTATTTTAAGATAAATTTACAAAATGATCATCCTTGTTCTCATCAATCACTTTCTGAGTGTATTTGAAACTTCCTTCCATTTCTTTCGCTCTTGGTAACTCTTCACAGCAAGGATTAATGTCCTGATGCTTCCTTCACTTTTTTTGCTGCTTTTCTTGCATATAGTTAATACATATAGACATTTGTACTTTTACTAAGGTGCACTCCCTGTATATTTTCAGCTCACAGTCTTCTTCTTTTATATCATTTTGATTTCACTCATGTGGTAAAAACCTAATATATTATTCAGGTAGCTGAGTATTAAATTTTATTTTTTAAAATTTCATAGTAATGAAAAATTAGTAGTGGTTATTTTACTTGCCTATTTGATGTATGTGTTCATTGTGTGTGTGAGGTATAATCCTATTCTTTGTATGTGCCAATTTTATATTAAGATATTTTAATTGCAAAAAGGTCCTTTTCATTATGAAGCAAATTTTATTTCTTTATTACAGTTCACAGTTAGAATCTTTCCAAACAATAACAGCAATTATTCTGCTATCTTTTTAAAACTGCTATAAAGGTCAGGAAACTTTCTACTTATTTGTTGAGGGGTCAGGATTTCAAATTGTGTTTTAGTATAATGGAGATCTATGATAAAAAAGGCAAAATGCAATTGTGTACTTCATTTACCTCTACCTCTAAATCCATAGAAATATGCGACCATGGAGATGATTATATCTTTGATTTAAAACATCAAAATGGGAAGCAACAGGGAGAAGATTGTCTATGGGAATGAGGGAGGAAGGCTAGAGAAACAGTTTTTACCCTCCAATTATTCAAGAAAGATAATAAGCTGGAGGAGAAAAATTTGTGGTGTGACAATTTTATGATCATGATTATTTTTCCCTTTTAAATATATTCCCTGCAAAAGATATGGCAGATATTGTATTCTGATATAATACTTGACATAAAGAGAGAATTTATCTCTAGTGAGGTGTGAGTATTGTTATTTTCTGAAAACCCTTTGCTTTTATAGAGACTGATTTTTCAGCTCATAGGTAGTATATGGGAAACTGCTAAGAATTGTCTATAAAGTGGTTTAGAAATGCACACTCTAGGAATATTGCTGGTTTTAATTAAAAAAAAAATCCAGGGCCAATTTCTAAAATATTCATGTGTAATGCTCCCTGGACAAGTCTCTCAATCAGGCATATCTAGGAATTATTTCTTTCTTCATTTTGTGGGTTGTCATTAAAAATGTAATGGCCTTGTCTAAAAGCATGTAAATCTACTTGTTCAAAGTACTCACAAATGAACCACAACTGAATTTGTACTCCTAATTTTTACAGATAAATTTATTCCACGTGAATATAAAATAATTATTTTTCATCATATTTTCAGTGACTTTTTTCAATCTAGAATTCATGTCACATATTCATCAAAACTACTTTTTTCTTGAATTTGTCAACATAAATCTCTCATTTGTCCAGAATTCTAAGGCCAGCTTACTCTCATGGTTATGCACAACCTCCAAAGTTAATAAATCACATTCTTTTAAAAATAAATGCTGGTAAGCGTAAGATAGTGCTTTTCTGTCAAAAATATCTATGTTATTTAGAAAATATAAAATTAGAATAGATGTAAAAGTCAAAATTTCTGAGTTTTTGTTTTTCAAAAGCATTCAATTTTTCTCTCACCTGCTATCATAGTTAGGGTTTTATTGCTGTGAACAGATACCATGATCAAGGCAACTCTTCTAAGAACAACATTTAATTGGGACTAGCTTACAGGTTCAGGAGTTCAGTCTAGTATCATCAAGGCAGTAGCATGGTAATGTCCAGGCAGGCATGGTGCAGGAGGAGCTTTGAGTTCTACATCTTCACTTCAATGTTTTCAATGCTACTAGGAGAGGACTGGCTCTCACATGGTCAGGAGGAGGGTCTTAAAGCCCATGCCCACAGGGCCCCACCTCAATCAGCAAGGCTGCAACCTACTCCCAGAAGGGCATACTTCCTAATAGTGCCTCTACCTGGGCCAAGCATGTTCAAAGTAACATACCTGCTCATACCAACATGGATAGTTTAAGTAAATATATTTTGCATTGTCCTTTGAAAACTAACTTGTGAGTATATATGCACGTATATAATCAAGTTTAAAGTTTGCATCTTTAAATTTAAGAGTATTTCATGATGTTTGAATGGTTAGATTGACTAACGGATAGCAGAATTAAAATCTAGAACACCTTTTAAACCCAAGGGAGATTTTTAGAACTTTTAATGAGATAAAGAAGATGATGACTGAATGACTAAATATGGTTAGCAAAATGAGCCTCCATTACCACAGCTTGGAAAAAAAGAAGAAAAAAAATGCCTTTAAATATGCTTGCTTAAAATAGATCTGAGTGAGTTGTGGCAAGAGGAAAATCAATGACTGAACTGTATGCAAAACAAAGAAATTCGATCCTCTGGATGGAAAAGTAGAATGCTGAATAAATATGCATAGAACATCTATTGGGAATTAATCCTTCCAACTCAGTCTGGGCAGAGAGATAAAAGAAGGAGCAAATCACTTGATGAAAAGAAAATGACTTCTAACTATCCCCATATTGAAATGTAGTCATTTCAACTGATCTGTAATGAATTACAGAAATGGACGTTTCATTCTGCAATTCAGTGTCAAAATCAAGAACTCAGAGGAAATTTAAGATGGAAAAATGAAAAAACAAATTCTGGCATTTAAAAGGAGAAAGTGCAAATTATGATGTACTTAATTATTAGATCTAATAAATATTCATTACCTAATTATTAAATTTTTGCAAATGTTAATATTTTTCTGTCTCTCCATATCCATTATATTTAAATTATTCTGAGAAACTCAGTTTGGATTGCAATATCTTCTGAAACAGATTATAAGTAAATTGATATTTCTAATAATTATATAATTATATAATACATAATATAAAGCTCCAGAAATTACATTCTTTATTAGAATTATAATTTTTAAAACACATTTACAAAATTATTTATAACACCCATACCATGAATGACTTCATTAAATATGTAATTCTAAATTATATGGTATTTTGTGCTTGTATAACATTTACAAATTTATTGGTTTATAATTTGAGGACATTGAAAAGTATAGAAAATAAAAGAGTGAATGATAAATCAAAAATTCATAACTATTCATCTCTAAATTTTGGTGAATTTGATTGTAAATAACAAACATTTTCAAAATAATTACACATTTAATTAGTAAGTACAAATAAATTATTATGTAATTTCCAATCTTTGATGTTTCAGAAACTTATGGTCAATCATGGTCCATCAATTTTAGATGGAAAAATCCATAAATAACTCATGAAAACAGTTTTAACTCATAGGCACCCTGAATAGTTTAAAGAATCTTGGGTCATTCCTCTATACTGCTTAAACAAAACTCTAGACCAAAGTAATTCAAGCTTTTCAACCACAATTAAAAACTAAGTAAATTCTCCACTGTCAGATCTGTTGTCATGGTAGCTCATACTTGTGTCTAAATAACACTTATTTTATTTAGCACTGGCTTCAAGAATCAACCATTGTGATTTATTCAATCCACATCAAAATCCCAACACAATTCTTCAATGTCTTGGAAAAAGCAATTCTTAATTTCATCTGAAAGCCAAAAATAAAAAAAATGCAGAATAGCCAAAACAATACTTAACAGTAAAAGAATGGTTGGGAGAATCACCATCTCTGCCCTCAAACTTAACAACAGCAAAATAGTGATTAAAAACTGCATGATATTGGTACAGAGACAGACACATTGATCAATGGAATAGAATTGAAGACCCAGAAATAAAACCACACACTTACAGAAACTTGATCTTTGACAAAGAATCTAAATATATACAATGGAAAAAAAGAAAGCATCTTCAACAAATGGTGCTGGTCTGACTGTAGATATGTAGACAAATGAAAATTGATCCATATTTGTCACCTTGCACAAAGATCAAGAACAAGTGGATCAAGGACCTCAACATAAAAACAGTTACACTGAATCTAATAGAAGAGAAAATGGGATAGAGCCTTGAACTCACTGGCACAGAACAGAACTTCAGTGGCTTATGCTCTAAGATCAAGAATTGATAAATGGGACATTATGAAACTGGAAATCTTCTGTAAGGCAAAAGACATAGGCAGTTAGACAAATCAGCAACCTACAGATTAGGAAAAAATTCTTCACTACCCTCACATCTGATAGAGAACTAATATCCAAAATATATAACGTTCTCAAGAAGCTAACAACCAAAAAAAAAAAAAAAAAAAAAAGCAAACAACCTAATTAAAAAAAATGGGGTATAGAACTAAACCAAGAATCACAACAGAGGAATCTTGAATGACAGAAAAGCAACTAAAGAAATGTGCAAAGTTCTTAGCGATCAAAGAAATGTAAATCAAAAGGATCCTGAGATTCTATGTTACAAAAATCAGAATGGATAAGATCAAAACCTTAGGCAATAGCATATGTTGGTGAAGATGTGGAGAAAGAAGAAGACTACTCCATTGCTGTTGTGATTGTGAACCAGTACAACCACCCTAGAAATCAATTTGGAGTTCCTCAGAAAATTGGAAATAGATATACCTGAAGACCCAACAGTACCACTCTTGGGAATATACCCCAAAGATGCCTCACAATGGCACAGGGGCACATGTTCCTCTATGTTAATAACAGCCTTGTTTGTGATAGCCAGAAGCTGAATAAATACAGATGTCCCAGGACAGAAGAATAGATACAGAAAATGTGGGTCATTTGCCCAATGGAATACTGTTCACTATTAAGAACGAGGACATCCCAAGTTTTTCAGGCAAATACATAGAACTAGAAAATAACATCCCAAGTGAGGTAATTCAGACCTGCAAAAAATATGCATAGTATATACTCACTAAAAAAGTGGATATTAGCCAAAAAAAAAAAAAAAAAAGTACAGAAAATCCAAGATACAGTCAATCACGAAACTCATAAAGGTCAGCAAGCTGCAGGGCCCAAGTGAGAATGCCTCTATCCCACTTGGGAGGGAGAAGAAAACAACCACAATGGGGAGGGATGGGGGGACCTGGGAGGGAAAGAGGATGGGGGGAACATGATCTGTTATTAGGTGGGGGAAAAGGACTGAAGCACTAAGGGACGAAAGAATGGGAATAGTCAACCTCTGAAGGTAGGAGGTTGGGGTGTGGGGAGCTCCAGAATGTAACAGAGACCTGGGAGATAAGAGACTGTCAGGACTCAAAAGGAAGGACCTTAGATGAAATTCCCCATTGGGTAGCAGGGACAGATAGAGTCCACCTCCAGCAGAAAGACAAGGCATCAAGGGAGCAATGAGGTTGCCATCCAACAGTCAAGACTTTGACCCATAATTGTTCTTGTCTAAAAGAACTGTAGGGATGGAAATGGAGAGGAGCCAGAGGGAAAGAACGTCCAGTGATAGGCCCAAAGTAGGATCCAGCTCTAGAAGAGACCCCAAAACCTGACACTATAACTGAGGTTTTGGAGTGCTCACAAAAAATGGACCTATCATGACTGCCCTCTGAAAGATCCAACAAGCAGCTTAAAGAGTCAGATGCACATATTTGCACCCAACCAATATACAGAAGCTTCTGAACCCTGAGGGTGAATTAGGGGAAAGCTGGAAGAAGCTGAGGAGGGCAACCCTGTAGGAGAATCAGCAATCTCAATTTATCTGGACCTCCGAGATCTCTCAGACATTTGACCACAAACCAGGCAGCATACACCAGCTGATAAGAGGCCCCAAACACATATACAGCAGAGGACTGCTGAGTCTTGATTCAGTCAGAGAAGATACACCTAACCCTCAAGAGCCTGGAGGGTAAGGGAGTTTAGAGGTCTGGTAGGGTGGGGATTTGAGAGTCAGGGGTAGGTGGGTGGACATCTTCCTGGAGACAGGGGGTAGGGAGGAGGTATGGGATGTGGAACAGTTGAAGGGCAGACCTGGAGGAGAATAAAATAGGGAGTTTAAAATGAATGAATGAATAAACAAACAAACAAACAAACAAATAAATAAATAAATAAATAAATAAAATTTAAAAAAAGAAAGAAAGAAAGCCAGGCAGTGGTTCCGCACACCTTTAATCATAGCACTTGTGAGGCAGAGACAGCCAGATTTCTGAGTTCGAGGCCAGCCTGGTCTACAGAGTGAGTACCATGACAGGCAGAGCTACACAGAAGAAGAAGGAGGAGGAGGAGGAGGAGGAGGAGGAGGAGGAGGAGGAGGAGGAGGAGGAGGAGGAGAAGAAGAAGAAGAAGAAGAAGAAGAAGAAGAAGAAGAAGAAGAAGAAGAAGAAAAGAAGAAATAATCCAGGAATGCCTGAATAAGTAGAGGCAACTAAGAATTGCTAAGAGTGGGGAAATTAGTCATTCTCAGGAATTAGTGCCCTCATTGTTTATCCAATAACAAGGAGTCAGTACGAACCATATACATACAAGTACTACTCAATAGATTTAATGGGTTCATTTATATATTTGTGTGTGTGTGTGTGTGTGTGTGTGTGTCTGTGTGTGCACATATGCTTGCACACACACGCACACGCATGCATTGTATATATTTAGTATAGCAATAAAAGGAGATGCCCTTTATTTGATAAGGAAAGGGGATATCATGAAGCACATTGGGGTAAAGAGATGGAATAGGCAAATGATAACATTACATTTTAATTTTTTAATTGCAAAAAATTAACTTTGATAGCATCATTAAAATCTGGATTTTAATTTATAAATTTATAAAAGAAGTATGTAGGTAAACATATTTGTTTCTTAACGCAGCTTGCATTTTGCTGGAAATTTTAAATTGTATGATAATTGCTTTTACACCCTGAGACCTGTATTGATGAATTGCAGGTAAATTTAAGTTGCTGGCTTCCTGTATGGTATTCTTTTCACTTGAATCTCACATCTTTTAATTTATCAGGCAAATTAATTGAAAATGTGGTTATCTGTGAGGGTTAAAAATGAAGGTTAACTTCATAATATTCTGACATGTTAAATGTCAGGAAATGTAGCAGTAGAACTTTAGTGACATTAGATAGAAAGGATGTTCTATATAATATTAATATCTGACAGTTGATTTTAAATTACAGAGAAAATTTATGAGGATTTTTAGAAACTGATTCTTGGTATTCAATGTATTCTTGTGTAAAAGCAAAGCTAATGTCATAACCTAATTTGTTTATTTCAAATATTCTAGAGAGAATTATTCAATTTCATCATTCTTATAACCATTTCCATATATAAATGAGTCAATCATGCTATCATAATTATTTGGCCAACAAATGACTACTGATATCAGATAAAAACTCCTGAGGAGAATTTATATTTATATTCTTTCCTTGCATATCCCCTATTTAGGTCTTAATAACAGTTGTTACAGTTATGTTTGATAGATAGTATACAAGTACTGACCATCAGAATTAAACCTTATTAGTAAAGGCTGCAGTATATTGGTAATAATCAAATAGGCAGTAAGTATTCTTGTAGGTACTTTTTCAATGACATATTTCTTAACACAATGCCAATATCTACTTTCTCCAATATACTCTCTCAGTCATGCAATACTGACTCATTTTAAATTAAAATTCGTTTTGAGGGGAGTTATGCCTTGAGAAACCTCCAGAAATATGCTGCCATTCACCTCACAGCCAAGCTACAGATCCTACTGTTGAAGTATCGAGGGACTTGTAAATTTGTTTCATCTCTCCATATGAAGAACATATTTCTAATGAGATTCTATGAATTGTTTGTGGCTATTATTCCCTGAGATTTCCCTGTGTCTTAGTTCGGGTTTTACTGCTGTGAACAGACACCATGACCAATGCAAGTTTTATAAAAGACAACATTTAATTGGGGCTGGCTTACAGGCTCAGAGGTTCAGTCCATTGTCATCAAGGCAGAAACATGGCAGCATCCAGGTAGGCATGGTACAGGAGGAACTGAGAGTTCTACCTCTTCATCTGAAGGCAGCTAGTGGAAGACTGACTTCCAGGCAACTAGGGTGAAGGTCTTAAGCCCACACCCACAGTGACACACCTACTCCAACAAGGCCACACCTCCTAATAGTGCCACTCCCTGGGAAAAGCATATACAAACCATCACATTCCGCTCCCTGGCCCCCATAGGCTTGTTCAAACATGAGTCTATGGGGGCCATACTTAAACATAGCATAATGCAAAATGCATTTAGTCCAACTTCAAAAGTCCCTGTAGTCTATAGCAGTCTCAACAGTGTTAAAAGTCCAAAGTTCAAGGTCTCTTCTGAGATTCATTCAATCACTTAACCGTAATCCTTCAAGCAAGACAGGAAACCAGCTGGGCAAAGTCCAAACTCTGCATCTCCATTTCTGATGGCAAAGGGGTCTTCAGATATCCAACTCCTTTTTCTTCTTTGTTGACATCTACAAGGTTCTTTCTCCTGGGCTTGTTCCACTCCCTGTTAGCAGCTTTCCTTGGCAGGCATCCTGTGGCTCTGGCATCTTTAACACCTTGGGTATCCCAAGTCAATTTCAGCTTCACAGCTTCTTGTTCCAATGTCTGAGATCCACAGATGATGTTCTGTACATCTCCAAAGAGCTGGTGTCACTTCTCCAGCTCTGCCCTCTGTAGCACTCTAAGTTCAGATTGATCCACTCCACTGCCACTGCTGTTCTTGGTGGTCACCCCATGGTACTGGCATCTCCAATATGCTAGGGTCTTCCAATGCAACTATGCTTCACCAAAGCCTCTCATAGGCTCTCTTCATGGTAGCAAGCCTCAACTCCTTTGCATGACCCCTTCAGTCCTGGGTAGTCAATTACAGCTGAGGGTACATTTTCACCAATGGCCTTCCATGGCCTTTCACAGTACCAAGCCTCAGCTGTTCTTCATGATGCCTTCATGCCTTCAAAACCAGTACCACCTGGATGATTCTTACATGTTACCAAATACAGCTGCAGCATAAGGTACAATCTTGGCTATCTCTGGAATACAGCTTCTTTATGCTCTCAGAAAACACTTCCCATATTTCACCTCAGTGATGCTGGTTTTTTCTTAATCACCACTAATTTCCTAGCTCCAGCTAACCAGCATCAATTGTCCCAGTAGTCTCCTTCTCCTCTTGAATATAAAGCCAGACACTTGGCGGAAGCTGCTGAGTTCTGCTGCTTGCAGGAGCTGGAACATTGTCCCCCTTGTTCTATTACGTTATCACTGGCTTCCTTTTTCCTAGCTCCTTCGATGCCTAAGTTGGCTGCCCTGAATCTTGCTCCTTAGACTGACTTTGAACTCAAGAGATCTGCATGCCTGTCTCCTAAGCACTGGGATTAAAGGTGTGGTCCACCAAGCCTGGATTAAAGTTTTTCTTCACCTGGAATTTGCTCCATTCTAGGCTGGCCTTGAACTCAGAGATCTGCTTATCTTTACCTCCTGGGATTAAAGGCTTGTCCTACCTTGCCTGGACCTAAATTTAGCTGGGTGGAATCTTGCCCCTAAGGTCACCACTCCTTTAATTCAGTTTAGTATCCTTGAATTCAGCTCCATTTCACTCCCTGGAGTCCCTTTAATACTCAAATTCTATATTTTGTACTTTTCCTTTCTCAGCTTGCTATGTTTGTTCAAAATTCTCTTCATCAGACTTAACCAAAGAACAAAGTCTTTGTTGGGCTTCTTTGAAACTTCCTTTGCAGATGCAATTAATATAAATCTCTTTACCTTAGCCCTAGGCAGTCTCTTCAGACAGTGGCAAAAAGCAGCCATGTTCTTTACCAAAACAGCACAAAAACAGTCTCTCAGCCACATATTAAAGTTCTTCTCCACTGAAACCTCTTGGGCTGTCAGGCCTACACAGTTAAAATGACCCTCAGCACCACTGTCTTCCATATTTCTACTAGTCTGGCCAATTAAGTCCCACTTAAAGAATTCCGTGGCTTTCCAAATCCAAAGTCCCAAAATCCACATTCTTCAGAACAAAAGCATGGTCAGGCCTATTACAGCAGTACCCAAGTCCCTGGTACCAACTTCTGTCTTAGTTCGGGTTTTACTGCTGTGAACAGACACCATGACCAATGCAAGTTTTATAAAAGACAACATTTAATTGGGGTTGGCTTACAGGCTCAGAGGTTCAGTCCATTGTCATCAAGGCAGAAACATGGCAGCATCCAGGCAGGCAGGGTACAGGAGGAGCTGAGAGTTCTACCTCTTCATCTGAAGGCGGCTAGTGGAAGACTGACTTCCAGGCAACTAGGGTGAAGGTCTTAAGCCCACACCCACAGTGACACACCTACTCCAACAAGGCCACACCTCCTAATAGTGCCACTCCCTGGGAAAAGCATATACAAACCATCACACCCTGCAACATAGCTTTTTTTGGATATGATTTTGAAAACTCAATGTTAAGTCCTAAAAATTCAGCATTTTCAAAGCTTTATAAAATAGTAAGTCAAATAATATTTTTAAGTCTATCCTGATGTTTGGATAGAGATTGCACATATACAAAATAAAATTAAAGTGATATTTATCTTCAACTCATTTAAAAAAGTTCATTGCAATTCAAATTGAAAGGCAGTCTTAAATTTATCCACATTCAAAAATTTTATCATTCTCAAAATATGATCAATAATTACCTACATTTGTTGATGCTAGTTTAGTTGATAAAATCAGACTTAAGAAAAGGTAAAACATAATGTAGTTATTTAAATAAAAGTATTTAATATAGGGAATATTTGAGGTTTTTGACAGGATTCTTAGAATAAATATCTTATTTTTAGCATGATGATCTGCAAAATACATTAAATAATACTTGTTTATATACCACATTGAAGTAGGTGATATAAGATTTATCATTTAAATTTTATAAATTAAATACAATTAATTTGTATTTAATAAAATATTTTTAATTTGAATAATTTTTATTAATGTACTATGTTTGTAAAGGAGATGAAAGATAGTGTGTGTTCAGTTGACCAAGTGATAAATGTTATTACTTCTGTCCTGTAGAACACAAAGCATCTGCATCCTTATTTCATAATACACACACATACACACACACACACACACACACACACACACACACACATTTGAAAAGTTCAGTGTAAGCATCAGTTTTTTCCCTTTAAGATAGATTACATATAAATTTTCACCAGGTTTTCTCTCATTATTGATTAGCAAAAAGACAGATATGTGACATGGGCTGAGTAGATATGAGAAACGGCCATTAACATTTTGAGTCTTGGCTTGCTTTGCTTTAAGCAATTCTAGAGTACATCTTTGACCATTGCTTATTAATGATTTCTCCTTTATTGACTCAGATACACTGACTACATTCATAAAAAGTCACTTTACATCAATAGATATTTTCAATTGTTTGGTAAGAGGCTTAATGTTGAAACTAAAACATTTTTTTTTTTTTTTGGTTTTTCGAGACAGGGTTTCTCTGTGTAGTCCTGGCTGTCCTGGAACTCACTCTGTAGATCAGGCTGGCCTCGAACTCAGAAATCCGCCTGCCTCTGCCTCCCAAGTGCTGGGATTACAGGCGTGCGCCACCACCACCCGGCCTAAAACATATTTCTAAATGTGTTTGAGAATATAAAATTAAATAATTGAAAACTTAAGTGCCAAAAATGAGCAAGGGAATAAATATTATTTACTCTATCAGAAAGGTGTTAGAAGCTGCCCAATATAATGGCTCATGTCTTTAATTCTAGCACCACAAACTAAGAGGCAAGTGGATTGCTCTGAATTCTTGGCAGCCCTGATCCGCATTGCTATCTTCAGGATAGACAGGACTATGTAAAGAGGCGTTGTTTTAAAAAGAATTCAAACAAATAAACACAGTGTAAAAACAAAGATCAAAAGGTACAGATTTTCAGCACCACAGAGGAGAACATGGGAGGAAAGTACGTTTGAAATCATCATATGCTCCATAGTGAGACTGACACAGCAAAAGAAAAGTAGAATATGGGAGGAAGAGGTTAAAGGAAAATAGAGGAGGAGGAGCAGAAAGAGGAGGAGGAGTAGAAGGGGAAGAAGAAGAAGAAGAAGAAGAAGAAGAAGAAGAAGAAGAAGAAGAAGAAGAAGAAGAAGAAGAAGAAGAGAAGAAGAGGGCGAGGAGGACGAGGATGAGGATGAGGACGAGGACTAGGACGAGGAGGAGAAAGAGAGAAGATACTTAAAGGGGTTCAGTTTGAAAAATACTATCAGTGGAAATGTGAGGGTCTGAGTTCATTTTCCAAAATTTTCACTAAGAAGCTATACAGTGGTACCTGTTTGTAATCTCAGCTCTGGGATACTGGAGGGAGGGATTATATGCTAACAAGCTTCCCAAAATGTCACAGTATTAAAAGGTTGAGCACTTTTAGGCCATCACATCCTATAACCTCATGAATGAGTTTATCCCTGAATGCATCATCTCAAAATGCTTGATCACACGAATGTCTGAAATCTACTTTCTTCGTATCAACGTTAGAGAAACACATCTCACATAGTACTTACTATTTTATAATTGAGTCTTCCTTTAACCTACTCCAAATCTGTTGAAGACCTACCATTTTGAAATATGAATTTTCTTATGTAGTTTTGAAGCTCTTGAGAAAGTCACCTGAAATAAACTGATATGTTTTCTCTTATCAGTCTGTCTCATATGCAACACATACAAAATCCTAAAAGGAGAAGTGTGTCCCCCAGCCATTTGATGTTGCTCACTTTGTTTAGCTCTGTACCCCATGTTATTGGAGTTATTTGATTCTTTGGAGTCTAACTTCTTGAGTTCATTGTATATATTGGATATTAGCCCTGTATTGGATGTAGGATTGTTAAAGATCTTTTCCCAATCTGTTGGTTGCTGTTTGTCCTATGGAGAGTATCCTATGACTTACAGAAGTTTGCAATTTTAGGAGGTCCCATTTTTCTATTGTTGATCTTTGAATATAAGGCATTGGTGTTCTGCTCTCAAAATTTTCCCCTGTGCCTATGTGTTAGAGGCTCTTCCCCACTTTCTCTTCTATAAGTTTCCATGTATCTGGTTTTATGTGGAGGTTCTTGATCCACTTGGACTTGATCTTTGTGTAAACAGATAAGAATGGAACAATTTGCATTCTTCTACATGCTGACCTTCTACATGTTGAAACAGCACCATTTGTCAAAAATGCTTTCTTTTTTCCAATGGATGGTTTTAGCTCCTTTGTCAAAACAAGAGACTATAAGTATGTGGGTTCATTTCTGGGTCTTCAATTCTATTACATCGATCTACCTGCTGTCTCTGTATTAATATCATATGGTTTTTATCAGTATTGGCCTGTAATACAACTTGAAGTCAGGAACAATGATTCCCCTAGATGTTCTTTTATTGTTGAGAATAGTTTTCACTATCCAGAATTTTTTGTTATTCCAAGTTAATTTGAGAATTGCTCTTTCTTTTTCTTTTCCTTTTTTTTATTGGATATATTCTATATTTACAATCCATTTCCCTTTTTCTGGTCCAGAATTGCTCTTTCTAACTCTGTGAAGAATTGATTCAGAATTTTGATGAGAAACGCTTTGAATCTGTAGATTACATTGGAGTCATTTCATCTTCTGAGATCTTCGATTTCTTTCTTCAGAGACTTGAAGTTCTTTTCATACAGATGTTTCACTTGTTTCGATAGAGTCACACAAAGGTATTTTATATTATTTGTGACTATTGTCAAAGGTGTAATTTCCTTCTTAGCCTGCTTATCCTTTCAGTAGAGGAAGGCTACTGATTTGTTTGCATTAATTTTATATACAGTCACTTTGTTGATGTTGTTTATTGAGTTTAGGAGTTTTTCTAGTGGAAATTTTGGCATCAGTTTAGTATATTATCATATCATCTGCAAATTGAGGACCCAGCTATACCATTCCTGGGTATATTCCCAAAAGATGCCCAAACATATAACACGGACACATACTTCACTATCTTAATAGCAGTCTTACTTATAATAGCCAGAAGCTGGAAAGAAACCAGATGTCCTGTCACAAAGGAATGGATACAGAAAATGTCATATATTTACACAATGTAATACTACTCATCTATAAAAAACAATGACTTCATGAAGTTCTTAGGCAAATTGATGAAACTAGAAAATATCATCCTGAGTGAAGTAACACAATTACAAAAGAATACACACTAACTGATAAGTGGATATTAGCCCCAAAGTTCGGAATTCCCAAGATACAATTCACAGACCAAAGGAATCTCAAGAAGGATGACCAATGTTTGGGTCCTTTAGTCCTTCTCAGAAAGGGTAACAAAATATGCATGGGAGAAAACACAGAGACAAAGTATGGAGCAGAGACTGAAAGAAAGGCCATCCAGAGAAGACTGCCCCATGTGGGGTTCCATTTCACATACAGTAACCAAATACAGACACTATTACAGCTACCAAGAAGTACATGCTGACAGTAGCCTGCTATAGCTCTCTCCTGAGAGGCTCTGGCAGAGCCTGACAAATACAGAGTGCTCACAGCCAGACCTTCCCCCATTACAAATGGGGGAACCCATAGCTCCAGCTGCATATGTAGCAGAGGATGCCCTTGTGGGATATCAATGGCAGGAATGGCCTTGGTCCTGTGAAGGCGTGATGTCCCACTCTAGGGGAATGCCAGGACAGGGAGGCAAGAATCAGTGGATGAGTAGGGGAACGCTCTCATAGAAGCAGGGGGAGGGCAGATGGGATAGGGGGATTCTGGGTGAAACTGAGAAAGGGGGTAACATTTGAAATGTAAATAAGGAAAATATCTAATAAAAAGAAGAGTTTTTAGATTAATAAAAACTCATTTTGTCTGTTTGTATGGTTATACATAACCATGTCTACATATGTTTGTGTGCACTTGTATGTATGTGCAAATGTATATACCCATACACGGTTACTCAAACATGGAGTTGGACACCAGCCCTAGGGATTATTTTGTCTCCAGCCACCCAGCGTCTCAATTATGTATATATACCACAGTGCTTTACAATTCATGAGGTGGTCCTAGAGTGAAACTCAAAATTAGTATCATGTCTCCTGCATGCCCAGATCAAAATCTTGAAGACTCATTCACGGACTAGGTTTTAAACAGTGCAATAATTATGCCTGATAATTGAAGATGCCCAGTGCGAAATGCCTAGTGAGAGTGTCCTGTCACACTTGTATCAAAAGTGTGACTTAACATAGCTGCCTCATTAAATTATATATTAGATAACAACGCCAAAACACATCAAATCCTTCATTCTAAGGATTTTCCAATTTTGTTTCTTTCTGTATAAATCAAGAACTATTGGAGATTTTTCACTCACTATCAATATCAAAAAGTATATTCTGGTACTTTTATTCCAAATTATGATGTGCTACCTAAAATCAGAATGTCAAACTGATATATTTCAAGACATTACATTATTTCTTAAGATTTATGTCAATGATATTCTATGCAAACAAATCCAGAAGAGAGCATATAATTTTGCCACAGGTTAGTGAGTAGTGTTAGCATTTATTGGATTTTAATCTGAACTTAGTGCATAAAATCTGTCTTTCCTACCAAAGGTGCAACATAAAAAATGAAATGTAAGATGGAAATCATGCAAAAGACCTGAATGTAATCTGATGGATGAAGAAACCAGGGGTAGAACTGGAGCAAGATATTTGAAAGTTGCTAGTTATTTTACTGGCTGCAGTACCTTTTTAGTGTCCACATGCATTTGCAGCCTAAACCTTAGTCTCAAATCAATTTAATTACTTCTGATTAAAAGAATTATAAGTAAAACTAATTAAACTGTTTTTAAAAAATCACACCACATAAAAATTTATATTTCACCTAGATAGAAGGTAAATGTTCAGATTTTTAAATTCTAAATTATTAGTTGACAAATATATTCAGCATACTATAGACTTGGCAATGTGAAGGCCTCATATTTTAATATAAAATAGGACTAAATTAATTAGGCATTAATTTAGCCATTAGAGATAACAGCATTTAGCATTGCTAGTTTTAATATATCAACAGTAACTGAAAGACAAGTTCTAAAAGAAATTTATTAGTTTTAATTTTTACAAATTCAATATTTCAGTTTATGCAATTTAATTTACATTAATGAATTGTCATTAAGCAAAAAATATTTTCACCTAAAAGTATGATTGCTGAACAATAATATACTGATTCTTGTCATTTTAACATGCTAATTTCTAAACACCTAGAAACTATTTCCTTCAAATTCAAAACTCAATATGCTTTAGGTTATAGTTATATTTTCCTGACTTATGGGAAGAAACAGTTTCTACTTTAGAAAATGAATAAATTTTCAGCTCAATGAAAATTATAATTCTGATAGTATCTTTATAAAATACCTATTCATAGATTAAGTATGAGAATCTTTAAAATGTGTTTTAATCTTTAGCTGCCACTGACATTTTTCCACTACTATTCTTTTTTTTAAATTTTTTTTTAATTTTCTATATTCTATGTTTACATTCCAAAGGCTTTCCCCTTTCCCTGTTCCCACCCACCATAGTTCCCATAGTTCCTCTCCCCCTCCAACTGTTCCCCAATCATTCCCCCTCCCCCTATTCTTTAAGCTCCACTATTCACTAAATACCGTATTTCAAAAGTTTTCTAAAGCAAGCTTGACTTCAGCTGCTAACAGAGTGAATGAGAACAAAATGGTGGACTATAGCAAATGCAACATTCTCTGAGAATCCAGAAGAGCACCACTCTTCAACTGAAGACTCCACCTGGATAGAATGTCTTCTGCCATTCCAAGACATTTTAGCATTTGATGAAATGTGTTAAAATTGTATCTTTGGTATCCTAATCACAATGAAATAGTTACCTCTAGAAACTGACATATTATCAAAATATTTGCTTAACTCACTGCCTCTATGCCTTTGTTGTCTTGCTAAATAAATGGTATCTGTCCCCTAATGTTTTACATGCCCCACTTGCTTGTTTAAGCACAATTGAGCAGTGATGTAAGAAAAACATGTTACCAAACTAACAAAGTGCTCTCATTAGTACTTAGCACATAGTAGTTAATCAGAGAATAGGAAAGAAAAATAAGAAAATCTGATATTAATATTTTACGTGAAATAAAATTGGAAAAGACAGAGACATATTTTGATTCATTTCCATATATAACAAAGGAAGACAGATTAAGTATAACATTTTATGTCAAATCATATTTTTTTCCATTTTCTGGAAGCCTAAGCAGGATCAGTGATTGGTGTAGAGTAGGAAGTAAATCATATAAGTCAAGCAAAATGATTTCTTAAGGAAAAGAAAGGTAGCCCTATCAAATGAGATCAATTGGTTAAGAAGATAAGATCTGAAATTGAATTTTGCAACATGGTAGCCATTGATTTCCTTGATAATGCCAGTTTCAATGGATTTGTTGTAAGATCCTGATTAAAATATTCTTAAAAAAATTATAGGACAGGGATAGGAGACAGACAGACAGACAGACACACACACACACACACACACACACACACACACACACACCTTTCAAACAGCCTAGTTGTAATAAAAATTAAAGAATATAGTGGTAGTCACAATTATAAAGTTATACATGGGTTGTTTATTGTTGATGATGTTTCTATTTTTATTATATATAAAAAATGCTATGTTTGTGTCTTAATGTCAAATTATGGACTAGACAGGAAGTGGTAGGAATGCAATTCAGATTACAGAATCCTAGTTTAGCATTTTTTTGAGCTCTGTGGCTACATGCCTGGGTTACTTGGCATTTACCATAGTCAGGACTCTAGAACAAGAAGTTCTGGATCTCCAAGTATTGACACCCACTCATACTGCTATTTATATATTTATAATACAAATAATACCTAAATTAGCATGTAGCTATTAGCATAAGGCACACTATACTTTAGCCAGGTTGATGACTGGCAATACAAGATATGTTCAACAATACCTGTATTTTCACTGCCACTAAACAGGATCTCTCCAAATGGTCCTCTTTCGATTTCATCTGCAGCTACATTAGAACCCTAAGCCAGCTGGACATTTCCTCAGCAATCTCTAATCATGCCCTTAGATTTTGCTCTCCACTCTCCATCTTCATCTTAACAAGGCCCAGGTCTTTCTTAGAGCAAGTAAAACGTGAAGGAGGAGGATAGATGTTAGATGAACTCTTCTGCTGTGCTCAACAGAAATTGTTCAGAGCCTTCCCCAGCACTGTGACAAAACAGCACAGTTAAGAAAGGTGTGCCTTCTTTTTGTTCTTCCTGTTCTCCCTTCAATTGCTCGCATCCAAGCTTTATGTAAATTACCTGCATGTCTTCCGGTTCTGCATTGTGTGACATACAGATGCAAAATATTTTAGGATGGAAATTATATCATCATAAACAGAGAAAAGTCATACAAATGCCTATAAGACAGTTAAAATTTATGATATGCCACTGTTACGTATGTATCCAGTTATATAAATTGGATGACAATTTAAACAGTTCATAAAAGTTAAGACCAGTAGTGGATATAAAGTAGGAGTTTATTGTTTTATTATTTTCTCTTCTTTTACAAGAGTTCCTAAGTTATCTTTTGCATCTCTAATAACATTAAAATTAAATAATTGTTAATTATAAATACCATCAGCAAATGTGTGTCTTGCCTTCTTTGTCAATCCATGAATTTCATTGGGCTTCAACTGGTTTATTAACTAAAATGAAAAGGAAAAATGCATTTTAAAGAATCAGAAGCTGATTGTGTGAAGAGGGAAAGAAAAACCCCTAAAATAACAATGCTATCTTATGTAATTTTATTAATGTAATGCTATTTGTATTATGTGATGACTTAATTACAAATGTTATTGAATGTAAATAAAACACATTAATAAAATGTCTTTCATGTCTTTCATTCCATGGGACTTTTTATAAGCTTTAGTTCATTAAGGAGATGACCATATTTCTTTAATCACATTAGTTACCTTTTTCCTTTTTCCATTGATGACTACGTTCAAGACCTCTATGAGTTTAAAGCATGTAGGCTTTTGTAAATATTTACTGCTTATTACTTCTCTAAGTTATGCATCGTGATGAGCATCTTTGAGGGCTTCTGTGCATTATGAGAATTATGCCTTGTTCATTAAAAATATAGTATAATATATATGGTATCAATGGGATATGCTCTCCCAACTTCAGGGAAACTTGTATAGTATTTCATTAATGGGTCAAGTATATAGAATTCTTAAGTGGGGCTTGCAGCAACAATGTCAACAAGGCAGACCCCCAAATCTCCTGGAGACTGGACCACCAACCAAAGAATACACATGGAGGGACCCAAAGGCCTATTTGCATATGTGGCAGAGGATGTCCTTGTTGGACATCAGTGGGAGGAGAGGCCCTTGGGCCTGAGGGAGTTTGTTGCCACAGTGTAGAGAAATGCCAGGGTGGAAAGACAGGAGTGGGTGGGTGGTGGGGGAGTACCCTCATAGAGGAAGGGGGAGGGCGATGAAATAGGGAGTTTCCAAACGGGAGACCTGGGAAGGGGAAAACATTTGAAATATAAATAAAGAAAGAATATCCAATAAAAATTCTTAAGTGAAAATAATGAGCCCAAAACCAGCAGAAATAATGGACTACTGAGAGAGAGCTAACCATTTCAATCAGTCACCAATAGGCACTTTAAGGGACAACGGAGGTCTTTGAAGTCTTTGTCCCTATGAGGTTTAATAAACTGTATTGTGTCTTGCATATTTGTTTGTAATTATTCCGTTTTAAAATTCCATGATTCCAATGCCACTTGAAACATCAATGGCATTATATACATTTAAGATATATGTATGTATAATATGTATATATATAATATATGTATTATATATAATATGTATATATAAATATATATATATATATATATTTAAGTAGGCAAAACAATAAAGAATTTAATTACTACACTAAATTATTTTTACCGAATGTTGTTAAATACATAAATTCATGAGTTTTCCTTGTCACTCTTTTATTTCCCAAGCCTTTGTTGACCATCTATGTAAGCTGTGGGCATTCTTTTCAGTGCTTAGGTTAAATAGAAAACACTAAAGTTAAGGAAAGGAGGTCACCTATAACTAACTATTGGAAATAATATAAACATTCTTAGATTAGTGCCACAAGAAAGGTTGAATACAGAAAGGAATTGGGAGGGATACAAGGGTAATATTAAACACAATAGAAAAGAATGCTGAGTAAGTTCAAGCAAAGCCCTGTGCTGCTATCTGTGCATAATGGGGAACAATGATCTAAAGGATGTTCAAGAGCACTGTGTTAGTAGCACATATGGTGTGTTTGAGGGATATCAGCGGGGTTTTGAAATGCAGTACGGGAAAAACAGAAATGACTTGAAATGATGGAACAGAATACTTTAGTTTCTGTAAGTCTTCAGGGAGCAACCTAAACTGGACTCTTAGCCATCACTCCACTGGAGCAGTAAAAGTCCTAGGAACAGCATTGTTATAATTCTAAAATAGGGAATGGCGGTCTCCTAATTTTTAGTAAAATATTCTTTCTTAATGATTCACATTTTTCCTTTATACTAGATGAACCAAACAACCATGTACGTGCATACTGAGAATAGCCCTGGAAAAGATGTCAGCATATCTAATTAGTTTTAATTTTGGAATCCAAAACATTTGTCATGATGCAGCAATTGGAGTTGTCTCTCTATCTGAAAGTTTAAAGCATTATTAAATTCCATGGATTGATAAAATTCCAACACATTTCCACATACTGAAATCAAGGGAAAAACTCTAACACTATTAATTTTGACAATTGTAATTTAAAGACTTGCACACTCTATAAATTTGCTAAAGCATATTCATCCACTACAGAACCTTTTAAGAGACACAAACAGGGAGGAAGGATCTGGTTGAATGCAGATTTATTTGTTAATTAATATTCAGTCATTGTTCTAGTTATAATAATAATGAAACTAGACTGTGTCTGCTATGTAGTTCTTACTACCCACACTGTCCACAAAGCATATTACATTTTCATCTTCCTTTCAAAAACAGTGCTAATAACTATATGTTATTACATTTTAGAGTAGCTTTAACCTCTACCAAATAAAATTCTAAAACTACCATAGAAAATTCTCACACATTCCACAAATCCTCATTCAGTTTTCTATATAATTATGCTATATAGTTATAATTAATGAACTAATGTTTGTATGGTAACTAATATCTGTATTCTATTTACATCTCCTTGTGTCTGACTGTGCTTTTGTTTCTGGTTTTGTTTGTTTGTTTGTTTGTTTTGTCTAGCATACATAAGTCTCTCTTCATCCATGTTAATTTCTTCATCATTGTTTGTTGTTTTAATAACTTTTTTGAGGTGTATTGGTCAAATGTTTGTGTGACTGCATCTAAGGGTTGGTCGGCTAGACAGTTTTCATGATCAGAAAGAGAAAATCGGATTCAAGGACAAAGATCACCAAAGTAAGATATATCCTCATCATACCTTATTAACTTTGCTAGGGAAACAAGATCTAGTTGACTTTATTCCTTTCTAAAGTGTATATTCAGAGCCCTATATCAGAACATCTCAGAATGTGACATGATTTTAAAATGGATTTTTAATGTATATAATTAGGATAAAATGGGGTTGCATTTTTTTGTTTAATTTTATTTTTTACATATTCACTTTAAATCTTGCTCATGTCCCCTTCCCAGTCATCCCATCCCAGATTCTTTCCCCCTCCCTCTATCCTCTTCCCCTATAAGCAAGCAGCCTCCCTAATTTGCCCGAGTGTCCCTCCACAGAGACACTTTAAGTCTCTGAGGCTAGGCATTTCCTCTCCCACTGAGGTTAGACAAGCTACCCCAGTTAGTAGAACATATCCCACATGCAGGCAACAGCTATTGGGATAGCCCCCTTTCCAGCTGTCCAGGACCCACATGATGGTCAAGCTCCACATCTGTGACTTATGAGTGGGAGACCTCACTTCAGCCAGTGAATGTTCTTTGATGGGTGGTTTATACTCTGAGAGCCCCAAGGGTCCAGGTTAGTTGACACTGTTAGCCTTTCTGTGGAGTTCCTATCCTCCTTGGGCATGCAATCCTTTCTATTCTTCCATAAGAGTCCCCCAGCCCATCTACTGTTTGGCAATGGGTGACTACATCTGTTTGAGTCAGCTGCTATTGGAGCCTCTCAGAAGACAACATTCTTTTGCTTGCAGCCATAACAGACTATCATTAGTAGTGTTACTGATTGGTGCTTGCCCATGGGATGGGTCCTAATTTGGGTCGGTTATCATTTGATCATTCCCTTAGTCTCTTCTCCATTCCAAGTGCCTGCATTACTTGTAGACAGGATAAATTTTGAATTGAAAGTCTTGTGGGTGTGTTAGTGTCTCTGTCACTCAGAACGGGTTCCTATCCAGCTACAGCAGGTGCCCTGTTCAGGTTTCATATCCCCTGTGTGGTAGGCCACAGCTGAGGTCATACCCATTGATTTTTGGGAAGCTCTCTTATTCCAGGTCTCTGTCTTGTCCTGAAAATGACCCTATGCCTCCCCTAAATCCTTAACCCATTGGTTGCAGATTTCTAGTAATTTTCATAGCCATTTAACCATCTCTCCTGTCCTTCCTCATGCCTGATCCTGAATCCTCCATTCCCCTTCCGATCAGCCTCTTCCTCCCAGCTGCCTTCCTGGATCTCCCTCATGAATATTTTATTTCCCCTTCTATGTGAGATTCAAGTTTTTGCTTGGGCCTTCCCTCCTCTATAGCTTCATTGGGTCTGTACAGTGTAACATGGTACCTGCATTTTATGGCTAATACCCACTTATTAGTGAGTACATACCATGCATGTCCTTTGGGACTGGGTTACCTCACTCAGGGTGATATTCTCAAGCTCCATGTATTTGCCCAAAAAATTCATGATGGCTTTGTTGATAACAGCTGAGTAGTATTCCATTTTGTATGTGCTACATTTTCTTCATACATTCTTCAGTTGAGGGCTATCTAGTTTGTTTCCATTTTCTGGCTATTATGAATAAAGCTACTGTGAACATAGTCAAACAAGTGTCTTTGTGAAATAATGGAGCATCTTATGGGATATGCCTAAGAGTGTTGTAATTAAGTCTTAAGGTACAACCATTCCCAGTTTTCTAAGAAATTGATTTACAAAATGTTTGTACAGTATTACACTCCAACAAACAAGGAGTGTTACCCTTGCTCTATATCCTCAGCAGCATGTGCTATCTCTTGAATTTTTATCTTAGCCATTCTGATGAGTGTAAGATGGAACCTTAGAGTTGTTTAGATTTGCATATCCAAGATGTCTAAGGACATTGTACAGTTAAGTGCTTTTCAGACATTCACAATTTCTCTCTTCCCTGTTTAGTTCAGTACCTTTTTCTTTAATCTTATTTGGATTTCTGGTGCTTACTGCTCCAAATAGATAAGAGTCTTTCATGGTGGGGACAAATGACAGAAAGCATGAAGGCTGAAGCAGGAAGTGGATACTTACATCTCAAACACTCCCCAAGCAGAGAAAGGACAACACAAAAAATGATTTGAGGCTTTAAACACTCAAAGCCTACCCCATGTGAGGAACTTCATTGAGCAAGGCCACACTTTATAAACCTTCCCAACCATGACATCGACTGGAAATCTAGGGTTCAAATGTCAGATCCTACAGAGAATACTTTCTTTCAAGACTGAATTCCTGTGAACCCACTGTGTAAAGTAAAATGTGTAGATGGTATTCATCCTTGTCATACAGGAACAAATGCAATTAGCTTAATTAAACCTCTTCTTCGGATCTTTCCCGTTAAAAGTCCTCTCTTTGAACTGCCTGGCATTTAAGATTTTCATCTATTACACTCCAGCCTTGATCTTATGTTATCATTATTCTTGAATATAAAGCTATTTAGAGCACGATATACATCTTAGCAATTTTAAATTCCTCCTTAGCACCTATCACTGCGTCTTCCACATTTGATTTCATATTTGTCATGGATTCAGAAGTTAAGGAGAAAAAAGTTATTTTTAACCTGCTGTTAAATTGACAAAATTTACAAATCTTTTCAGTGAAATGCGATTATAATGTATTCATTATATCCTGCATATATATCACCATTTCTTCCTACCCATTAAATGGTTTTCCAACTCTAATTTATAAATTTAGATTTTATTTTATTCTTCTATGCTGTTCCAAATGAAGTTATTCATTTTGTATTTACAATACATGTCTTTCTCTAAATGTATCATACTAACATTGATTTCAATATCAGTTTTAAATTACCCTAATAATCATTTACTTTCAAATTGAAGGAAGGATAACAATAAACTTCCCAAGAACATAGAGTACAGTAAATGTCTTTAAATCTAGGTAGATATTTATAAATATAAACCGTTACATCCTGAACAATTTTCAAATAGCATGTGATACATTTAATCAAAAGACATTTGAATTTTTAAATTAAAATAATCTTAAATCATTTAGAAATCATGCATATGTCAGTGATTTGAAGGAACAACCTGAAATTTATAAGGCAGCCCAATAGGAAGAAAAGAGTCTACAAAGAAAGCAAGACTCAAGCTGGGTGGTGGTGGTACTCTTTAATCCCAGCACTTGGGAGACAGAGGCAGGTGGATTTCTGAGTTTGAGGCCAGCCTGGTCTACAGAGTGAGTTCCAGGATAGCCAGGGCTATATAGAGAAACCCTTGTCCCAAAAAAACAAACAAACAAAACAAAGAAAGAAAGCAAGACTCAGATATATACTGCTTCCACGCTAGGAGTCCCACAAAAACTCAAGCTAACAGCCATATACACGGAGGATCTGGTTTACAGCATTATAGACCCTGTGCTTGCCTATCTATCTTTATCTGTGACCCTTGTCTTGTTGTATCTTGTTTTGTAATGTTTGCTTGTAGTCTTTACTGAGAGGAAAAAAGTAGGTGAGTGGATCTGGAGGATAGAGAAGGTGTGAGCAGGGATCTGGGAGGAATTGAGGGAGAGGAAGCATGATTGTGACGGAAGGTATTGTATTAGAGAAGAATCTATTTTTAATAAATAAATGAATAGGAGAAAAAAACTAGTAGACTGTCTTCTAGAAAATACAAAACACTGAAAAAATTGTCTACATACAGTTGTTACAGCTATAATTTATAAAAATATTGCCATTCCTTTCTGAGATTGACCAAAGCCCATGCTTGTTGGAATATGTATGTACTACCAGAGAATATGTTTTGCAATAACTCTTGCTTCAAAGACTAGAGCCCACAATTAACCATGAGGCACTTTGGATAATGGTTCCCTTCATGCATTATCCAAGTCTGATGTCTGTGCTGAGATCAATGAATATATAACTGATGATGCCCCTCACCTTTTAGACTCACTTCTAATAAATCATAGTCCCAGTCTCATGTGGAGGCCTTCCTGAGAATGCAGATGAAATCAAACTAACATGTCATGGCCCAGAGACTGTAAGTATGATAAAGCTTAACAATTTAAGTCACCATGTAAAAACCAAGGTAGGAAGGACAGAGGCAATGGGCTGTATTCACACATGTGAACACAGAAGCAACCAAAGAAGAAAGGCTTCTATGCGTCCTAGAGTGGCACAAAGTACTCATGCCCACGACAGATAAAATATTGGTAACATCTCTATCCTTCACAAAGAATAAGAAGGCCTTTCAATGACCTAACACTGTTCTCTATAGCATATACATTTTATACTTTAATTGTAATATTTTAAAATTTTCTTTATGGTATTCTACACATCAGATTTTAAGAAGATGAATACTGGAATTTTGGTATTAGAAACCTTCTTTTATTTTGAAAGTACACATATATAAATACAATTAAAATCCACTCTAACCATGCCAAATAAAATTTTGGGTGGTTGTTTCTATGACAAAGAACAGAGATTTGACAACAACTTCTTTTTGAAAATATCATATAGTTTTGCTCTTTTGGTAACATAGAAATGATACTTCTGAAATGTTAATGTCATTTATTTATGTACAGGCTTTGGAATTAGAAGTATAATCTCTTGTATTTACTTATATTGCCCAGGTCAAATTTCTAAGTATGTATTCTTTTGTTTGTAATTTTCCTATCTTTATCTTTTTAAATGATCAGTATCAAGGAAATAGTGTTTAATAGCACAACAGTAATGGCATCTTTAAATACAAATGTAGAAAAACACAGTGAAAAGTTTTCATTTCTTTTTCTATAATTTCACTATGAAGTGTTGCTACTTTAGGTAAATTCAAGTTTGATAAAGATCTCACGTTGTTCCTCAGAAAATTGGAAATACTCCTACATAAAGACCCAGCTATACCACTGCTAAGCATATACCCAAATGATGTTTCACCGTATCACAAGAACAAGTGCTCCATGAATCCTCATAGTTCCCTCTTTTATAATAGCAACAAGGTGGAAACAACACAGATGCCCCTCAATGTAATAATAGATACTGAAAATGGTGTGCATTTACACAATGGAATACTACTCAGCTATTGAAACCAAGGACATTGCTGGGCAGTGGTGGCACACAATCCTAGAACTCAGGAGGTAGAAGAAGGAGGATTTCTGAGTTCAAGGCCTGCCTGGTCTACAGAATGAGTTCCAGGCCAAGGACATCATGAATTTGCAGGCAAATTGATACAACTAGAAAATATCATCCAGACTGAGGTAACCCATACCTAAAAGGATAATACATGGCAAGTACTCAAGGATAAGTGACTATTAGCCATAAAGTTCAGAATACCCATGATGAAACTCACAGACCATATGAAGCTTAACAAAAGGGATGCTACAGTTCCACATAGAAGGGGGAACAAAACAGTCATGGAAGGTAGACGGAGGGAGGGATTTGGGTGGGAGAGGGGAGGGGAAATACAAAAGGGGAGAGAGCAGGATCATGTATTAGGGGAGACAGGAGAGAAGTACAGAGGTTCAAAAGAATTAATAGATGTAAAAAGCAGTGTGTGGTGTGGAACAGGGTAACTACTATAAATTCCCAGACACCAGGGAGTGTGAGAGGCTTCCAGGACCCATTGGAGATCACATTAACTGAAATGCACAACAGCTGAGAGATGGATATCACCTCCGGTAGACAGTCCCTAGTTTAGGGATGGGGCCACCCACCCATCTCAAGGACAAAAAATATGGAGCTGAGGCTGAAGGCAAGACCATCCAGAGACCACCCCACCTTGGGATCCATTCTAGGTGCAGATAGCAAACCGCTACAGACACTATTGCTGATGCCAAGATGTGCTTGCAAACAGCAGCCTAGCATGGCTATCCTCTGAGAGCCTCTTCCAGTACATTACTAAGACAGAGGCAGATACTTACAGCCAACCATTGGACTGAATGTAGGGACCCCAGTGGAAGAGTTAGGGAAATAACTGAAGAAGTTGAAGTGGTTTGCAGCCCCAAAGGAACAACAGCAGTGTCAAGTAACTGGACCCCTTAGAACTCTTCAGGAAGTGTCATGCCTAGTATACTGAGGAATCCCTGACATGCACTAAGGACACATGCTCCACTATGTTCATAGCAGCCTTATTTAGTCATAATCTGGAAAGAACCCAGATGTCCCTCAATGGAGGAATGGATATAGAAAATGTGGTATATTTATACAATGGAATACTACTCAGAAATTTAAAACAATGAATTCATGAATTTTTTTGTTTTGTTTTTTTTTGGGGGGATTTTTGTTTTTATTTTTTTTATTTTCTATATTCTTTGTTTACATTCCAAAGACTTTCCCCTTTCCCAGTTGCCCCCTCACCATATGTTCCATATGTCCTCTTCCCCCCCCCCGCCCATTCCCCAATCACCCACCCCACTACCATTTCTCTGTTCTGGTACTCTCCTACAAAACTGGATTTAGTCTTTTCTGGACCAGGGTCCTCTCCTTCCTTTTTCTTGGGACTCTTTTGCTTAGGTAATTGTGCCTTGAGTATTCAGAGCTTCTGGGCTCATTAATATCCACTTATCAGTGATTGCAATTCATGTGTATTCTTTGTGATTGGGTTAACTCACTTAGGATGATATTTTCCAGATCCAAACATTTGCCTAAAAATTGCATGAATTCATTATTTTTAATTGCTGAGTAGTATTCCATTGTATAAATCTACCACATTTTCTGTATCCATTCCTCCGTTGAGAAATATCTGGGTTCTTTCCAGCTTCTGGCTATTATAAATAAGGCTGCTATGAACATAGTGGATCATGTGTCTTTATTGCATGCAGGGGAATCCTCTGGGCATTTGCCTGGGAGTGGTATGACAGGGTCCTCTGAAATTGTCATGGCCAATTTTCTGAGGAACGGCCAGACTGATTTCCAGAGTGGTTGTGCCATCTTGAAATCCCACCAACAATGGAGGGGTGTTCCTCTTTCTCCACATCCATGCCAGCACCTGTTGTCTCTTGAGTTTTTAATCTTAGCCATTCTGACTGGTGTCAGGGTTATTTTGATTTGCATTTCCCTGATGAATAATGATGTTGAACATCTCTTAAGGTGCTTCTCAGCCATCCAAATTTCTTCTTGTGAAAATTCTTTTTTTCTTTCTTTTTTCTTTCTTTTTATTGGATATATTCTATATTTACAATTCATTTCCCTTTTTCTGGTTCCCCACCCCCCAAAGGTCCCACATGCCCCTTTCCCTCCCCCGGCTCCTTCTTCCACCCCTTCCTTCTTCCCTGTTCTTGTATTTCCCTACACTGATGCTTTGATCCTTTCCAGCACCAGTGTCCTCTCCTTTCTTCTTGTCAGACATCATTTGGTATGTGAATTGTGTCTTTGGTGTTCCAAGATTCTAGGCTAATATCCACTTATCAGTGACTGCATACCATGGGTATTCTTTTGAGACTGGGTTACCTTACTTAGTATGATGTTCTCCAGCTCCATCCATTTCTCTAAAAATTTCATGAATTCATTGTTTCTAATGGCTGAATAGTACTCCATTGTGTATATATACAACATTTTTTTGTATCCATTCCTCTGTTGAGGGACATCTGAGTTCTTTCCAGCTTCTGGCTATTATAAATAAGGCTGCTATGAACATAGTGGAGCATGTATCCTTATTGCATGCTGGGGAATCTTCTGGGTATATTCCCAGGAGTGGTATGGCTGGGTCCTCCAGAAGTATCATGTCCAGTTTTCTGAGGAACCGCCAGACATTTCCAGAGTGGTTGTACCAGCTTGCAGTCCCACCAGCAGTGGAGGAGTGTTCCTCTTTCTCCACATCCTCTCCAACACTTGATGTCTTCTGAGTTTTTGTTCTTAAGCAAATTGTTGGAACTGGAAAATATCGTACTAAGTGAGGTAAACCATTCACAAAAGAACACACATGGAATTCAGTCACTGATAAGTGGATATTAGCCTAGAAGCTCTGAATACCTAGGACACAATTCACATATCAAATGATTCCGAAGAAGAATGAAGGAGAAGGCTCTGGTCCTGGAAAGGCTTGATGCAGCATTGTAAGAGATTACCAGGACATAGATGTGGGAAGGGGTTGATTGAGGAAGGGGTGGAAGGAAGAGAGCTTATGGAACTTATGTGAAGGGCGGAACCAGAAAAGGAAAAAAAAAAAAAAAACATTTGGAATGTAAACAAAGAATAGAGAAAAAATATGCTCACCTAAAAAATATAAACCACTCTCAAGGACTAAGCTACCCACCAAAGAACATGCATGGGCTGGTCCATGGGACCTGCTTCATATGATAGGTAACAGAGAAATGCCTTGTTTCACCTCACTATGAAGGAATGTGCTTGCTCATGTGAAAACTTGATTTCCCAAAGAAGGGGGATGCTAGTAGGGTGAGGCGGGGTGGGTGGGTGGTTGGGAGAGAACCCTCTTAGAAAAAAAGGAGAGGCTAGGGGTGGGGGTGGGATCATGGAGAGAGGACCAGGGAGGACAAAATTTGAAATGAAAACAACTAATAAAAAGGATCAATACAATAGACTATACTTTAACATTTTATCAAGAATAGGACTAAAAGTTAATTATACTGTAATTTGCTGGTGGTGGTGTTGGGGTCAGTCAAGTGTGGAACAAATCAGTGAGAGGGATGTGTCTGTATGTGACACATTCCCTCTAGTACACACATGAACAGTATCACAACACATCGTCAACTGCAGATATAAAGTAGCACATAAATTCAGAGGATAAACAATAAATTTTCTCCTCATTTATTTGGCTATGGCTTCCTAAATTTCTTATTTTAACAATAAAATACAGTGTGCTGAAATCTCCTTGCAAATCTTCCAATAGCACAAACTGCACTAATACCTAGCAGAGCTTATGCTTTCTGACAGGTTCCTGATTTCAGGTCACTTTAATTTGTTTCTGTTTCTTAATACATATGGTTTCTCGCAAAATAGAAAACAAATAAGAAAACAAAACTATGCCGGGTGGTGATGGTGCATGCCTTTAATCCCAGCACTTGGGAGGCAAAAGCAGGCAGATTTATGAGTTCAAGGCCAGCCTGGTCTACAGAGTAAGTTACAGGACAGCCAGAGCTACACAGAGAAACCCTGTCCCAAAAAACCAAAAAAGAAAAAAAAATATGAAATAACTAGCCCTTCCACTTCTCCTATTAAGTGTTTCTCTTCTGCCCCATCCCAGTAATGACATATAATTCTTGCAAAAGAAGAATTTATAAATTTTCTCCCTATGGAGACTTGGTGTGCTCTTCCATCTTACAATCATTTTGCTCTTCAGATTTCTTCAACTTTTTATCTTTTAGGATTCATTCCAAATATATTTGCCAAGAAAATTCTTTTAAAATCTCTACTATATTTTTTCCATTCATATACAAGACCAGAAATCCAGCTAGTTGACCCTGAGTTTTTGTGACTCTAATATTGTTCTCTGCTGAAGGAGACAAAGGCTTCCATGAACATTAATTTGTCTTTTGATGGCATCCTTCGTTAAATAACTGAAATAGGACTTGTTTTACAGTGCAGTCTGTACTTGTATGGTAGACAATTTTCATTGTTAAGCTAATATGGCTAAAAATGATGCCCTGGTAGCTGACAATTTCCTCTCTTTGCTAATTTCAAGGAGAAAAATTTAAATAGTATCATCAGAAGGAATGAGTGATCCAAGTCAAGATCTTAATTAGTTTGCTTCAGTCTTTTCAAAGTGCAAGCAAAATTCAAAACCTATGTGCTCCACAGAAAGTATGCTTTCCTTGATGAATAAATTAATTGTAAAATTACAAGATTTAGGTACCTTTGAGAGAATTTTGAGAAAAAAAAAGATTAAAATTTTGGACTGAAGGTGCCTCTTGCCAATCAGAATGATGTCCTTCCTAACTAGATATGTTCTGAATAGAACAGAACGGGACATATTTCCTACTGCAGCTAAGATATCATTTTCATTTTCTGTTGGACATAATTAGCACTCCTTGCTCTTGGTTTTCCAGTTCAGCATGATATCAATATTCATACCCACTATAACTTCATCCAATGCTATTCATCAACCAAATGATCCTCAAGACGTTAGGACTTGACTCAACCCCCTTATCATCTTTCTCAGTTTTGAACTTGGTGGATACTAAATCTATTTTGTTCCTGGCTTCAGTAGTCCTTTATAGATACTGACAAAATCAATCAATTAATCTTTCTTTCCCTATGTGTGTATGTGTGTGTGTGTGTTTGTGTGTGTATGTTTGTGTGTGCACATGCATGCACACACATGCACACACATATGCATTCACATATATCCATATATGTGTGCTATGAGTATATATATATATATATATATATATATATATATACTCATATATAGTTACCTCACATCAATTTATTTGTTTTTTCTGAAAAATCTGGTCTAATAAAGTTTGTAAATCTAAGACGACATCCAATTGTAGATGTATTCTTATTAACTCCCATCATTAATGGGAAGGAAATGCAAATACACACATATCTAATCTCTGCCAGCACATCTCTAGGAGTTTCCTTACAGCACATCTCTGCCAAGTGTCTGGCAAATGTATTTTGGCTCAATCAGCAGATATCCTTATTTCAGAAAAAAAAATGTGAGAAATTTGCTAGTTAGACATTGGCAGCCCGCTACATAGAATCACTTCTTTCATATTATGTCCTTAGGCTGAATTTAGAACCAGTTGAGTTATGTCCTGAAAAGAAATTGAATGTGAAAAAATAAGAAATAAATTGTTATCTTGATTAGTATGTCGCCTCCTTGAGGGAAAATGGCACTGCTATTCACCCATTTTATTCAGGCCAGAAACCTGTATATCATCGAACCTCCAAGTCCTCTTATTCCTGTCTCTCATACCTCATCTATTATCAGTTTGTGTCAAGCCTGTCTCCTAAATATGATTCACATTGGTCCATTTCTTCTCTGTTTCCACTGATGTACTTCGTCCATGCTACCAGACTTTCTGGCTAGAATTTCTCTAATAGATTCCAATGAGAGCTCCAACCTGAAGTGGCGTTTGCAAATCAAATCTATTTTCCACACTACAGCCAAACTGTTCTCTTTATAGAACAAATTAGATCATGTCCCATCTTTGGTAAACTGTATTGCTGGTTCCCCAGTGTTCCCAGAATAAATCTCTCCATGGATAACTAGGCTGTTCATGATTTCAAACATGTGAACTTCCCCAGGGTAAACTCAGCATTTCTCATCCTAAACCCAATAATGCAGCAGAACTATCCTACATGCAGGCAATTCCAAAGGCATTTATTCTTTCATTTATTCTGCAACTGGGACATTTAACCCACAGCCAGATCCCACTGCTTCAGGAATATCTTCTCAACTCTCCCAAATTTTAGCCCTACGAAATGAAATGGATGGCACTTTATGTGGGGCCCAACTTGTTTATATAGAAGCCTGCTGATATGTCTGAGAGATGCAACTGAATGTATTAGATTTTATTTTCCTGAATTTACTTTTAAATGTTTGAATTTAGAATGCAATTAGATAATAGCTCGCATTTGCCATTCTTTGCCACTGTATTTTTTCCTCTGCCTTCTTTACAGGTTTCCACTGCATACATTTCTGCTGGAGTCGCTGGATTGTTGACACTTATTTATTTAAATCTATTTTTGCTGCACATTAGAAAGTTGATTTATTCAATTAAATCTTTGGTGTCTTTTTGTTTTGAGTTACAGATTCTCTAACTTGCAAAATAACCAAGGTTAGTCTTCTTAATACTTATTGTGTAAATGAAGGATGATATTGGAATGAATAATATATAATTTTTGCTGTTTTTATTTTTTGAAATTTAAATACATTGTTATCATTTTCTATCTCCAGCCCTTTCCCTGTAATATCCCTTCTTGCTATCTTTCAAAATCATGTTCTCTGGCCTTTTTTCCCATTACAGACACACACACACACACAGAGAAACACACATACACAAGCATGTGCACACACATTAGATAAATAGAACCTTTCAATATTTTCAGTACATATAATGTTAGAGATATGAGTATGCTTTCAGGGATGACCACTTGGTTTTAGATGTTCTCCAGGGAACCTTATCTCCCTCACATTTAGCCCTCCAAAGTTCCATATATTTAATCATGGACTTTAGAGGAGAACCTGAAATCATATGTATATTTAAACAGCATATTTCTTAACTGCATACTAAATATTTATCTTAATACTCACAGGTAAGCATAACATTCTCCCTTCAACATGAAACTCCTGTTTGCATCATAGATCATTGGAGAGAATCACAACCAATAGAAATGCAGGAAAAGGGATTATGCAATAACCCATGACAAACTAAAACTACTACAAAGCTCCTGAATTTAAGGCTTAGGGACTACAGAGGAAGACCAAGGTGGAAAGATACCTAACAAACAGAGGAACGTGAAGTTTGCTGTGACTCTGCTTTCTTGGTATGGTATGGTAGCTATACCAATGAAACATCAGAAATGTGAATGTCAAAAGAAAACCTGAACAAAGATATCACCAATAAACATATTTGCATAAAAGAGGGATTCCCATGGGATCCCAACTCTAGGCAAATAACTATAGACAACTTTGGAATGTTGAGAAAAAGAGACAGTTTAATCCAGGGAATAAAACAAAACAAAACAAAACAAAACAAAACAAAACAAAAACTAAACTAAGAAACAACAACAAAATTAAAAACAGTTTGGTATCCAATACCAATTAGTTATCACTAAAATCACTATAAACTAGTAGTATTATAAAGACCAGATCGTTCTGGAATATATGTTTTCAAAGAACATGCTAGTGACTCATCTTAATTAATCAATATATGTAATAATCTCTTTTTTCATCTCTAATTTTAAATGTGTCTTTTTCTTTCTTCTAGTTACCTTGACAATATGTTTTCAATCTCATTCCCAACCTCCTAAGCAGCTCTTCTGTTTGATCTATATATTTTTAAAATGTGCATTTTTTCTGGCCAAAATTTTATTTCCAGACTCTCTTAAAACGTTGAGCAACTCAATAATAAGAAACATACAGCTCAGTTAAAATAAATTGGTAATTCTTGAAAAGTCAACCATTTGTATGATAGAAACATAAAATGCAACATTTTGAGTCAATTAAGTGCTACTCAATGTTTTTAGGGTTGAGCAAATATTATTGGATAACCAAATAAAGGCACTCATTGAAGGGGACACAGAACTTCCACTCAGCAGGAATCAATTACCTTTAGCACAGGTGAGAACTCATGAAAATATCAAACCATAATTGATATTGTAATTCTTAAAGTCTTGTTTAGGTTTATATTTAATTGAGATCTGATAGGTTCAGGAACTTTTCCCCTGTACCCATGTCCTCAAGGGTTTCGCAAGTTTCTTTTCTATTAGCTTCAGTGTGTCTGGTTTTATGTGGAGGTCCTTGATCCACTTGAAGTTGTGCTTACTACAAGGAGATAAGAATGGATCAATTTGCATTCTTCTGCATGCTGACCTCCAGTTGAATCAGCACCATTTGTTGAAAAGGCTATCTTTTTTTCACTGGATGGTTTCAGTTCCTTTGTTGAAGATCAAGTGACCATAGGTGTGTGGGTTTTTTTCTGGGCCTTCAATCCTAGTCCATTGATCTACCTGCCTATCACTGTACAAAACCACACAATTTTTAACACTATTGCTCTGTAGTACTGTTTGAGGTCCAGAAAACTGATTCCCTCAGAAATTCTTTTACTGTTGAGAATAGTTGTAGCTATCCTGGGTTTTTTGTTATTCCAGATGAATTTGAGAATTGCTCTTTCTAACTCTATGAAGAACTGAGTTAGGATTTTGACGGGGTTTGCATTGAATCTGTAGATTGCTTTTGGCAAGATAGCCATTTTTACTATATTAATCCTGCCAATCCACAAGTATGGAAGATTTTTTCATTTTCTGAATTCTTTGATTTCCTTCTTCAGAGACTTGAAGTTCTGGTCATACATATCTTTCACTTGTTTGGTTAGATTCACATCAAGATTTGTTTGTGTCTATTGTGAAGGGTGTCATATCCCTAATTTCTTTCTCAGCCTATTTATCCTTTCAGTATAGGAAGGCTACTGATGTGCCTGAGTTGATTTTATAACAAGCCACTTTGCTGACGTTGT
This sequence comes from Apodemus agrarius, assembly GCA_964023405.1. Taxonomy (NCBI): domain Eukaryota; kingdom Metazoa; phylum Chordata; class Mammalia; order Rodentia; family Muridae; genus Apodemus; species Apodemus agrarius. The sequence continues at coordinate 122,418,046 of OZ030007.1, forward strand.
TTATCAGCTGTAGGAGTTCTCTGGTTGAGTTTTATGGGTCACTTAAGTATACTATCATATCATCTGCCAATAGTGACAGTTTGACTACTTTCAAGATCAAGAATTGACAAATGGGACCTAATAAAATTACAAAGTTTCTGTAAGGCAAAGGACACAGTCAAAACGAAAAAACGGCAACCAACAAAATGGGAAAGATCTTCACCAATCATACCCCCGACAGAGGGCTAATATCCAATATATACAAAGAATTAAGAAGCTGAGAAACACCTTAAAAATGTTCAACATCATTAGTCATTAGGGAAATGCAAATCAAAACAACCCTGAGATTTCACCTCACACCTGTCAGAATGGCTAAGATTAAAAACTCAGAAGACATCAGGTATTGGCGAGGATGTGGAGAAAGAAGAACACTCTTCCACTGCTGGTGGGACTACAAGCTGGTACAACCACTCTGGAAATCAGTCTGGCGGTACCTCAGAAAACTGGACATGATACTTCCAGAGGACCCAGCCATACCACTCCTGGGAATATACCCAGAAGATTCCCAAGCATGCAATAAGGATACATGCTCCACTATGTTCATAGTAGCCTTATTTATAATAGCTAGAAGCTGGAAAGAACTCAGATGTCCCTCAACAGAGGAATGAATACAAAAAATGTTGTATATATACACAATGGAGTACTATTCAGCCATTAGAAACAATGAATTCATGAAATTCCTAGAGAAATGGATGGAGCTGGAGAATATCATACTAAGTGAGGTAACCCAGTCTCAAAAAAATACCCATGGTATGCAGTCACTGATAAGTGGATATTAGCCTAGAATCGTGGGACACCAAAGACACAATTGACATACCAAATGATATCTGACAAGAAGAAAGGAATGGACACTGGTGCTGGAAAGAATCCCCTGCATACAATAAAGACACATGCTCCACTATGTTCATAGCAGCCTTATGTATAATAGCCAGAAGTTTGAAGGAGCCCAGATGTCCCTCAAAGGAGGAATGGATACAGAAAATATGGTATATTTATACAATGGAATACTACTCAGCAATTAAAAACAATGAATTAATGCAATTTGTAAGCAAATGGATGGATCTGGAAAATATCATCCTAAGTGACTTAACCCAATCACAAAAGAATACACATGAAATGCAATCACTGATAAGTGAATATTAATGAGCCCAAAAGCTCTGAATACTCAAGACACAATTAGCAAATCCAAAGATTCCCAAGAAAAAGGAAGGAAAGGACCCTGGTCCTGAAAAGACTGGATATAGATTTGTAGGAGAGCATCAGAACAGAGAAATGGAGTGGGGAGTGATTGGGGAATAGTTAGGGGGAAGAGGACTTAAGGGACATATGGTGGGGGGAACTGGGAAAGGGGAAAGCCTTTGGAATGTAAACAAACAATATAGAAAATAAAGAAAAAATGAGGAAAAAAAGAAAGGATCAAAGCATCAGTGTAGGGGAATACCAGAACAGGGACGTGGGAAGGGGTGGATGAGGGAGCAGGGGGAGGAAAAAGGGCATGTGGGACCTTAAGGGGATGGTGAACCAAAAAAAAAGGAAATGAAATGTAAATATAGAATATATCCAATAATTTTTTTGATCCAAGAAAAAAAAAGTTAGACTCCAGAGAACCAAATAACCCTATTAAAATGGGGTTCATAACTAAACAAAGAATTTTCACCTAAAGAACTTCAAATGGTTAAGAAGCACCTTAAGAAATGTTCAATATCATTAGTCATTAGGGAAATGCAAATCAAAACAACCCTGAGACTTCACCTCACACCAGCCAGAATGGCTAATATTAAAATCTCAGGAGACAGCAGGTATTGGCAAGGATGTGGAGAAAGAGGAACATTCCTCCACTGCTGGTGGGAATGGAAGTTGGTACAACCACTCTGGAAATCAGTCTGGTGATTCCTCAGAAAACTGGGCATTATACTTCTGGAGGACCCTGCTATACCACTCCTGGGTATATATCTAAAGGATTCCCTAGCATGCAATAAGGACACATGCTCCACTATGTACCAGCCTTATTTATAATAGCCAGAAGCTGGAAGGAACCCAGATGTCCCTCAATGGAGGAATGGATACAGAAAATGTGGTATATATACACAATGGAATACTACTCAGCAATTAAAAACATTAAATTCATGAAAATCTTAGGCAAGTTGTTGGAACTGGAAAATATCATCTAAGTGAGGTAAGTCGTTCACAAAGGAACCCACATGGAATGCAGTCACTGATAGGTGGATATTAGCCTAGAAACTCTGAATACCCAAGACACAACTCACATATCAAATGAATCCCTAGAAGAAGGAAGGAGAGGGAAGGAGGTCCTAGAAAAGCTTGATGCAGCATTGTAGGGGATTACCAGGACATAGAAGTGGGAGGGGGTTGATTGGGGAATGGGAGGAGGGAGGAGGGCTTATGGGACTTATGGGAATGTAATCAAAAATATAGGAGAGAGAGAGAGAGAGAGAGAGAGAGAGAGAGAGAGAGAGAGACAGAGACAGAGACAGAGACAGAGAGACAGAGATCTGATAGGTACAGAATCCCATTTCTTTATTGAAGAAAAATCTCCCAATAGATTCCTTGCACCTTTAGCTCTTACATTTTATTTCCCCCATTTCAGTGATATTCCTTGAGAATTAGGTGTGGAAATATGAACTGGGCAGGGGACCTCAGAGTCAATGGATCATTGCATTTGACTGGTTTTAGTTTTCTGAATTAATCTCTTTCTAACAGCAAAGGAAAACTTTTATGAAGATAGGAAAGAGCTACAATTTTGGAATATCAATAAATAGCCAAATGATAGAAAAAACCATAATGGAAAGAAAAAGACAAGGGGGGAATTAAAAATTATATTCAGTAAAAGTTAATAATAATATTGAAAAATTCAACCTGTAATTACTATGAAACTTCAAAAGTCAATAACAGAAGTATAAAATTCCAAGAAAGGGCTTACAAATAAAAGGGATAAATTTGAATTATTAGGGCTAGAGTGTTGGCTCAGTGGTTAAGAACACTGACTGCTCTTCCAGAGGCCCTGAGTTTAATTCCTAGTGATTACATGTTGGCTCACAATCATCTGTAATGGGCATCTAATTCTTACTTCTGTTGTATCTGAAGACAACAACAGTATACCTACATACATGAAGTAAATAAATAAATCTTAAAAAATTGAATTATTAGTATCAGGATTTAAGGGTAAAGTAAAGATTTTAGAAAGCTCAAATAAAGAAAATGAAACTAGAATCAAACACAAAGGAAGCATATAAGATATATAAAAAGGTAAAATGTTTGAATTATAAGCACATAGAGGAGGAAAAATAATTTCAGATCAATAGCATGTAGCAGAATTTCAACAAGATTATATAAGAAAATTTTCCCAAAATAAGGAAATACTAAGTCATACATATATAAGAAACTCACAGAACACTAATTACATGTCCAGAAAGTAAATTCCCTGTGGCATATTCTAACAAAAACACTAAATAAACAAAGAATGAATAATGAAAGCTGCAGTATAAAATAATATGTCATGTGAAATCAAAAATCCATCCAGGTAACAGATTTCTCAATGAAAACTTTTGAATTCAAAAGAAAATGGAATGACATAACCCCAACTGCTACACAAACATGACCCTGAATGACAACCTAGATTACTGTGCCCAGAAAACCTATCTGCCATTGCTGAAGAAGAAACGCTTTTCATCATATAAACCATCTAAAAGAATTTGTGTTCCAAACTATCCATAAAGTTAATCCTGGAAAAATACTTCACCCTGAGAAAAAGATTAAGCCCAACCAAGAGACTATAGACATAAAACAAATGCAAGCTATAATTATTGAAAAAAAAGAACAAAGAACAGTAATAGCAACAATAAAATGACTGTAATAAACATATCTTTCAATAATAAATTTAAATATTAATGGGTTCAGTTCCCTAATCAAATGACAAAGGTTAGATGAAGAGAATAAAGAACAAATCCATCTCTTTTCTGTCTACAAAAAGTTCATCATAGCTTTAAAGATAGGGACTGATGTAGAGAGAAATGATGGGAAAGGGAGTTTCAAGCCAATGGGACCAGCCATCCAGATGTGTACTATTTATGCAGTGTCTAGTTTATTAATGCATGTTTTGATTTATATTATTTCTTACTGCCACTGCTTTTGCATTTGTATTGTTCTCACTTTTCTATAGTCTTGGGGTGTATATGTTATTTGAGACTTTTCACGAGTTATTTTTTTCTTATTTGTATTTGAACACATATTTATTTTTTATTTGTTGACATTTTGGTTATAAGATATTTTAATCCCTTTCATCACCCATGATTCTCTGTCTTCCATCCACTTCCCTGTTGTTTTTGTACGTGAACCACTATTTGATTAGAGTAGTATAAATGAGCAAGGGAAAGAGGTTATTTATTGGAAAGTGGAAAATGTATCAGTCACTAAACCGATGAAGAAATGATACTTCAATTGCTAGCCACCAGTAATTTCCAACAGTCCCCAAGGGAGGGATAGAATCTCTTGTGTCTGTCTTTATTCCATGATCAAATATTGATGGATCTAATTTTGTTCTGGTAACCACAGCTGTAGTGAGTTCCTGATTACAGTTAGGTCCAGAAGAAGTCTTTATGAAAACCATCAGCCCTTGGTGCAGTTCTGTCATTCTTTCCACACTCTTTTCCTTTCAAGCTTTCAAGGAGTATTGTTGATGAATTATTTAGTATCAAACAATCCACCATCCTTTATTCTTGGCACTACAAACACTTATGATTGTTTGCATTATTTATTTCAATGAGTGACTTCTTTTATGAAGATTGGGAGTAATGCCCACCTATGAATAAAAATGTAAGTACTGAGAAGACAGTTCAACTAATTTTTCATTTAGCATAAATGTAATTTGGGGTTCCTTTCTAGGTCATATGATCTCCCTAGCTACAAGTGCTTGATCAGATTGCAGTACCAGGCATGAGATTACTCCTGTGAAAAAGACCTATAATCAAATCAGAAAGCAACTGTTTACACTCCCCCTGACATTTATAGCATCATTATTTCAAGGAACACATCTTACCATGCTTGTCATTATACTTCATAGAATTCACAACTAGATAAAACACATGATAACTTTTTTTCTGCTATCAACTTGCATAGTACTTGGAATTATGAAAGCTTACCAATATCATGAAATCTTCTAGCTCAGTTTGTTTTATATCTCTCATCCTGTGATCAGAACATATGATACCTTCAGCAATGGGTGCTTAGTTCTGGTGAACATCAAGGGTGAAGGCCTACATTGCTTTGCAATTCTCTTTGTGTCCCTGACAAACAACTAATAGAGAGGCATCCCATACCTAGCCCTGGTACTTTTACTTCATAGACTATGCCTTCTAGAAAGACAATTATAATTCATGCAATTTATTTTTTTTTCATTTTCTATATTCTTTGTTTACATTCCAAAGGCTTTCTCCTTTCCCAGTTCCCCCCTTACCATATGTCCCATAAGTCCTCTTCTCCCCACCTATTCCCCAATCACCGCCCCCATTTCTCTGTTCTGGAACTCTCCTGGATCCAGTCTTTTCTAGACCAGGGTCCTCTCAGTCCTTCTTCTTGGAAATCTTTTGACTTGCTAATTGTGCCTTGAGTATTCAGAGCGTCTGGGCTCATTAATATTCACTTACCAGTGATTGCATTTCATGTGTATTCTTTTGTGATTGGATTAACTCACTTAGGATGATATTTTCCAAATCCAACCCTTTGCCTACAAATGTCATGAATTCATTATTTTTAATTGTTGAGTAGTATTCCATTGTATAAATATACCACATTTTCTGTATCCATTCCTCCTTTGAGGGACATCTGGGCTCCTTCCAACTTCTGGCTATTATAAATAAGGCTGTTATGAACATAGTGGAGCATTTGTCTTTATTTTAAAACTATCTTAAAATTTTTATTTTATTAAGATTGGCAGTTTTCCACATGGTTTTTGCATATATATTCTGAGTAAAAGCTATCAAACTCCTAATTCCTCTTTCTTATCCTGTGTACATTGTCTTTTAACCAAACACATTCAGTATTCTTCCTTCTACTCACTGCAAACACATTATTAATTGTTTTCCAAACAGCATTTGAAATACTCTCTGGCATTTTTTATCCGTGAGTTCAGCAGTTCTTTTATTTTGTATATTATTTATCTCACACCCTGTGTATGCTCTGTGCTCATGGTGGCCAGAAGAGGATACAGACTCCCCTCTAGCCCGGAAATTCTGTTACAAATGTTGTGAGATGTACTGCACATGTGGATTACTTAGAAAACTCCTCTGAAACAGTAACCAGTGCTCATAAACACTGGGTCATCTTTTCATCCCCAACAATTTCAATCATTATGAGAAGGTGCATACCCAAGATTTTCCTGTTTCTTATAGTTCTATGTTGTGATCCATGCTCCTGTTGTTTTGGCTTTCTATTTTAATATTATAGGTCATCTTCTTTGAATTTGGATTTTTTGATTGAATAATTTCATACAGCTATACAGTACATTCTAATAATTTTACCTAATTTTTACTCAATCATTATGCTTTCTTTTCCACTGGCACCTGTCGAAATGAGTCTGTGTACTGCTTCATCCCTTCTTTTTGTGTGTGATCTACTGAGTTTAGAGTTAGCTCTCCAAGCAGAGAAGAAATATTGTCCAGTGGAGCATGAGCCATTATCAAAGATTAAAACACGGAAGAAATTCTTATTGAATAATCAACACCTGCCTGAAGGTGCAGTCTCTAGGCAGTGAAAAAGAAACAAACCCACTGTATCAGCAACAGCATAAAACCATACAAGATACAGAAATATATGACAAAATTAAAATTACATCCCTTAATACAACACCAATGATCAAAGAACTAAAAATGACAGAATTTGCTACATAATTATCTGGTTGGAGTAATTTTTTGTTTTTGTTTTTGTTTTGTTTCTGGAAATAACTAAACTAGAAAAGAATTGAAAGAAGTAAGTTTATTGATTATGAAATTAGTTTAAATCTATATATTTCAGTATGAAGTATGGGTTACACTAATGGTTGGACATAAAAAATAATATTTGGGTATGAGGAAATAAAAATGTTTTTTGTGGATTAATAAAAATAGAATTATTTTACTGTTAGAAAACAACGCTACTTTGAGAAATGTTTTACATTCACTTTTTAACTGAATATTAAGTATTATAATTGCATAAACATATTTATAAATGTACAGAAGTATGGCATTTTGGTCTACTTTTGAGCAAATTAATTTTCAATATAATAAATTCATTTTAAAACTCTAGAATGTCAAAAATACAAAATATGAAGTTAAGCATTCTTTTTATAATGGGTATGTATACTCTGTTGTTTGGACTAAACTGATCTTTTTGATATTTCACTGTATTAACTGCCAGAGACAAAATAAATTGCTCCTGTGGCAGCAGTCTCAAAAATATCCACAAAATTAAGACCTTTTAGACTCAGACTTCATTATAGCTGCTTCATACCAGGACTCTCAGCACTCTGGAGGTCCAGACCTTCCAGGATCACTATCACTTTTATAGAAAGTTTAGCCTGTATTACATCTTTCCTTATATCAAAATAAGGAGAAATTAAAAAAATGCAAGTAAAGTTAACATAAAATGTATATCAAATTAACAGGGCAAGAAGAAAGAAAGAGAGAGGGAGAGAATGAAAGGGGGAAAAGATAGGTAGAGAGAGATAAAAAGATAGACAAGGACAGAGAAGGACAGACACAGAGAGAATACAATAGAGAGAAAGAGAGAATAACATTTCAATACAAAGAAAAAAAAGAAATTAATGATCATAAAGATAAAAAGTAAAAAAAAAAAAAAAAACGAAAGCAAGATTAAAAGAATGAAACAATGACAAGAAAACAAAGGGGACCTTCCCTTGCTGCCCTCTGCTGTCCAAAATACTTGATGCTTAATGTGTGGGTCTCTACAGAATTTACAAAGTTTCTATATACTGTTAGGTGATAGAGATACAGAAGTGAACTGAGAAGACTAATGAAACTTCATTGCTATTTGTATGAACAAGGAACAGCGTTAAATTTAATATATGAAAACATGCTCTGACAAAGTGACATTTTAGATTAAGATGATAACATTTAAGGGAGAAAATAATATAAACCATAGAGCATTCTGAGAATCTAGTCACTACTTGGATTCTTATCAAAATAAATTTCAGTGAATACACTGGGAAGACGTGTCAGCGGGTAATGAACTTGCTTTGCAATCATTAGTTTGGAATGCTAGAAAACACATAAAGCCAGATACAGTGACAAGTACCTCTTTCTCTGGTATTCCTCAAGGGGGATAGAAACAGAGATAAGAAATTCCAGTGTCTTCTTGCACAGACTGTCTGGAATAGACAGAGTTGAGTAATGTGAGATTGCCTCCAAAACTCATATGATAAGGACTGATATGTGAAATTGTCTTATAACTTGCAGTCACATAGAAAGGCACATGTATTCATACCCACTTACATATGTGTAATCATATGAAACACATGCAACTGTTAGAAGGAACATGGTCTATTATCATTTAACAATCTACCCAAAATCTTTATTATTGCTTGATAAATCTTAATATTTCAGCCTAGCAGAGAATAAGGAGCTAGGAGTAAAAGACAAAATGTGTGTGTGTGTGTGTGTGTGTGTGTGTGTGTGTGTGTGTGTGTAAAAGTCTTTTTTTTCTTTTTTTTTATTGTATATATTCTATATTTACAATTCATTTCTCTTTTTCTGGTTCCCCACCCCCAAAGGTCCCACATGTTCTTTTCCCTCCCCCTGCTCCCGCATCCACCACCTCCCACTTTACTGTTCTTGTACTCTCCCACAATGATGTTTTGGTCCATTCTAGCACCAGTGTCCACTCCTTTCTTCTTGTGAGACATCACTTGATATGTGATTTGTGTCTTTGGTGTTCCAAGCTTCTAGGCTAATATCCACTTATCAGTGACTGTATACCATGGGTATTCTTTTGAGACTGGGTCACCTCACTTAGTATGATGTTCTCCAGCTCCATCCATTTCTCTAAGAATTTCATGAATTCATTGCTTCTAATGGCTGAATAGTACTCCATTGTGTATATATACCACATTTTTGTATCCATTCCTCTGTTGAGGGACATCTGGGTTCTTTCCAGCTTCTGGCTATTATATATAAGGCTGCTATGAACATAGTGGAGCATGTATCCTTATTGCATGCTGGTGAATCTTCTGGGTATATTCCCAGGAGTGGTATGGCTGGGTCCTCCGGAAGTATCACGCCCAGTTTTCTGAGGAACCGCCATACTGATTTCCAGAGTGGTTGTACCAGCTTGCATTCCCACCAGCAGTGGAGGAGTGTTCCTCTTTCTCCACATCCTCGCCAACACCTGATGTCTTCTGAGTTTTTAATCTTAGCCATTCTGACTAGTATGAGGTGAATTCTCAGGGTTGTTTTAATTTGCATTTCCCTAATGACTAGTGATGTTGAACATTTTTTAAGGTGTTTCTCAGCCATCCAAATTTCTTCAGGTGAAAAGTCTCTGTTTAGCTCTGTACCCCATTTTTGGATAGGGTTATTTGGTTTTCTGGGGTCTAACCTCTTGAGTTCTTTGTATACATTGGAGATTAGCCCTCTGTCGGATGTGGGGTTGGTGAAGATTTTTTCCCAATTTGTTGGTTGCCGATTTATCCTTTTGACAGTGTCTTTTGCCTTACAGAAACTTTGTAGTTTTATGAGGTCCCATTTGTCTATTCTTGTTCTTAGAGTATAAGCAATTGGTGTTCTGTTCAGGAATTTTTCCCCTGAGCCGATGTTTTCAAGGGTCTTCCCCAGTTTCTTTTCTATTAGTTTTAGTGTGTCTGGTTTTATGTGGAGATCCTTGATCCACTTGGAGTTGAGTTTAGTGCAAGGAGATAAGAGTGGATCAATTCTCATTCTTCTGCATGTTGACCTCCAGTTGAGCCAGCACCATCTGTTGAAAAGGCTATCTTTTTTCCACTGGATGTTTTCAGCTCCTTTGTCGAAGATCAATTGGCCATAGATGTGTGGGTTCAATTCTGGGTCTTCGATCCTATTCCATTGATCCGCTTCCCTGTAGCTGAACCAATACCATGCAGTTTTTAATACCACTGCTCTGTAATATTGCTTTAGGTCCGGGATAAACTAACGCCAGAGATAAAGAGATGGCAAAAGGCAAACGTAGGAATGTTATTAACAGAAATCAAGGCAATATGGCACCATCTGAACCCAATTCGCCAACCACAGCAAGTCCAGGATACCCCAGCACACCAGAAAAACAAGAGTTAGATATAAAAGCACAGGTCATGATGCTCCTAGAGGAACACAAAAAAGACATAAACAAATCTCTTAAAGAAATGCAGAGGAACATCAATAGGGTAGAAGCTCTTACAATCCAAACACAAAAAAACACTTAAAGAACTCCAGGAGAATATGGGCCATCAGACAGAAACCAATAAAGAGGAAATGAGAAAATCAGTTAAAGAAATGCAGGAGAACTTGAAACAACAGGCAGAAGTCATGAAAGAGGAGCACAAAAATATATTAAAAAATTACATGAAAACACAAACAAACAAATGATGGAACTGAGCAAAACCATCCAAGATCTGAACACAGAGGTAGAAACAACTAAGAAATCACAAAAGGAGGCAACCTTGGAGATAGAAAACCTTGGGAAGAAATCAGGGGTCGTAGATGCAAACGTAAAAGTCTTATATTATCACAGAGTATTTCCTGTCCAGACTCATGTATTGCAATGTTTAAAATGTCTGATATTTCATAACATGATATCATTCATAAAGAGAGCTTCTGCAGTTAAAATTAGGAAAATTAATTATTGTGTTTCTTAATGCAATGTTACTTATGCCTACAAAAATTATTCAAATGTAGACATAGATAATAAAAAATATATGAATGCAGTAGAGATATAGAATTTTCTCTAACAAACCCAGAAACAGTAAAGGTTGCTTTCCACTTGATGTGCTGAAGTATGTTAGGAAAGAGCTACACAGGATCTGTTGAAACTGCATTACCAATGTGGTAGCATGGAGAAGTAAGGACTGTAGCAGGCAATTAAGTCATGTAGGAAGAGCCATCGGGAATAGGATTAGTGATCCAATAAAACAGATGGAGAATAAATTAGGTCCCCTTTGCCTTGATGTAGCATCTATCCTCTCTGTGGGAAGCAGCACTGGGAGTCCCATCTTAGAAACAGAAACCTGCAGTTCCTCAGAAACTAAAACATGCAACGCTCTAATCTCCTGTTTCCCTTTTGCCAGAAGAGGGCAACTAGATTTCTCATCTAAGGTTGATTAGAGCAGAATAAACAGATAATCATAAAGAGACAGACAGCAGATGATCTCCACATCCTTCAATGATAGCTTCTTGCTAGGGAAATCTATTCCATCAAATTCTAGTTTGTACGTCCTTAACCTTCAGTGTTTGGGCACAGTTTTGCCAGCATCCAGTTGTAAAGAGAAACTTACTTAAACTCACTTCCATGTGGCTAGTGCCTTTTATTGAGCTACAGAGGCTAGGCCACTATTGAACGAATAAAGACAAATCTTAATATACTCTACCACAAAACAATGAATATCTTAGTCATTTTTAAATCTGGGATTCCATTTTATTCCATAGTATTGTGGAAACAAATCCAAAAAATTAGGAAATGGAAAATTTAATAAGCTACAGATTATAAACCAGTGGCTACAAGAGAGAGCATCCAAGCTGTAACACTGCCATTGTGGATCTTATACTGACAGGGGTATTGTACTTGTACTGTAGTTACAAAAATGTATAAGTGAAGTTAGCACAAATTAATTCTTTATTCCAAGATTTAAGAGTTTTAATGACAATTACATGTTTGTTCCTCTGCAAAATGACTCGTGAGCCCCGTTTGTCACCACGAGGCCCTGTTTTATCTCAACGAAAAGAAAAGATAATGGTCATTATCATCTTTTCAAAACTTTAGCACACTGAACGCTGATGATAAGCAAGGGGTTTAAAAAGTAATCACAAACAGATTTGTTTTCTTAAAATCTTTATAGAAAAATATCATGGGAAAATATACATTTTATTGCTACTATCAAGAATCATTATTGTCCCATTTAACATGTTAAATAAAGTACATACGAAGGAGTTGCTCAGACAAGAGGAATAATTAGTGAGGGAAAAATGGTAATGTGTGAAATTAGGTATGACAGAAGGTTTCTGACACAAGACATTAAGAGAAAAGAAAACAGAATGAGAAAATCCCCATCCTTCCCTATTAAAGGACAAAAATCAAAGAAATTCTCCTGGCTAATCATGGGGGATTTTTCCTTCTTTTTTCACTAGGGGCTTCATGTCACTTCTATCTCAGAGCAGAGACAGGAGGATGTAATGGACATGAGAGACTTAACTGTCCTTTCTTATTCTAATAACTTGGTATTTAACTTCTGATTAAAAACTGTTGTGTAGCAGGAGTCACACAGTAAAGAAAAGAAAGAAGTATCAAATATGAGAAGTCACAAAGTCACAAAGCAGATTAGGTTGGAAGGCACCTTCCACAGCTCTCTTTATAGCTCTTTTAATTGTGTCAATCCTTCTCTTTCTGTGCAAGTGATACCATGATTTCAAGTTCCTCAGTGTTTTTTTTTTTTTTTTATTTGAAAACATCTTGGAAAGGACCCAAGGAACCGAAGGGGTTTGCAGTTCCATAGTAGGAACAACAATATGAATCAATTAGTACCCCCAGAGCTCCCAGGGACTAAACTACTAACCAAAGAGTACACATGGTGGAACCCATGGCTCCAGATGCATATGTAACCGAGAATGGCCTTGTTGGACATCAATGAGATGTGAGGCCCTTGGTCCTGAGAAGGCTTGATGCACCAGTGTAGTGAAATGCCAGGACAGGGAAGGAGGAATGGGTAGGATGGTGACCAGGGGGAAGGGGGATAGGATAGGGGATTTTTGGGGGGAAACGAAAAAAGGAGATAACATTTGAAATGTATATAAAGAAAATATCTAATAAACAGAGGGAAAAGAAAAGAAAAGAAAAGAAAAGAAAAGAAAAGAAAAGAAAAAAACTAAATATCTTTGTTCTTTTTTTAAATTTGTTTTCTTTCAAACTATACATACCAAACACAGTTTCACCTCACTTCTCTCCGACTGAAAACCATCCCATGGGCAAGAACCATTCCCTGGTACTATTAATTATACTCTCTTAAGCTTGCAGACAGGAACCTAACATAACTGTCCTCTGAGAGGCTCCACCCAACTGCTAATGCAAAGACATGCAGAGACTCACCCACATATTAGATGGAGCTCAGGTAGTCTTACAGATATGTTAGCAGAAAGATTGAGGGACCCTAAGAGAATAGCGACTCCATATGAAAACCAATAGTCAACTAACATGGACCCCTGGGGTTTCCCAGAAACTAAATCACCAACCAAAGAGCTAGCACCAGCTGAACCTAGGCCCCCTGCACATATATAGCAGATGAGCAGCTTGGTCTTCATGCAGATCCTCCAACAACTGAAAGAGGGGCTGTCCCTGACCTTGTTGCCTGCTGGTCTATAAATCCCACACCACTATATGTATAATTTTATCTAACCTCAGAGGGAAAGGATGTGCCTAGTCCCACAGACACAAAGGAGGGCTTTGCCTTCTCAAAGGAGAAGAGGAAAGAGGAATGGGGAAAGGACTTTTGTTTGGGTGGGGGGACCGGGAGGAAAGAAAAGGCTGATATTATTATAAAAAAGATGTATACATTAATTATATCCAAAAAGGCAGTGTGAGGATTTTGAGATTTTTAACTTAGGAAAAATGTTTTCCCATTGGTATATGTATACACACACATCTGCAGGGTGTGTGAAAAAGAGGCTAATGACGTGATTAAAGGGTAGGTGAGGTTTCAAAGTAGGGAAAATTTTTTATTATGGTTTTTCACAATATTTATTATATAAAGATTTGCTGTTATGTAGGACATGTCCTTGATACTTGAGATCATCCAAACTTAGTTATTGTTCATATTTTATTTTATCTATTTGGTACTCATTCCATAGTGACTATGTTTTGATTTTCACTCTTATTTCCCATGATACTAATAAACTAGAGATCACTTTATATTTTCATGGTCATTGATTATCTGGCTTCGTGAAGCACCATAACAATCTATTTTACACTGCTTTGTGGTCTTGTTTTTATTTTCAATGTATAAAATTTCATGGCCTACTTTTGAATTTCTTGGTCGTTTGTATTCTGTGGTGTTTTCACTGCATAGCTGGCCTTCTGTTTTCCTTCATTTGTGATGGGTAAACCTGAGCCTCTTATTTGAAAGTTGCAGGAGAAGTGTTATTACCTCTCATTCTCCTTTGGACCACCTATTCTGCTTCAAGTTTATGAAGATTTTTCTCATATTTATTATTAGTTTGCCTTTGATATTTGACATTTTGCCTTTGCCATTTATATCCACACTGCACAGAGGATTGATTTTTTTCCCTTTATGATGGGAAGCACAGGTCATGTCTTATATTTTAACTATGGATATGGCTTTACTTTGCACAGCTCACCGAAAAGGCTGTTCTTTATCCATGTCTCTGCATGGTCACTTGTCACACCGTGAGTATACAAAGGTATCTGTGCAGCTTCCTTGTCTCAGGATGTCCTTGCATGCACGCAGTGTCTTGTTTCTTGTGCCATGATGAGTAATTTTCACAGCTAATTATTTTAATTTGTTCAGCCATGCTTTTCTTTGTGCATGGTCTTGCTATTTTCTTTTACTGAAGATATTTTTTTATAAAATATATTCTCATCAAGGTTTTCTCTCCCATAACTCCTCTCAGATCCTCCTTACCTCCTCCCACCCAATTCCACTCAAGACATAAAAGTAAATAAGCCAGAATACAATAAAACTACAAACATGAAATTGAAGACACACACACACACACACACACACACACAACACACACACATATAAAAACAAAACCAATTAAACACAGAATTAGAAATAATAATATACAAACAAAATACCAGAAAGACAAAAACAAACAAAAAATGCCCCAAAATATGATATAAGACAAAACAGGAATAAGCATATACATCCTTGCTATTATTTGGCCATCCAAATATATTTAAGAATCAGCTGGATTTATTTAAAACTATAGATCATTTGGAAAGCGTTGTTATCTGAATAGTTAATTTTCCTTTTATTCTTTTTTGGCATATTTATCTGTAAATAAATAAACTTCATTTGATTGCTAGCTGTTATGTAGTGACTGCTGGACTGATTAACCTGTTATATAATTTATTTGAAAATTAGGTTGTATTATTTCATAAGCAATTGCTTATTTGTACATAATGGGTTCATTTTATTCTTTCACAATGCTTATATATATGCAGGATCTACTTTTATTATATGAATTAAGATTGTAATATACATAAAAGAGTGCTAAGAGGAAATATTTTTGTTTTATTCCCAATTTTAAGTGTGGTGCCTTGAAAATATCCTCATCAAATGTGATATTTCCTGTCATTTATATGTAGCTTCTCTTAAAGTGTCTTATAATTTCTTTGCTATTTTAACTTTATTTAAAATATTTATAAAAGAAGTTAAATGATTATATTTTCAGGTTTTTTTTCTTGTTATAACACTTGACTTAAGAGCTAAATCTACCTTTTATCCCCGTAATGACTAAAATATTTGTAACTTCTCTTTTATCATTATCTGATATTTTTATGAGCTTGTTAGTTGATATTTGTTAAAGGCTTTTGAAAATATATTTAGAAATTAGATTAATTTCCAATTAAAATAGTATTTTTCATAGTTTTGTACTGTGTAAACAGAGTCTTAGAAAATAAATTGAAAAGCATTTCCCTTTTATTATGTGATCTAATGACACTTATGGAAGATGAGTATTGTTTCTTTTAATTTACAAGTTAGTATGTATCATTCCCAAGTTTTTCTTTTTCAATAAGAATGTTTAATGATTTTACTTTTGTAAAAGAAAAACAAGATTATTTTATTTCTATAATTCTTTCTGGTTAAATTACGATAAATGTATAAATTATCTACTTCATTAGAAATTTCATTTTTATGATTATGAATTTAGTTTTGTGTGTATGTGTATTTTATAAGCATGTTCACATTGGGGTGAATATATATGTGTATAACTGTCTGGAGGCCAAATTATATTGTCAGTGTTTTCTCTATTTCTTTCCAATCTGTTCTCTGACATACGGTTGCTCATTGAACCTGCCACTCTTCAATTTGGCTAGCCTTTTGGCCAATGATATTTAGCATTTTCCCAGCCAGCAGGATCATAGAAATATCCTTAGGTTTTATCTGACCCTGGGGACACAACCTTAGCTCTTCATACTTGAATAACACACAGTCACTACGGTTTCCATCTTCTCAGTGTTATACATTTAACAATTCTAATATAAGATTATTCATGTTTTTCTGCAATAGTCCAAAAGTAAAACAAAACACACAAAGAAAAAACCCTTCTCTTGTTTATAAGATACAAGCAGAGAATGAAGCTAAACCTGGGGGTCATGAAAAACTGTTTGGGGTATATGTTTGTTGCAGGTTTCTTTATTCTGGTGTCTTTAGTTCCAAAGCTCAGTTTCAACCCAAACAGGTAGTCCTGTGCTTTTACATCATCTATAGCACAAGTCACCCAAATGTGGGGATTACTATGAAGCAAATGCTGCTGCAGCATTTATAACTTAAAAGAGTAATTATTCTGGTCATGTATTGGTCATATTAGTTTCCGTGCCTCTGCTAACCTCCAAGAAATTCAAACTAAACCTGAAGAATAAAGGAGAGTGTCATGGTGGGAGTGGTCTTACAGGGACCAATTTGTGGATTAAATTATGGAGCTCCCATTAACTAATTTGAGAGGAGATGATCTTTGTTAGTATTTGAAAGAACATTGAACTATGTAAGCACAGAGGAGGATTCAGAAAGCAATGAAGGACAGTGAATAACAGACATAATTTCCAGAGAGTGACACTAACTTATGTACACAGAAATAGACAAACAGATATACAGATGCCACATATATTGGGTCATAATTTAGTCAAGTGTCTAATAGTGGTTATGATGTTGATCTCTGAGCGCAAAGCACAGACAGATCAAGATGTTAATTTTTGATTGTTTCTTCCATTTGCTGTACCACAGTTATTAGTAGTAACTCAAATAATTTATCAGTTTCACTTTACCCATAGATGAAATTCAGATAATGTCATGTTACAGGCTTATGGTGATACACAGTATTTGGTTTTTTTGTTGTTGTTTTATTTTTATTTTCTATATTCTTTGTTTACATTCCAAATGCTTTCCCCTTTCCCAGCTCCCCCCTTACCATATGTCCCATAAGTCCTCTTCCATCTGCCCATTTCCCAAATCACTCCCCCTCCCATTTCTTTATTCTGTTACTCCCCTATGCTACTGGATCAAGTCTTTTCAGGACCAGGGCCCTTTCCTCCCTTCTTCTTGGGAATCATATGATTAGCTAATTTTGTCTTGAGTATTCAGAGCTTCTGGGCTAATTAATATCTACTTAGTGATTGCATTTCATGTGTATTATTTTGTGATTGGGATAGCTTTCTTAGGATGATATTTTCCAGTTCCAACCATTTGCCTACAAATTTCATGAATTCATTATTTTTAATTGCTGAGTAGTATTCCATTGTATAAATATACCACATTTTCTTTATCCATTCCTCCACTGAGGGGCATCTGGGTTCTTTCCACCTTCTGGCTATTATAAACAAGGCTGCTATGAACATAGTGGAGCATGTGTCCTTTTTGCCTGCAGGGGAATCTTCTGGGTATATGCCCAGACTGCCTGTACTAACATGTTTGTCTACACTAGTCTTCATGATATATATTATGATTTGAATGGTTAACCTAGTTAGCTTTAAACCTCAACTTGCCATACACTAGAGTCCTCTGATAAGTCAGACACAGTGTAGGAACTGCTTCGAACATATTGCTCTGTGGGCCTGTCTTTGGGAGATCATTTTATTTATGAATTGATGTAGAACATCCCAGGTTACTGTAAACACAATCATCTATAGGCAGGAGAAAAATGTTTAAGAAAGCTAGCTAAGGAAGAACCTATGATCTAGACAAAGCATGGGCCAGCAAACACCTTTCCTCCATGGATCTTGTCTGTAAGTCCCTGGCTTTGCTTTCTGCCCTGGCTCCCCTCAGTGATGGACTAGATTTGGAAATATAATCCAAAAAATTATTTTTATCCACAAATTGTTTTTGGCCATGGTACTTGCTTCAATAACGACAAAAAGGAAATGGAAAAAGAAAAGGAATAAGAAACAGGATAGAAAAAGTAGAAACAAAATTGCAGCTTTTAAAAAAAATTTTTCATCTTATTCCATTTAGTGAGCAGAGAGTAATGATTGGCACATGGATATGTTTTAGTTCCCTAAAGGCAGAGTCAGAGGAGGGATATAGTGTGCTCCTCTGTAACTGAGTAAGCAACAAACAGCTGAAGTCAAAGTTGACAAGGGATGACTGAATGCACAGGAGGGAAAAGAGGATTAGCTTTCAGCAACAAAATTCCTTTTCTCAAGATTATAATGCCCAGAGTTCCCACGAAGTCTTAAATTTATTAGTGTTTTGGCAATCATTCTTGGTATTCTGTAACAAATTGGTGTCTATATAATAATTTATAAAGAGAAACAGGAAACAATAGACTTTACTCGTCTTCATAATTTTTAATAATATATAAAATGTAACTGCATATTACTTACTTTTTAAATTTACTATTTTCCCTCCATAAGTTATTGTCCATATACATTGTAATATCCCCATACAAACAAGCCACAATAACTCAGCATATCTGTTGAATCATTCATTTATGATATGTTATAGACTACAAATGCCTTTGAATATCATAAAAAAAGAAATTGAAATATAATACAGTATTTATACTGTTTTCTTTTTTAATTTTTAGATCAGGAAAACATGTGTTTTGATATTTGAAAACTTCTATTTCTTCCAATTGTAAGTCACCAGCATATGTCAAATACTCATAAGGAAGGTTTCATAATACACAAGCTACACATAGTGACTTATTGTGAATACCAGTACATGAAAATATGCAATAAAATTTTCAAACATATGTCAAGCAATCAAATCATATGTCAAAGATCAAATCAAATCTTCAACATTTACATTACAGAAGCACAGTGAAAAATCTGCAAATACTTCAGCTGCCTTGCTTCATGCCTAAGAGAAATCAGGTACTATAAGCTACATAGGGAAGTATATAATGCTAAGGCTATCTGTTTAAAACCTCAAAAAAGTAGCTACAGAAGATCGGGATAAGTAGTTAAAACCATGTATTCCTCTTCCAGAGAGCTTTCTATCACTGGGTGGCTAAAAAACTACTTAATTCCACTTCCAGGGAGTACTCGATACTTCTGGCCTTGATCTACAGCACACATCAAAACACATCCATCAAGACACACACACACACACACACACACACACACACACACACACACACACTGAATGTAAACCTTTAAAATTACATTACAACTATGAAGCTAGAATTTCCAAAACAGAATAGCTAAAATATATATTTCAGTTCCTTGGCAAATAACCTAGCTTTATCTTCTATGTTCAAACTTTCCCATAGATGCCCTTCAAGAATTTGTTGGTTTAAACTAAATATTCTCAGTCTTACTAGCCTGTCGTTGTCACTCCCACTCCTTGGTCCTTTTCATCCTACCTTTCCATATCATTTGCTTTCCAAACAAATCTTCCCAGTATTTTCATATGTATAATCTCTCCACCTCCATGGTTGATTAGATTTTCCAATTTTAGTTATAGTGTGCTTTTTTACATAAAATTTCTACCTTCATCATACCTTACTTTTCTCATTTATTGGGCGTAAGTATACTCTGGCCCAGATATAAGGTAAGATAACTGCAAATCATCACATATTCCATCTCTCCTTTAAATCCAATCTTATACTCGCATGGGTAGTTCCACAACATAACACCTGCTGCAATCTCCCCTTCTTCTCTACCCTTGTCTCCATGAATAATATAGACTACTAACTATTCCCCTCCACACATATCTCTTTATTCCAGCCCCTAATTCCAGCAGGAATTTTCTGGGAACCCCAGGCCATCTTGGCCAGAAAAGCATATAGGCTAACTGAATATAACTGCCTATCCTCCTGTCTGTACCAAACCCCTACTGAGACTTTCACCTACATTCAGGCCCACTTCCCCAGGGTCACAACATCAGAATGGCTAAGATCAAAAACTCAGGTGACAGCAGATGCTGGTGAGGATGTGGAGAAAGAGGAACAGTTCTCCATTGCTGGTAGGATTGCAAGCTGGTACAACCACTCTGGAAATTAGTCTGGTGTTTTCTCAGAAAATTGGACATAGCACTACCTTATGACCCAGCTATAACACACCTGGGCATATACCTAGAAGATGCTCCAACATGTAAGAAGGACACATAACATATTTATAAGCTGGAAAGCATTGAAATGTCCTTCAATAGAGGAATAGATACAGAACATGTGGTACATTTATACAATGGAATACTAACCATCTTTTAAAAAACAAAGACTTCATGAAATTCTTAGGCAAAAGCATGAATCTAGAAAATATCATCATGAGTTAGTTAACTCAGTCACAAAGGGTCACATATGGTATGCACTCTCTGACAATTGAGTATTAGACAAAGATTGTGGAATACCAATGATACAACTCATAGACCACATGAAGCTCTAGAGGAAGGGAAACCACAGAATGGATGCTTCAGTCCTACTTAGAAGGGGGAAAATAATCAAAATAAATAGAGAATTAGAAAGACTTGGAAGGAAGAGACGTGGGGAAGGGTAAAAGAGAGGAAGAATCAGGTATGAGAGGAGATGGAATAAATGTACAGAGGTCAAGAAAGGAACAGAGGTGTATAGCAATGGGAGATGGGGAACTGGATGTAACAACCAGCAAGTCCCAGATGCCTGGAAAGCAAGAGCCTCCCAGGATTCCACGGGGATGACATACACCACAAAGGGGAGGGAGAACCTGTAGAAAGCATATCTAGATGTTAGGCATGGACCCCAGTTGAGGAATGGGGCCACCTACATATCTTCAAAATTTTAACCCAGAAGTGCTCCTGTCTAAGGGGAATACAGGGACAAAGAGTGCAGCAGAGACTGAAGGAAAGACCATCCAGAGTCTGCCTCACCTGAGGATCCATAGCATATGCAGACACCAAACCCAGACACTATTGCCGATGCTAAGAAGTGCTTGCTAATAGTACCATGACACAGCTGTCTCCTCAGAGTTTCTGCCAGTTCCTGACCAACACAGATGTGAAGGCTAGCAGCCAACCATTTGACTGAGCACATGGATACCAACTAAGGAGTTAGGGGAAGGACTGAGGCGCTGAAACGGCCTTATGTGGCATCAATGGGAGAAGAGGCCAGTAGTCCTGTGAAGGCTTGATGCCCAGTGTAGACTGGTAGGGCAGTGAGGTGGGAGTGAGTAGATAAGTGCGGGAGCATCCTCATAGAAGGGGGATGGGATAGGAGATTTGCAGAGGGTAAACTTAGAAAGGGGATAACATTTGAAATGTCAATAAATAAAATTAATAAAAGGGAGAAAAGAGAAAAGAAGAAAAAACATTCTAAGATTTAAAAAACAAACCAAAGAAAAGCAACATGTATCTACAAACCCAGCCCCCAAGAAACTCTTAGAATGAAAACTCCCAACATAAAGATTAACTGCACTCAAGAACATACAAGGAATAAATCATCCCAATCATCAAATAAAAGGAGGGGGAACATACACAAACATGCACACACCACCACCACCACCACCACCACCACCACCACCACCACCACCACCACCACATAACAAATACTATAAATCAGTAGACACTGTGCAATCATATCGCTCACATTCAAGGTCTTCATCCCCAATTTAAGGGTACAGAATAACAGAATGGATAAAAAACAGTATCCATTCTTCTCCTGCATCTAGGAAATATACTTACTATCAAGGATAACTATCACTTTAAGATAAAGATAAAGGAAAATATTACAAGCAAAGGGATCTAAGAAAAAAGCTGCCATAGGCATTTTAGTATCTGACAAATAGATTTCAGATCAAACCTAATCAAAACAGATTAAGACAGAACATTCTTCAAAGGAAAATTCACTAAAACATTATATTTTTTAATTTATTTTACTTATTTTACTTATTCACTTTACATCCGAATCACTAGCCCTGTCCCCTCCCCAAATCCTTTCCTATCCCCTGTTTTTTTTTCTCCTCTGAGTGAGTAGGGGCCTTCCTTGTTATCCCCCTATGTAGGCATTTCAAGTCTCTGCAAGGCTAAGTTCTTCTTCTCCTATTGAAGCCAGGCAAGGCAGCCCTTCTAGACGAACATAACACACATATAGGCCACAGCCTTTGTGATTGCCTCCACTCCAGTTGTTCAGGACCCACATGAAGACCAAGCTGCACATATGCTACATCTGAGCAGTGAGGCCTAGGACCAGCCCATGTATAATATTATAAATTTTAACATTTGTGCCACAATTTCAAAAAAACCCACATTCCTAAAAATACATGACTAGACTTCAAATCACATATTGACCCTCATACACTGATAATAGGAAAATATCAGTTCCCCACATTTTGCCAATAAACAGGTAATCCTGACAAAAACTAAACAGAAAAATGCTGGAGGTAACAGAGATTAAAAACCAAATTGACCTAAAAATATACAGAACATTACACCCAAACACAAAAGAATATACCTTCTTCACAACAACACCTCTTGGAACTTCCTGCAAAGTGGACCATGTTCTATGTATGACACAAAGAAAATCTCAAGAGATACAAGAAAAGTAGCAAAACACCTTAAATTCAATCTGACAAACAAGAATTAAAACTGAATATTAACAACAGAAAAAAGAGAAAGCATAAAATCTCATGGAAACTTAATAACTTTTTGTAGAATGAAAAATGAGTCAAGACAGGAATTAAGACTGATAAGTGGATATTAATGAGCCCAGAAGCCCTAAATACTCAAGGCACAATTAGCAAGTCAAATGATTCCCAAGGAAAAGAAAGGAGAGGACCCTGGGCCTGTAAAGATTGGATCCAGTTTTGTAGACCCAGAACAGAGAAATAATGGGGAGGGTGGGAATGATTGGGGAATAGTTTTGGGGGAGAGGAATTATGAAGTGTTAAAAGGACCTATCATGACTCCCCCCAGAAAGAACTAACCAACAAGCAGCTGAAAGTGTCAGATGCAGATATTTGCATCAATCCAATGGCAGAAGCTGCTGGCCCCTTTGGTTAAATTAGAGGAAAGCTGGAAGAAGCTGAGGAGTAGGATGACCAGGTATGAGGACAAGCAATCTCAATTAACCTGGATGCCACCCCCCCATGAGATCTCTCAGACACTGGTCCACCAACCAGGCAGCATGAAACAGCTGATATGAGGCCCCCAATACATATACAGCAGAGGACTTCCAGATCTGGGTTTAATCAGAGAAGATGCACCTAATCATCAAGAGATTGGAGTGCTCAAGGAGTTTAGAGGTAGGTCTGGTGGAGTGGGGGTTGGGGGTGAGGACATTCTCGTGGAGACTGAGGGGAAGGAAGACTTATAAGACATGGGACAGTCAGAGTGTAGACCAAGAGGGGGATAAAATCTGGAGTGTAAAAAAAACTAAATAAAAATTTTAAAAATGAAGAAAAATAAAGATCTCATTATTAGCAATTTACCAGAACACCTGAAAGTTCAGGGGATAAAAAAAGGAAAAAAAATACACCCAAAGGGACTAGATAGTAAGTAATAATCATTCTCAGGTCTGAAAACAATACATTAGAAACAAATAATAAAAAATAAATATAATGAATTATTAGCTTACTAATAAGACAACTGAAGGAGATCAAGTGGATACAAATTTTATC
Source organism: Apodemus agrarius (assembly GCA_964023405.1). NCBI lineage: Eukaryota > Metazoa > Chordata > Mammalia > Rodentia > Muridae > Apodemus > Apodemus agrarius. The sequence goes on from OZ030007.1 coordinate 122,442,082, forward strand.
TCATTATTAGCCCTTAAGAATATACTTGTTTTCAAAATAGATTAAGAAGGGGGTGGATTTGGATGAGAGGAGAAGAAGGAAGAAATAAGGAAGTAGAGGGAGGAAGAATAGTAATAAATGTCTTACAATAAAATGTTTTCAATCAAAGGAATAATGTCTAGGCAAATACTTGACAAAATTATATCTATTAGCAATAATTACATATTTTACAATTACATTACATCTCTTAGCAGTCACAAGAATGCAGGATGATTTAAACAACGGTTTTGTGGTCCAGCCTCTGAAATCTCTTTATTTTTCTTAAATATCTCAGCTCCGATATAGGCTCTTGAATTTTCTACTGGGAATCAGAACATCTACACTGGCGTCTCACTCCCCCACATTATACTCATTGCACACAGTATCTGGTTTACACTGATTTATTCCAGAAGGTTCCCTGGGGTTGCTAGGAGACTGTCCTGCCTCTCCTTCACTTTTCATATAGAATTAGTATTTCAAAGGATAAGGTTGAACCTAAGGGTCTAGGAGGGCTGTAAGCGGAATCAAGTAGTGACAGCAAGACTGTGGCACAGATAATGTCTCCCTAGACGCATCCTATTCTTCAGATAGACACAACATATATATGCAAAGATAGATGGAAAAGAATGCTGTGTGCTGTCCTCAATACTATATATTCGGTCACGATCATTCACCATGATCAAGTAGGCTTCATTCCAGGAATGCAGGGATGGTTCAATATACGGAAATCCATCAATGTAATCCACTACATAAACAAACTAAAAGAAAAAAACCACATGGTCATCTCATTAGATGCTGAAAAAGCATTTGACAAAATTCAGCATCCTTTCATGCTAAAAGTCTTGGAAAGAGCAGGAATTCAAGGCCCATACCTAAACATAGTAAAAGCAATCTACAGCAAACCAGTAGCCAACATCAAAATAAATGGAGAGAAACTTGAAGCAATTCCACTAAAATCAGGGACTAGACAAGGCTGTCCTCTCTCTCCATATCTTTTCAATATAGTACTTGAAGTTCTAGCGAGAGCAATCAGACAACATAAGGAAGTCAAAGGGATACAAATTGGAAAGGAAGAAGTCAAAGTATCATTATTTGCAGATGATATGATAGTCTACTTAAGCGATCCAAAAAACTCCACCAGAGAACTTCTACAGCTGATAAACAACTTCAGCAACGTGGCTGGTTATAAAATTAACTCAAGCAAATCAGTAGCCTTCTTGTACTCAAAGGACAAGCAGGCTGAGAAAGAAGTTAGGGAAATAACACCCTTCACAATAGCCACAAACAACATAAAGTACCTTGGCGTAACTCTAACCAAACAAGTGAAAGATCTGTATGACAGGAACTTCAAGTCCCTGAAGAAAGAAATCGAAGAAGACCTCAGGAGATGGAAAAATATTTCTTGCTCCTGGATTGGCAGGATCAATATAGTAAAAATGGCCATCTTGCCAAAAGCAATCTACAGATTCAATGCAATCCCCATCAAAATCCCAAATCAATTCTTCATAGATCTAGAAAGAGCAATTCTCAAATTCATCTGGAGCAACAAAAAACCCAGGATAGCTAAAACTATTCTCAACAATAAAAGGACTTCTGGGGGAATCAATATCCCTGACCTCAAGCAGTACTACAGAGCAATTGTGTTAAAAACTGCATGGTATTGGTACAGCAACAGGCAGGTAGATCAATGGAATAGGATTGAAGACCCAGAAATTAACCCACAGACTTATGGTCACTTGATCTTTGATAAAGGAGCCACAACCATCCGGTGGAAAAAAGATAGCCTTTTCAACAAATGGTGCTGGTTCAACTGGAGGTCAACATGCAGAAGAATGCGAATTGACCCACTCTTATCTCCTTGTACTAAGATCAACTCCAAGTGGATCAAGGACCTCCACATAAAACCAGACACACTGAAACTATTAGAAAAGAAACTTGGGAAGACCCTGGAGGACTTGGGCACAGGGGAAAAGTTCCTGAACAGAACACCAATAGCTTATGCTCTAAGATCAAGAATCGACAAATGGGACCTCATAAAATTACAAAGTTTCTGCAAAGCAAAGGACACTGTCAGAAGGACAAAACGGCAACCAACAAAGTGGGAAAAGATCTTCACCAACCCCACATCCGACAGAGGGCTAATATCCAATATATACAAAGAACTCAAGAAGATAGACCGCAAAGAACCAAATAACCCTATCAAAAAATGGGGCACAGAGCTAAACAAAGAATTCTCACCAGAAGAAATTCAGATGGCCGAGAAACACCTTAAAAGATGTTCAACATCATTAGTCATCAGGGAAATGCAAATCAAAACAACCCTGAGATTCCACCTCACACCAGTCAGAATGGCTAAGATTAAAAACTCAAGAGACAACAAGTGCTGGCGAGGATGTGGAGAAAGAGGAACACTCCTCCACTGTTGGTGGGATTGCAAAATGGTAAAACCGCTCTGGAAATCAGTTTGGCGGTTCCTCAGAAAATTGGGCATGTTACTTCCAGAGGACCCTGGCATACCACTCCTGGGCATATACCCAGAGGATTCCCCTGCATGCAATAAGGACACATGCTCCACTATGTTTATAGCAGCCTTGTTTATAATAGCCAGAAATTGGAAGCAGCCCAAATATCCCTCAAAGGAGGAATGGATACAGAAAATGTGGTATATTTATACAATGGAATACTACACAGCAATTAAAAATAATGAATTCATGCAATTTGTAGGTAAATGGTTAGACCTGGAAAATATCATCCTGAGTGAATTAACCCAATCACAAAAGAATGCACCTGAAATGCAATCACTGATAAGTGGATATTAATGAGCCCAGAAGCCCTAAATACTCAAGACACAAATAGCAAGTCAAATGATTCCCAAGAAGAAGAAAGGAGAGGACCCTGGGCCTGTAAAGATTGCTTCCAGTTTAGTAAAGAAACCGAGGGGGGAGGGGGAATTATTGGGGAACAGATGGGGGGGAGAGGAACTATGGGAACTATGGTGGGTGGGAACTGGGAAAGGGGAAAGCCTTTGGAATGTAAACATAGAATATAGAAAATAAAATTAAAAAAAAAAAGAATTAAAAAAAAAAAATTTTAAAGTTTCCAGTAAATACATAGAGAATGCTTTTCCTACTCTTTTCCTTTAGCCTGCATCTTCCCATGCTGTCAGTACCTGCCCCCTGCTGAAGTCAGGCAAACAATTCCAGCATAGAGATAACAAACATGTTTAACATTTTATAATAATCATATTCTTCTTGAAAATATTTGTATCCATGTACCTATTGTGTATTTCTAATTTTCCTTTTGGATCAGACTATACAGAGAATTCTTGCAGTTTTCAGTGAAAAAATAGTAATATTTTTAAAACAAAGAAACAAGTCTCATTAATTTAGAACTAAAATGTCAGAGGATTTGATGCTGTTGCATTTCAGCATGCTGAATGTGAAAAAGGCAGTGCCTGAAATAAGTAGACATAATAGAGACAAATAAGATTCACTTAAATTAAAAACGCTGAATGAGCCAGGAGGTGGTGGCGCATGCATGTAATCCCAGAACTTGGGAGGCAGAGGCAGGCAGATTTCTGATTTCGAGGCCAGCCTGGTCTACAGAGTGAGTTCCAGGACAGCCAGGGCTACATAGAGAAACCCTGTCTAGGAAAACCAAAAACAAAACAAAACAAAACAAAACAAAACAAAACAAAACAAAACAAATAAAAACCAAAAAACCAACCAACCAAACATACAAAAAAAAATGCTGAATTAATTAGCTGATACATCACTTCTTTACAAATATAGTGCATCTTTCATATAGTCATTTTTAGGGAATCAATACCATTGTGTCTGATACAAATGTGATCACATTCAGGATAGGCATAAAAGACCAGTTGGCCACCGCCATGTAGACTTCATTACAGGAAGGATGTGGATCCTCTATGACAGGATGTTTCTGCTATGATCACAATACATACTTGAGTGAAATTAAATAATCTAGAAGCTGTTTGTTCAAAAAAATCAAACAAGTAAGCAATATATGTTTTATCTATGAATTATAAAATCATTCTTTCAAGCAACAATTTAAAAACCCACAGATGGGCCAGGGCTAAGTATAGGTGGGAGTGCTCAGTCCTAAATGGACCCACAAGCCAAGGCTCAGAATCTATCTTCAAAGAGAAGGATGAGGAATATATGCCCCTGAGTATAGAGCTGAGTGCTTTGAAATGCTGTGTTTTGGGCATGATGTGGCCACTGCACTTGTGAACTCATAGAAGATATTATTATTTTGTAAAAAGACGTGCACAAGATCATGACAAAATTCTGATATGGAGGGGGTGGGTGCTTTTGCAGCCACAATTCATACTGAAAAATTATGAGTAATTGATAGCTTCTGGGAGAGGGAACATCATTCTTCTTCAGAAATTCAGCCTCTTCTTAGGGCAGTCCACTGGAGTGCTTCATGTTCATGTACTTATGAGCAGCATTAATTAGACATAGTGTGTTATTTAAAGAAATTACATGGATCCGTGAAACAGGAACATAACATTTAGAGGGGGGATCCAGAGGTTCCTGGAGCAGAGAGATCTGGTTAGTAGATATGAAAATATTCATTGTACACATCAATAAAATTCTCAAAAAAATTAAGGAAAATAAAGTAATAATGGAAATGATTTTGAATTAGTAAGAAAAATAACGACTCAAACATTATAAAGACTGTTTCTTCCTATATTATATAGCCTTAAAATGCTGCTTATTTCTTATTCTTCTTGTTGTTATTTACTCAAAGAAGTTATCTATAAATATATTATGTAGATATTTAGAATATTAAATGAGTAAATATTTTAAATATTAGGATATACCCATGTATAGAGAGTTATGAACTGTTTTTAAATAATATAGTTAATTAAGAAAAATCAGTTCATGTGTAGTAATATGGCAGGAGAAATAATTATACTTAAGACAGAATGTGTGGTTATGTTCTTTAATATGTTTGTTCTAAATATGCAAATGCCTAAGGACACTGAAGATATATGTGAGGCAGCCTATGTTCTAGCTGAAGATTATGCTTCCCCTTTAGCCTATACATTCTGAGAACAGTCACGCTAAAATTCTTAGAAGTAAAACATGCTATGCCATGTCTATCCTAGACCTTGTTCTGAAGACTTCATACTCAGAGTACCTTTTTTCTCCTTCAGTGCTACTTTGATAGCTCTGCAATATTTTAATTCCAGTAATATGTGTACTCTTTCCTGGATTTTGATTTATAGTTTCACATATGCATATAAATTATTTTGATCAAACTCACCCCTACTTTCAGTTCACAATGTTTTATTTCAACTTCTTACTTGTTTTTATTAAAGACAACTGAGTTCACCTATAAGCTGCCTGAATGTACATGGATGCAGGGCTTTCTACTGGAGAATGGGCAACCTCTCAGGGACCACCTGTATAAAAAAGGTGGTATTCCTGCTCCCAGGAGCAATTCAGTATCAATTATCAGTTCAGCTAAGGGTGAGACTTCATATCTCCTCCCCCTAAGAATGCTAGGTTTTGAATGAATTGAGCAAGTATTGTTCATACAGTCACAGTTGCAGAGTTCATTTGTGTAATGGATCTCTCATGAATATAATGTTTATCTTCAGTGTCATCTACCAGCTCTGGTTCTAATAGGCATTCCAGCCTTACTTTTGCAATGATCTCTGGGACTTAAAAGACAGGATGTGATATAGATTTTCTATTTATGGCTGAGCAATTCACAGTCTCCTGTTCTCTGCACATTGATTTTGTGGTTTCCTGTGTTAATCACCATTTACCAAATAAAGGCATAAGTAAGTAAGTAAATAAATAAATAAATACATACATACATACATACATACATACATACAAAATGCATGCAGCTACACTGGTGAGTGGTAAAATAAACAATTATGTTTATAAAGAAGAAAAACTCAGGGAAGAGTTTTATACCATGTCCACTTTTCAGCATAATAATATTAGTAGTAAGGCCTATGATTTTGCAAGGTATATGTTCTTGGCCAAGGTAATGGTACCATACCTGAGTTCTGGCTGGTTGAGTGAGTTTCAGGCAGAAAGTGGTTGGTTACTTTCATAATGTTCATGACAATACTATACCAGTGGGTATAATTTGCCAAACCAGTTATTTTAACTTGCAGGTTTAACAGCTGGCTATGACTGCCATTCAGTGGCATGAATAGCACCTTTCAGCACATTTTCCAGTGTGAAGGCTGGCTATTATGGATAGGGCTTACAAGAAAGTACCAACTTGGTTTCTCTATGTTCTATGAGTCAAGGATGGGGTGGCTTCAGTCATAAGGTTTATTATCAAGTTCTGGAGAGTATACAAGACCATTGACAGTAACCAATAATGTTTGGGTTCCCAAAGGAACCTATTGAAATAAAACAAATTATTGGATTATTCTTCTTCTTTGATAGTTTATCTTGCCTGGGAGAGTCATATTCCACCAGATAGACAAATAGACAGACAGATAGATAGATAGATAGATAGATAGATAGATAGACAGATAGAGATAGATAGATAGATGTAGATATAGATATAGATATAGATAGATAGATATAGGTAGATATATATTGAGAGAGAACAAGTACATGCAAGTATATATATATATATATGTAATATATATGTATATGTGTATATATATATATATATGAGACTGTATTTATAAATCTGTATAAATGTATTTATACATGGCCTTTTCAAAGGTTTTTATTGTTAGGTATGTTTCTCTATAATCCAACCTCTACCTGGCTCCTCTCATCTTCTACCCCATATAACCCTACCTACTACATTAATATTCTTTCTCCCTCTATGCCTCTGGTGTTCTCTTCCTCACTCCCTTGATATACTACAATTGCTCCTTCCTAGTTTCCTGACTTATGTGGATATTCCAACTATAACATCCACATTTAAAGCTTCAAAGCTAGATCTCACACATGAGAAAGAATCTGGCAATTCCACATTCAGGTTCTTCCTTCAGAAGCAGTTGTTCTAGTTCTGGTCATGTGCATGTAAGTTTCTTGATCATTTTTCTTTACATCTGTATAAAATGTCATTTTACATATAAACCACATTTGTATCCATTGACCAGTTGATGGACATCTGAGCTGCTTCCATTTCCTGCCATACTAAATAAAAGAGAAATGAGCATGAATGTGCAAGCATCTCAGTGCTATAAATAGAGGTCTTTGGTATATGCACAAGAGTGATATGGCTGGATCATGTGTTAAGTCTACTTCTAGATATGTAAGGAATCTATACATATATTTCTGCAGTGGCTGCTTCCACTCAATCTCTCACAGACAGTAAGTGTTTGTCTTTGTCCACATCCTCAGCATCATTCATTATCATTTAATTTTTATATTAACTACATGGCTATAAACTGAAATCTCAAAGTAGTTTTAATTTTCATTTCCTTGAGGACTAAGGATATTGAAGATGGTCTTGAATATTTATTACTTTATTCATTGTCTGCACAGAGGTTTTGCTAGCAAAGCTTAACTGTCATATTATTTTGCAAAAAAAAAAAAATTTCGGACATGCTCCCATCAACCACTGAGAATGTACCCATTAGCAAAGTACCCACCTTTGGAATGGGATGTGCTTATTTCATTTTATGTTTAAACTTAGAATATATGGTTGTTCATGTGATCATTCTGTTTGTAAATGCTTCTGGTGCTTTTATACTGGTTTTCATATTTGCAGCTCTATTATAAATTCCTGTCATCAATTTATAAGAGATCACTTTTCTACAGTCCTGATTTGACACATGTCTTTATTTAATTGATATTTCTCTATTGTATTTTAAGAGTACAGAGATTTACTTTGCAAACCATAATTGCTTTGGCTCTACATTTTTTACTAACTATTTCATGTTACTCTTAAAGACATTGTTTCATATCTTCAAAAGGTCTTGGTCTTACTTTCATATCATATGACTTCTCTGAACTTACTGAATCTACTCTTTTCTCTCTTCAGTTTTTGAGATGAGAAAGGGATTTTACATACAAAGAAAACATTGTATGAAAATAGTGACATTTTATTTTATTTAGTGTATTTGAATTTCTTCTACTTTCTAGATAAATTTTTCCAGTTAACACTTCGACTGGTATGTTGAATAGAAATAGTTACAGGTGGTATAGTTGTTTTTAAGACAAAAGACTTTAAACATTTTCATAAGTGACTTCATTATTAGCTCTGAGGTTATGAAATATGGTTTTTAAGAATCCTTTGGAGCCAAACAAAGGTGTTTAATAAACAATTTAATATATAGTTTTAGAACTAGAATGAGGAATGCTGAAGTCTTATATTTTGAGCTCTTCAAAACATTATCGCTATGAGGACTGAGGAACTTAAGAGCAAGCTTTAAAAGAAAAAAGAGTCTAGCACCAATCACCCAATCACACAAACCTGATACAGAGGGTGTCTTTAGAGAGCACTGTGGCCATTTAATGGAAAATGAAAGACTGTCAGAGAAACAGTAAAAAAAAAAATTACCTGAGTCCTCATACATACTGAAGGAAAAGCATTCAGGTGTTGAAAGTATAATAGCATCTAATGATTCTGAAAGGTCAACCATGGTAAAGACCTGGAAATGTCCATGAGATTTAGAGATGCAGCAGCAACTGACAGCTTAATTAAATGTAATCTTCCAACAACACTATTGTAAGCCAATATTAAATCTTAATACAGAAAGTGAGAGTTGAAGAAACAAAAAATGGAAATCATAAAACATTAAAGAGTTTGCATACTGATCCAAATATGTTAGTTGTAGTAGAGATGAATTCCCAGGCTGTTGGGGTGTGAAGGTATTACAGGTCAAAGCTATCAGTGTGTGAAGTCCAGTGTTATAAAATCCATCTTTGCTCATTTAAGTGTCTTATTTCATAAATCCAAGTAATAAATATGTTTATTGTCAATGTAGAATCTTGAAAGAGAATTTATCACCTAAACTTTAATTATTCCCATGTAAATTATTTTCCCATAATATTTCCTCTTAATCTTTATCTTTCTTATGTAAACAACATTAAATCTTTGCTTGAGATATCAACGTCAGTAACACCTAATTCTACTCCTAATAATTTAACATCATGGCTCATAGATTCTGTGATAATTACATTAAGTTTAATAAAACAACATAATAAGAATAAATGGCTGTAGTAATGCAGAGAAATGCCACTCTATAATTTATGGACCTTAATTCAAAACATAGAAAGATCTTTGTATTAAATAAAAATGCTTCTCACAAAAGTAATTTGTAACTGTATCAAAAAGCTTAGGCAAATATGATGTATAAAAGAAAGTTTTATCTCATGGTACTATCAGAGGTCTAATTCACAACAATAGTGATGAACAAACTTCAAATGTAACCTTTATGTAAGAATATTTGCTATTGCTAATAACAATATATTGCTGTGGTTGAATAATCAAGTCACCACCAGCATCAGGCAGATACTTTTATAAGAGTCTATATCTTTCATCAGAGTAAATTTCTTTTTTTCTTTTATGTTTTTTATTGGATACTTTCTTTATTTATACTTCAAATGTTATCCCCCCCACCCAGAAACCCCCTATCCCATCCTCCCTCCCCTTGTTTCTATGAGTGTGTTCCTCCTCCCACCCTACTCCTACCTCCTAGCCCTTGATTCCCCTGCATCTATATAGTTTCATAGGACCATTTCCTCCCATTGATGCCTGATGAGGCAATGCTCTGCTGCATATGCAGCTGGAGCCATGTGTACTCCTTGGCTTAGACCCTGGTTGTTCTGGGACATCTGGTTGGTTGACAAGGTTCTTCCTATGAGGTTGCAAATTCCTTCAGCTTCTTCAGTCCTTTCTTTAACTCCTCCATTAGGGAACCCATTCTTGTTGTAATGGTGGACAGTAAGCATCCACCTCTGTATTTGTAAGGCTCTGGCATGGCCTCTCAGGAGACAGCCATATCAGGCTCCTTTCAGCAAACATTTCTTGGTATCTACAATGGTGTCTGGATTTGGTGACTGTATATGGGATGAATCCCCAGGAGTGACAGTCTCTGCATGTTCTTTCCTTCAGTCTCTGCTCTGTACTTTGTCTCTATATTTGCTCCTGTATTTTGTTACTGTGAGTATTTTGCTGAACCGAAGCACCCACACTTTTGTCTTCCTTCTTGTGCTTCATGTGGTCTGTGAATTGTATCTTGGATATTATGAGCTTCTGGACTAATTTCCATTTATTAGAAAGTGAATAGGATGTGTGTTCTTTTGTAATTGGGTTAACTTACTCAGGATGATATTTTCTAGTTTCATCCATTTGCCTAAGAATTTCATGATTTCATCATTTTTAATAGCTGAGTAGTAATTCCATGTGTAAATATACCACATTTTCTGTATCCATTCCTCCAATGAAGGACATCAGAAAGAAATTAGAGAAACAACAATATTCATAATAGTCACAAATAATAGTATATACCCTCATGTGACTCTAACCAAGCATGTGAAAGATCTGCATGACAATAACTTCAAGTTTCTGAAGAAAGAAATAGAATATATCAGAAGATGGAAAGATCTCCCATGTTCATGGATTGGCAGGATTAATAGAGTAAAAATGCCCAACTTGTTGAAAGCAATATACAGACTTGATACAACACCATCAAAATTCCAAATCAAACCCCAGATACTGAAAACTATTCTCAACAAAAAAAGTACTTCTGAGAGAATCACCATCCATGACTTTAAGCTGTATTACAGAGCAATAGTGATAAAAACTGTATGGAATTGGAACGAAAACAGGCATGAAAATCAGTGGAATAGAATTGAAGACCCAGAAATAAACCCACACACCTATTGTCTCTTTATATTTGACAAAGGAGCTAAAAGCATCCACTGGAAAAAGACAGCATATTTATCAAATGGTGCTAGTTCATCTGGCTGTCAGCATGTAGAAAAATGCAAATCGACCCATTCTTATCTCCTTGTACAAAGCTCACGTCCAAGGGGATCAAGGACTTACACATAAAACTAGACACATTGAAACTTATAGAGGAGAAAATGGGGAAGAGCCTTAAACACATGGGCACAGGGGAAAGTTTCCTGAACACAACACCAATGGCTAATGGTCTAAAATCAAGAATTGACAAATGGGACCTCATAAAATTGCAAAGCTTCTTTAAGGCAAAGGGCACTGTCAATAGGACAAAAAGCAACCAAGGGATTGGGTAAAGATCTTTACTAACCCGACATCTGACAGAGGGCTAATATACAATATATACAAAGAACTCAAGAAATTAGACTCCAGAGAACCAGAGTAAATTTCTTAATGCTTAGGAATATCTTGTCATTCATTTGTTAGATTTATTTGAAACATGGGGCTATTGATGTTCAAATGTCTTATTTCCCTATTCTGTTTTTGTTTATGGATTTCTGCCTTTCCTGTGCATTTAGGCAAAGTACCTGAAACAACACAGTCCAAGCATTGCACATGACTCATGAAGTTACACACTGTAAAGTTACCTTCAGCATGTTTTGCATACCTCCTGGGAGAAATCTTGCTCTAAGTATGCTTCACTCATGCTGGAATGACCAAAGTCCCATTGCAGGAACCATCAAGAGCATCAGAAAGAATGTTCACATCATTCCATAAAGTGAACAATTTGAGCCATGAGATTTCAAAGTGGCATGTATTTCTTCAAAACTTTTTCAAATCCATTCTCCTAGAAATATACCTATTTTTTTGTCCACATAGTTAATAAGCTCAGTTATACTAATGTCTCCAAGTTTTGTTTCTCTTTCTCATTGGCTAATGGAATATATGGTAGCATTAATGAGTTCCTTCATCCTAACTGAATTTCTCAAAAGTGGGAGATCATGAACCAGAAAAATCAAGAGATGTTTGACCATTGGGCCTGCAAGATATGCAGAAAAATGGATGAGCTAGGATGTGCAAACCTGATATTATCATTTGGGATGCAGAGCTGTCTCAGCATTGATATCACTTGTGCCTACAAACTGTTTAATCCCAGGATTTCTGGCTAACTTTAGACTTAGAGAATTGTATCATTTTAGAGGCCCTGAAGAGTATTTTCTTTTCTGTGAATGTATTAAAGGAGGATGTGGCATCTTGAGAGGAAGTATTCAAGGGCACCTGCTGGCCAATGGAAGAAACACTCAGATTTGAAGTGAAAATTGAGGAGTGACTCATTCTCTTCACATTGTAGAGCAGCAGAGCAAGAAAGGATAAGGAAATGCAGAGAAGCTGAATGCAGTGAGATAAGGAGCGATGGTGGGATAAAGAGAGTGGGATTAAACAGAGTAGAACTTGGGTGTGTGTCAGTTGTTCTGAGCACACACATTGAGCCTGGTTGAGTAACCAGTCTATAAAAATCTTTAGTTGAAATTTCAGGTTAAGAATTTTTAGCTCTAAAATAGTCGGACACCAATTAAGGTATGGGTAGTTGAATTTTCTCCAAGACATTTTGCTGGTTTAAGCTGCTTTGTATGTATAGATATGTAACACTAAGTGACCTCAGGAAATTATAAATAACAAAATAAATAAACAAATAGAACACATAATGGTTGGAAGGAAGTAGGGAGGAATGTTGGTTAGAACTGAAGAATGCAATGTGGATGCATATGACCAACTGTTGCCTTAAAACTGTCTCCTGTTATACTTTGCCTTTACAATAACTTAAAAACAAACAAACCAAAAGCAAACAAGAATGAGTGTCTTTTAATTATAGGGCTCTCTAGTCAGATAAATTTTACTATATATCTGACGTACGTGTATGAGAGAACTTCTGCTCAGAAAATAGTTCTTCACGATCTTTACACAGGTGCTGAAAACATACCAGAGTTGATTTTCTTCCAGCCTTAAATTCTGTTCTACCTCCTGTGATTGCTTCTCTTGTGTTTTCTTGATCACCTGAAGTTCGAATCCTCTAGCGTTCATACCAGTCATCTTATTCCTACTGGTAATGTATTTTTCTCTTTAGAATAGTGCATTGTTCTAAATGCCATTAGACAGTTGATAATTTGACTAGATATTGGTAATAAGTTCTTAATTCGAACATAAAATATGTGATCTGTAAATACACTCTGTTTCTTTTCAGTTCTTGACATTTATCAGCTATTGATGAGCATCTAATCAACGTTTCAAAATGAAAGCCTTACTTTCTTTCTAACTATATTCACCAATCCTCTGCGAGGAGTTTCTCAGTAATACTGATACCACATCCTGTTGCTAAGTTAAAAAAAATCACACCAATAATTCTTTCCTTGCTCAAATATTCTATGCAAAATTTCTTAATCCCCCAGTGTGATAATCTCATAAGCATCCCACACCTGAAGTCATGATTTTCTCTCCCTGGGTATAATATAACATTTCAGTGTCCTTTCCTGGTGAGTACACAAATACCCACCAACTACCAATGCTGCTCAATTTTTTTTCCTACTAAATTTAAAACGTAAGTTTTTAGCATGCCTCAATCACCTCCTCATTTTCCCATAATTTTCACTCTACTTAAAAACTAAAGCCCTGTGGTGCGACATACCAGCATGATATGAATGATATGCACTACTCTTGACAGGGAGGGTGACGTCCCTTTCACTGATGACAGACCAAATATATACCCCACCAAAGTCTAAACTTGGGATTATGGATTTGAATTAAGAGTAGGTGATGGGAAATGACTCAAATGAAATGACCGCATTACCATGGTTACTCTCAGCATGTCTGATGATCACAAAACCATGGCACCTGAAGCCCACTGCACAGCCTGCTGGCAGCTCAGTAGGTTGGTGGTTGTCCTTTCTTGGTGGCTCTGAGTGGTCTTGGTGGTCTGAGTCTGTTCTAGCAAAATTGGCAAGTCTCTGTTTATTCTATGCTGTACTGCTACGGCACTCCACCACCCATACACCCAAGGCTTTTTCTTTTTTCTCCAGATTTTATGGTCCCGGAGTCTCTCTGCAACTCAGCAGGTCCATGAGTGGCTCTGAGCAGTCTTTACTGCTTACTCTGGGGAAGGGAAGGTCCTTGTGAATCTGGTCATTTTCACTGATTTCTGGAAGCTGTTTTGAGTTGTTTACTTCTTATCCTAAAAGAACGAATGTCCCTACAGGATGAAGAGGTTTAACCTCCTTCTATTGTTTCACGTCCTATTGAAAATCTCTCGTTCTAAAATATTCTGTTGTTTCACTTTCTCTTTACAATATATTTCTTTTAAAAGTTTTCCTTCCACCAGTCCTTCCACCAGCTCTCCAACTGGGGTACCAGAGCTCAGTCTGATGGTTGGCTGACAGCATCCACATCTGCACTGATCAGGTGCTAGAGGAGCACAGGCCAGTGCAACCCCATGGGAAGAATGATGTTGTCTGGTCAAACCATGCTTTGCTCCCAGGACTAGATCACCAACTAAGGAGTGTACAGGGAGGGACCCATGGTGCTACATAAAAATGTCACAGACATCAATGCAAGGGGAGGCCTTTGGTCCTGTGGAGGTTTGATGTTCCAGGTTAGGGGGACACTGGAGCGGTGACATGGGAGTGGGTGCGTGAGTGGGAGAGCACACTTAGAGGGACAATGGGGAAGGAGAAGAGAGTAGATGCAATGGGGTTGTGCGTGAAGGGGCAACTGGGAAAAGGGATATCACTTGAGATCTAAACAATAAGCAACAGGAATAATAAGAAGAAAAAGAAAAAAAGAAGTTTTCTTCCAAGTGAGGTTTTTCTTCAGTTTTTCCCAAGACAGGGATTCTCTGTGTAGCCCTGGCTGTCCTGGAACTCACTATATAGACCAAGCAGGGCTTGAACTCAGAAATTCACCTTCTTCTGCCTCCCAAGTACTGGGATTTAAGGCATGCACCACCACTGCCTGGCTTGGTTTTAGTCTACCAACAAACCTAAATCAATCTCTCTCTCTCCCCTTCCTCCTCCCCCTCCTGCTGATCTTAACAGATTTTCTCAAAGAACTGAAATATGCTTCATTAGTTCTGGGTATTGTTTTATTCCTTTGCCTTGTTTCTGTTTTACTGATTCAGCTCTAAGTTTGATTATTTCTTCTAGGCTACTCATGTTGGCTGTGCTTTCTTCTTCTATTTCTAGAGTTTCCAGATGTGCTGTTAAGGTAATTGTTATGTGTGTGTGTGTGTGTGTGTGTGTGTGTGTGTGTGTGTGTTTACTATCTATATATAATATATTTTATATATATATATATATATATATAATTTTTATTATAATTACTTTATGTTTTTTACATTCCAGTCATTAAGCAACTCCTGGTCCACCCTCTCAGAGTTCTTCATCCTGTTCCACCCCCACCCCCACCACCCCACCACCCCCGTCCCCAAGAAGATGTCTACACTCACCATGCTAGGCCTCCCCATTCCCAGGAGGCTCAAGTCTCAAGGGTTAGGGGCATCTTCTCCCACTGTGGCCACACCAGGAATCTTTTGCTGTCTATGTGTCAGCGGCCTTGGACCAGCTCATGTATGCTGCCTTGTTGGTGGCTTAGGGTCTGAGAGATCTCAGGGGTCATGGTTAGTTGAGACTGCTGATCTTCCTCTGGGTTCGCCCTCCTCCTCAGCTTTTTCCAAACTCAACCAAAGGGGTCCCCAACTTTTGTCTATTGGTTGGGTGAAAGTATCTGCTTCGGTCTCAGTCAGCTGCTTGTTGGGCCTCTCAGAGAACAGCCATGCTAGACTCCTGTCTGGAAGCATACCATAGCATCAGTAATACTGTCAGGTCTTGGAGCATCCCCTTGAGATGGATCCCAAGTTGGGCCAGTCACTGAACCTCCTTTCCCTCAGTCTCTTCTCCATTTTTGTCCCTGCATTTCTTTTAGATAGGAACAATGCTGAGTCAGAGGTTTTGACTGTAGGATAGCAACCTCATCTCTCCATCTCTCCACTGTGTATTTCTACTGGAGATGGACTCTACAAGCTCCCTCTCCCCAATGGAGAGGCATTTCATCTAAGGACCCTCTCTTTGAATCCTGAGAGTCTCTTACCTCCTAGGTTTCTGGTATTTTCTGGAGCCCACCCCCTCCCCACACTTCCCACAACCCTGTCCCTGAGGTTGCCTATTTCCATTCATTCTGCTGGCCATCAGGGCTTCTCCCCTGTCTCCCCCTCCCCTGTCCCCGTACCTGATCATAGTCCACTTTTCCCCTCTTTCTCTCCTCTCCCATCCAAGTACCTCCTTCTGCCAGTAGTGACTGCTTTCTTGTCCCTGCCACATGGGATAGAAGCATCCTCAATTGGGCCATTCTGCTTCTTAACCTCCTTGAGTTCTGTGGATTCTATGCTGGCTATTCTATACTTTTTTTGACTAATATCAACTAAATAATAAGTACATGCCATGTATGTCTATTTGGTCTGAGTTACCTCACTCAAGATGATATTTTGTAAGTCCATCTATTTACCTATAAACCTCATGATGTCCTCGTTCCTCATTCCTAATAGCTGAATGGTGTTCCATTGCACTTTTTGGCACACTTGCCTAGAAATGGCACTGCTGCCAGACAACTGAGCCCTCCTATTTGAATTAGCAATTAATAAAATTCCCACATACATTCTCACAATCTAATCTCTAAAGGATTGTAACTGTGAGTGTGTGTGTGTGTGTGTGTGTGTGTGTGTGTGTGTGTGTTTTAAAGATTTATTTATTGTGTGTGAGTACCCTGTCGCTGACTTCAGACATACCAGAAGAGGGCATTGGATCACATTACAGATGGTCAGTGAGCCACCATGTGGTTGCTGGGAATTGAACTCAGGACCTTTGGGAGAGCAGTCAGTGCTCTTAACATGTGAGCCATCTCTCTAGCCCTATAACTGTGTTATACATTGACATATTCTGGCGCTTTCTTTTGCACATGAGGATTAAAGGCTAGGTATCGATCTGGGTTTGAGCTGGAGCACATACATGTAAATTATATAGCATTGAAGAATCCAAGCAAACCCATTTACTACAGGTTATATTTTGCTTTCATTTTTCTACCTGGCAATTACTCATTTAATATTAACTTGTGAAGTTACTGCTTAGTTCTCCCTGGTGAATACCTTGTAACAGGGACCCCTGAGATCTCTCAGACCCTAAGCCACCAACAAGGCAGCATATTTTCAGTATGGAAAGCATCTTGGGTGTCAGTGCTGACCAGCATGTATTAAATGTTAAATCTGTGCTACAGCTCCCTGGCTGTCTTTTCTAAAATTAATTCTTGAACTCAAAGTCCAATTTTGGACTCAAAGTATTACTAGAGCACAGTGATCAACATATGTCAATGAAAAAAGTAAAATTAATAAAGGAAAGTAAGTGCAAATATTAGTACAAAGTTTTGGCCCTGATATCTCACGTTTTTATTATTTAAAATTACTGTAATTTGTGTGCACATGTGGGTATGTGCATGTGTGTGTATATGTATGTGCATGTCTGTGTGTAGTATGTGTGTGCTTGTACCTGCTTAGGACAGCAAAGGAGTTGGATTTCTTGGAATTGGGATTACTGGTGCTTATGATCTACTATGTGGGGTGCTTGGGATTGAACACTGCTTCTCTGTGATAGCAACAAAAGTCTTACCTGTCTCTCCAGCCCCATATCCAAAGTTTTTATGCATTTGGTGTTGGAAGAATTAATGGCATTAAAGAATAGTTGATTGAAACAAAAGCACAACAATAAAACTACAGATTTAGTATAACATCAGATAAATAAGCATACTGTGTTGAAGATATTGAAGGTGGTAAATTTGCATTGAGTGACAAAAGGCCAGTGTGTTTTCAAAGCATTTGTAAGCAGTACACAAACCTTCAGTTATCATTTCAGTGAGTCTTATAGAACAAGTGCATACCCCATTGTAACTCATAACAATGCTACCTTTGGCACCAGTAAAACTCCAGACATTTAAGCTCATCTTGCTTTTCTTTTTGTTTGGCTTGCACAAACAGGAAGAGAGACAGTAAGAGAGAGAGAGAGAGAGAGACAGAGACAGAGACAGAGACAGAGACAGAGAGAGACAGAGAGAGAGACAGACAGGGACAGAGAGATATTGTTCAAGATTTATTGTTTATTTTGTTTCTGATCATTTGTTGTAGTTAAAATTGACATATTAAGGATATGCCCCACAGACTCAGCAAGATGGGCATGTCTGTAGATCAGGCAGGATCACTCAAGCTGCAGCTTTGGGCTTGGAGCATTCATGAACACTACATACCACCACATTGTCCCCTGTACCATTGCTAGTGGCAGTAGAAAGATGAAAAAAGTTCTAGCTTGTTTTATCCTGAATTAAAGATGGATTTGATTGAAAATATACCTATGTGCCAGGGATTGAAACTGACAGTTCCTTTTCTCATATCATGGAATCTAGTCCACTTTTGTAGAACTGCTTCCTTTAAGATTATTGCATAGTCATGAAGAACTTTTGTTCGCTTGATTGTTTGTTTTATAGTGTGCTTGTCTGCAATTTACAACCTACAGAGGTCAAATGCAACCAGTGTGCACTATTTTTTGTATACTTTGTTCACCTAAGAAAAATCTTTATGAACATAAGAGCTATTAAATACAGCTGGAAATTTGTAACAGAGACCATCCTCGGCCTTTAAAAATCTGAAATATGTTCTGCCTGTCCTTGTAGAAAGAGAATAAAATCCTAATAGACTCTAGATCTATATAGGAGTTCTGACCTATGCTTCCACTTAGAGTGTGTTTTAGTAAAATGCTTTGAGAGAACAGGAAGGCTATTTTTCCGTTCGTGTGACGTTTTGGCAATTCTATATAGCTATAATAGATGCAATTCTTTCCCATTAACACACTGATCTGTCAAATTACCATGATTTATAAAATTAGAGGCTTTTAACTTGATATTACGTCTGTAGCTCTTTCTCTCACTTTGAGCCTAATTTCCATGGCACATTTTGTTTTAACTTTACGAAATGAATGTTGACTCCTTGTCTGTGCAAGGACCAATGTACACATACATCTTAATGTGATTAATTTAAGCCATAATTTTGTCACAAGGAGACCAAATAGATACTGCCAAACATCCAATAGTTCTGGGGAAATGGTGAATTTTTACTTAAGTCTTCAGGTGACAAGCTTTGATGGATGGTCTGACAAGGTCCCTTAGCTTAGCTTTGCTCTGCCAGGCCAATGACTGTGGCATCAGCCTGCCCATTTAGTTATCAGCATCTAACCGCCTAAAGCAGCAGTATGGAAGTCATTCTTTTGCACATCTGACAAGAGCACTACATTGTGTAGCTTATTTAATGAAGCAAAATTTTATAAAAAGTTGTTAAAATCCTTGTTGTCACCCATAAAATGTTCTTTTCCTGTTATGAACAAACCTAATAATGAGAGAATGTCTCGAACATGGTATCAGGTGAAATCTAAGCAAGTAGCTCGCTAAATACTGCTCAAGTAATTAGTGTTGATTTCTTTTGTTGTTGTTATACTGCCATCAAATCCTTCTTAAGTAACGTTTTTCCTTCATCACAGAAATTGCTCATTTAAAGAATTATTACTCTCTCTCTTATCGTGCATTGAAGGCTGTCATCCCCTACTGCTGTCAGGGGATGCATATTCCACCAGGAAGGTATCTAATTTTAGCAGTCATAGCTAAAAATGATGTTACTGTTAGTTGTCAGGGAAGTGATCATTAAAGAGTCTATTTTCTCTTTGATGCAAGCAATTCAGATCAACTTTTCAAGGCACTTAGAGTTGCTGTGAATATTCCCCCAATTTTCACCTCATTTTTATGACTCTCTTATCAATGTCACCTGCTATGAGTATAGTTCATATAAAAATATTTTCTTGTGCACTTTTCCCAGGTATATTATTATTTAAGTCAATTATGTTTTAAAGGCATTTGTAACAATTTATAATTTTAAAAATATTGTGGTTGATAGGATATCCAATTTTCCTCTTCTTTAACCTTAGAAGTTTATGCATTTTATAAAGACTCTCCTAGACATAAAATACTAAAAGCTTTTCATATGCTTAATACCTACTGAATGTAAGTTTTTACTTCATTTCTGTGAGGGATAAACAGAAAGCACATTTTTTGGTAGCTCCTGAAGTTATTCATCAACATTCTTAATATGAGTTTAGTATAAAAAAGGGAAACTTTTACTTCACCATTCATTTATACTCACAAGTTTTAATCATAGCACCACAATAAAATTATATATGTCTTGATTAATATTCCAATTTATAGCATTTTTATGAAAAAATATGTCAATATTTAAATAAAAAATCAATCAATTCTGACATAGAATGTGAAAAACAATGGCAATGATTACAGAAGGTCAAAAATGATATTGAACTTTGGCTGTACAAAGCTGGGTTTCCTTTTGCATTTTGATGGACTACATTAGATATTACATCAGCACATTAGGAACAGAATGGTAAACTTTGCTGTTACTTGCTTTTCCTGTGCTTCCATCAGTTTTCTGCTGCACGAGAATGTCTCTGCATCACCTTCAACACACAACAGCTTCCTTTTTAAAGGATGAACTCTAATGGAATTGGTTATGACCCAAATATTACACTTGTGATTTGCAAAGATGTGGCTATTTGTGGGGAGCTGCTGAACAGAGAATACAGGATACATTCAGCCCAATAATTCCTTATGGTGTCCCTGAGGCTCCTGACACAATGTGGGCTTTGTCATCCAGGGCAGCTCACTGAGATGTGCAAATGGATGATCTGCTCTTTTTCCTCAAGGGCAGTAGTTCTCAATCTGCAGGTCATTCACCCCCAGGCCACCTACAACCATCAGAAAAGACAGATATTTGCATTATGATTTATATGAGTAGCAAAACTATAGTTAAAGAGTAGCAACAAAAGTAATTATGGGTGGGGGTCATTACGACATGAGGAAGTGCATCAAAGTATTGCACTACAGGCTCAGGTACAGTCTGGGGTTAGGATGCATCCTATTTACTGCATAGTCTTGCCATCCACTCATGTACCTTTTGGTCCATTTGTAATAAAAGATTGCTATGCTATTTTCTGGGGAAAAAAGAAGTCATTAAGTCTCCAGAATCTACAGGCTTAAAAGGCTAAATAAGTTTCCAGAATATTTAAGGCCCCTCCCCATGCCCATATGGGCAGTAAACTGTTTCTGTGGAGAAAAGACTTACAACTAAATTGTCAGTTGGGCACCTAGATCCAGAGATATATTTGTCATGAGTCAGTTTCATGGTGTTTGGGATTCATTCTTACTCCATTAAATGATGTTAACAAACTCATTGGTTCAACAAGATAAACTCTGTTTTCTTTCTGCTGTTGCTAACAGCTGATTAGAACAAGTAGATATTTGTTTTCCTCTCTCCAGAAAAAAGTCTCTATAAATTGTGATGGGTCTTTCTATAACTCATGATTATTTGTCAAGTACTGAAATCTACATTCGTGTTTTTGACACATCTAAACCTTTGTAAAGTACAAAGACTGGTGTGCTATGGGACTAAATAGGAAAAGGCATCTGAGAGAACATTTAAATCCTTCAGTTTGATAATCAGGATCATACAAGATAGAAGATAACCCTCTCCTAAAAGCAGTCTACCAACCCTGCAAGAATACAGACATACAGATACACACACACACACACACACACACACACACACACACACACTAGAGAGAGAGAGAGAGAGAGAGAGACAGACAGAGACAGAGACAGAACGAGACAGAGAGAGACAGAGAGAAAGATAATGAGACAGAGCAAAATAAGTTCAAAAGAAAATAAAAAATATCAAAATTATTTAATAATGAAAATCATATGACTAGTTATAAAATGTACTATTCTTTAACCCGCTTGAAATACTACATAGGAAGGAAGGCTGATGCTAATCTATCTCTTAGAAATAAAACAAGCTTAGAGGTGGCTTGCCACAGTTGGTAGTAAATTTTTGTACCATAATAGCAATGAAACAAATATATATATATATATATATATATATATATATATATATATATATACATACACACACACACACACACACACACACACACACACACACACACACATAAAATCTTATGGAAAAGGAGAAACGGAATAGCCAAAAACAAGTTTTCTCCTATACATTCTATAAATAATTTAGTATGCAAGCTACTGAATCTTAGTGATCATACATGAGGTAGAAGTGGGATTGGGGAGTAGATACTATGCCCAACTACTTTGAGGCCTTCATGCATTTTTTTGAGTCCTAAAGGAGGACAAATTGAGACAAATGCAACTGCTTTGGCAATGGATATCACACATATAAGAAAACATGCTTGTGACAAGACTGTGATAGCTAGCAAATGTAGCATACTATGAAAATTTAAGGTATTGGGGGACATAAAGGGGAAGGCAGGAAATGATCTGAAAAGATGAAGGAGATCTGGTGGTGAGAAGCTTTAAGGGTATGCACTGAAGTTGGTGACTACTCTAGGTCAGTTCCAGTATGCATGTTGGTGGTTTAAAAATGCACGTAGCTTTTGCTCTCATGGACCCAATGCCCTCTTCTACCCTACTCAAACTCCTGCACAATCACGACCATCCCTACACACCAATGTAGCCATGTGTCTGTAAAACTAAAACAAATCCTTTTAACAATATGAAGGAAGCAGAAGCAAAAAAAAAAGTCGCTGATGCAAATATAGGAAGTGAAAATTCTCTTCTCAGGAGAACCATGTGAATTCACAAATGAAGAGAATATTAAGGAAGCCGAATACTCAGTGGGACAGACAGCCCAGAAGACTCAACAGAAGGTGCAACTGCTTCTAATTTAGAGTTTGCAGTATACGCATCAGATAAGGAGGGAGGAGGGAGAGGAAGTTCAGAACTCCACACACGGAATTCTGTTTCATCCACTTCATTATAAGGACAGGTGTGTGACAGTACTGCAGGGAAGCTGTTTGTTGATATTTTGCTGCTTTCCCTTACGCAAACAATTGAGACTATTTTCTTCCAAGTTGAAAATGTTCTAGCTTTCCAGATATTGCATAACAAAAACAACTCCTATTGTACTTATCCTGGCAGGAATGAAGTTGTTCAACAGACATTTTTGCTCTCTTCCTTTTCTCTATCAGTCTATTGAAACTGTAGACCTTAGGGGGTTGGAATTTTTAAAGACGCTTATGTTAGGAGAAGAGAAAGACCACAGCCTGTTGTTAAACAAAGAAGACACTCCATTCCCATAAAGAGAGTCCACAGATTCTGACACATTGTCAGACCATCTTGCAAATGAGGGAGCAGGGGGAGGGAAAATAGCATGTGGGACCTTTGTAAATATAGAATATATCCAATAAAAAAGGAAAAACAAACAAACAAACAAACAAAAAAGAGTCTCCAGCCTAGCATGGGTGGAGACAGAACCTCTTCTTTTTTTCTTTTTCTTTTTTAAATTTTCTTTATTGGATATATTCTATATTTACATTTCATTTCCCTTTTTCTGGTTCCCTGCCCCCAAAGGTCCCACATGTCCTTTTCCCTCCCCCTGCTCCCTCATCCACCCCTTACCACTTCCCTGTTCTGGTATTCCCCTACACTGATGATTTGATCCATTCCAGGACCAGTGTCCACTCCTTTCTTCTTGTCAGACATCATTTGTTATGTGGATTGTGTCTTTGGTGTCCCAAGATTCTAGGCTAATATCCACTTATCAGTAAGTGAATACCATGGGTATTCTTTTGAGACTGGGTTACCTCACTTAGTATGATGTTATCCAGCTCCATCCATTTCTCTAAAAATTTCATGAATTCATTGTTTCTAGTGGCTGAGTAGTATTCCATTGTGTATATATACCACATTTTTTGTACCCATTCTTCCGTTGAGGGACATCTGGTTTCTTTCCAGTTTCTGGCGATTATATATAAGGCTGCTATGAACATAGTGGAGCATGTATCCTTATTGCATGCTGGGGAATCTTCTGGGTATATTCCCAGGAGTGGTATGGCTGGGTCCTCCGGAAGTATTATGTCCAGTTTTTTGAGGAACCGCCAGACTGATTTCCAGAGTGTTTGTACTAACTTGTAGTCTCACCAGCAGTGGAGGAGTGTTCCTCTTTCTCCACATCCTTGTCAACACTTGATGTCTTCTGAGTTTTTAATCTTAGCCATTATGACTGGTGTGAGGTGAAATCTCAGGGTTGTTTTGATTTGCATTTCTCTAATGACTAATGATGTTGAACATTTTTTAAGGTGTTTCTCAGCCATCTGAATTTCTTCAGCTGAAAAGTCTTTGTTTAGCTCTGTACCCCATTTTTGGATAGGGTTATTTGTTTTTCTGGGGTCTAACTTCTTGAGTTCTTTGTATACATTGGATTTTAGCCTTCTGTTGGATGTGGGGTTGGTGAAGATCTTTTCCCAATTTCTTGGTTGCTGATTTGTCATTTTGACAGTGTCTTTTGCCTTACAGAAACATTGTAATTTTATGAGGTCCCATTTGTCTATTCTTGCTCTTAGAGCATAAGCAATTGGAGTTCTGTTCAGGAATTTTCCCCCTGAGCCAATGTCCTCAAGGGTCTTCCCCAGTTTCTTTTCTATTAGTTTTAGTGTGTCTGGTTTTATGTGGAGGTCCTTGATTCACTTGGAGTTGAGCTTCGTGCAAGGAGATAAGAGTGGATCAATTCTCATTCTTCTGCAGGACAGAGCCTCTTCTTAACTACAGTTGCTTAAATATTTCCTTCTGCTGCTCTCTATTGAGAACTAAAATTCCTCCTAAGAACTTGGTGATGTATTTCAGCCCAGGTGAGAGGCAGTGTTTCTTCTTCCAAAATATGGCTGCATTGCATAACTACATTTTTTTCTGATTCTCCTTGATCTTGAACTTGGTCTCCTTAATGGGCCTACTAGCAGTAATAGTACTGTAAAGGCCAGCGCTCTAAGTATTTCACGTACAGAAACACCAAACAACACCTAAGAATACACTATAGATTTTATCCCTTGTTTCTGCGTCCGATGGTTAGGATTCCACCCTCTGGCTATCTGCCCCCAGGTTTCATTCAAGCCTGGAAGAGAGATGGCCAGATCTTCAAACATTACTACTTAGAGCAGAAGCTGACCACAGCCCTCTCTTCCTGACTCTATTCTCTTTACACAGAGCACTTGGTAAGAAAACGCCAGTTTGGTTTCAGCTTGCAGCTTTTCAATCACCTTGCTTCTGCAGTGTTAAAGGCATCAAGAGTCTACACCCTACAGAGCAACTTGGAACATTATGGTTGTTTCTTGACCTTGCCTCACAAGTGCACAGCATCTTTTCTGTGCCATTGTATGTGGATAAACTCATACCTTCTTTGATGAACTGCTAGGTCTCATTTTTGGAAGAGTATGTGTCACCTAGGTACTACTAAAATCATTCACACAAGCGAGTGAAATAAACCTCATTACATTATAATGCTCTGAACATCATTGCTAGCAGATTTCTGGAGAATACTTTAGGCTGAAAGTTGGAATAATGGGGTATATGGTGAATAGGATGACAGAAACTAAGGTGACAGAACTGCGTAATAGAGCTCAAAAACATCATATGTCAATGAAAGTTTTAGAGCAGATATATTGATTTTAGAGTAGAAAGAACTTTTTTAGGGGTAGTGTTTAATCTGTGTGTGCATGTGTGTGTGTATGTGTGTGTGTGTGTGTGTGTGTGTGTGTGTGTGTGAGTATATATATTTAATGGATATAAATAGTCACAAGGCATGACTGTGTGCACATTTGTATATAGGTATGGGTGTTTCTATGTATATATACACGTGAGAGGCAAAGGCTTACATCCTATAACTATCATTGATTGTTCTCTACTTCGTTTACTTTTAACCTTTAATTATAATTTTAATTGAATTTTTAACTAAAATTATTTACTTTGGGAAATTCATGCATGGATTCAATAAAATATAATATCATCTCAATTTCTTATAACTCCTTTTAATCCCAACAATTTTGAGCCACTCTTAATTTCAGTCTCTCTCTCTCTCTCTCTCTCTCTCTCTCTCTCTCTCTCTCTCTCTCTCTCTCTCTCTTTCCCCCTCATATTTCTTAAATCATCTCACTAAGTCCAGTTAGTGCTATCTCTCTGTGTGTGTGTTTATGCTTTTTTTATTACATATATTCTTTATTTAGATTTCAAATGTTGTCCCCTTTCCTGGTCCCCCTCTTCCTGGAAAATCCATTAGCCATCTTCCCTTCCCCAGTCAACCCTCCCCTGCTTCCCTGTCCTGGTATTCCTCTACACTATGGTATCAAGTCTTTCCAAGACCAAAGGCCTCTCCTCCCTTTGGTGTCTAACAAGACCATCCTCTGCTGCCTATGTATCTGGAGCCATGGGTAACTCCATGTATACTCTTTGGTTAATGGTTTTGTCCCTGGGAGCTTGGGAGTACTGGGTGACTCATACTGTTGTTCCTCCTATGGTGCTGCAAATCCCTTCAGCTCCTTGGGTCCTTTCTCTAGCTCCCTCATTGGGGATCATGTGCTCAGTTCAATGGCTGACTGAGAGTGTCCTCCTCAGTATTTGTCAAGCACTAGCAGAACCTCCCAGGTGATAGCTATATCTGACTCTGGTCAGCCAGCACTTGTGGGCATAAACAATAGTGCCTGGGCTTTGTAACTGTATATGGGATGGATCCCTGGGTGGGGTGGTCTCTGGATCGTCTTTCCCTTAGACTCTGCTCCATCTTTTGTCTCTATATCTCCTTCTGTGGGTTTTTTGTTCCCCTTTCTGTAAAGGACCCAAGTATCCATACTTTGCAATGTAGGGAAGCTACAGATTCACAAGAGTGAATCACCCTACTTCAGCAGCTATAAGCTGCCAATTGCCCTTCAGTAATATGGTAATCTTTATCATCAGCATGATTTTGGCTGGATTGATCTTATATGAGTTTAGAGTGGGTAACCACAGGTGCTCTGAGTTCGTCAATTCGATAGCTGCTTTAAGTCCAGGGACTTGTTGTACATAGCACTCCTTTCTCACAGTGAGCTTATATATTCCATTTGCTTCTTCAGGTACGATGTTCCATGTGCATTTGCAATGGATTGGAGAAAGGTTGAGAAAAATGTTCTATTTAGTGCTGAGAAATCAATCTGTTATTCTCAGCACTGAAAACAGCAATACATTTTGATTTTTGGATTTTTTATTTTTTTAGACAGGGTTTCTCTGTATAGCCCTGGCTGTCCTGGAACTCACTCTGTAGACCAGGCTGGCCTAGAACTCAGAAATCCACCTGCCTCTGCCTCCCAAATTGCTGGGATTACAGGCATGCACAACCACTGCCCGGCCACAGCAATACATTTTAACATGTTAACTAAAGCAAACTGGATGGGTGGATTAGCAGTGTGGTTCTCCATCTAAGGTCAAGAGCAGCCCAGGTTTGTGGACATGAACATAAACATTCATAAGGGAATTTTGACTTAAGACAATTGAGTAAAGTAACAATAATAGATTCTATTTTAGGGACTGTGGGCTCCCAAATCACAGGCTTTGGTGTTGCTCAGGAAATTCCTTCCCATTGAAATGAGCCAACCATCTGCAGAAAGCAATTAGTTATCACATAGCAACCTGCCACTATTATACCAGCCAGGTCCTTATTGCTTGGCAGCTATGTAATGTAGCTTAAAGTGTCCAGCAACACAGAAGTTCACTGATGTCTTTTCTTTAAAGCAGTCTGCTTAGCATAATTGGGAACTATGAAAGCTAGCTAGCCAAGGGGGAGGAAGTTTCATGGTCTGTTTAAGAAAGATTTCTTTATGTCATCCAGACAAAGTGAATACTGTCTAGTATATCCCATCCTCACTTTGTCAGGTAGTTATGTTGAGTTATGCAGGGCAATGCCAATGACTATTGTTGGCTTGGATCACCTCTGTGATCAAGAACTTCAGGAGTGTACTCAGGACTTACACTGAAACTTCCATTAAATATAACCCATGTATTATAGTCAATGTACAAACATGCACTATCAGTCATTCCATTTCAGATTTTATAATTTAGGCTAGGTTTCCATAAAGTCTGGTTCATATAATAATTTCTCTACTATTGATCTTTTGACTCCCTTTTTGAATCACTATGTTATACTCTCACTCCAAATATACAGTATGCTTCAAATTATAGGCACTGTTAAGTTTGAATTAAAATCTGATAGCATAGTAAATAAGACCAACAATCAACATGTAGTCTCAGGAAGCTAAGAAACTTCAACTCATAGGAGTTAACTAATAAGAAAGAGAGCTCACATGAATGCATGTGCATGCACACATGCTTGCTTAAACACACACACACACAGAGAGAGAGACACACGCAGGCACACACACACACACACACACACACACACACACACACAGAAGAAAGCTTTGACAGTTACTCTTGTGACAAAAGATTAGTGTCTAGATTATTCTCCTTTATCTTTTAAGACAGTATCTCTCACTCAGCCTGAAGCTCATTAATTCAACTACACTTTCAACTGCCCAGTGAATATCAGGGAGCTGTCTTTGACTTTACTCATGGTTATGCCTGGCTTTGTATATGTGTTCTACATATACTAACCTAAGTTGTTGTTCTTATACATCGGGGATTTACTCTCTCAGCCATTGCATTACAACAGGAGATGATGTTCTTTTTTTTTTTTAATTAAGAAATTTTATTTTGTTTTGTTTTATTTTATTTTATATTACATTTTATTAGATATTTGTTTTATTTACATTTCAAATGGTATTCCTTTCCGAGTTACCCCTCCGAAAACCCCTTGTCCCATCCCCCTTCTGCGTGCTCACCCCCCCCCATAATTTCCTAACTTGCATTCCCCTATTATGGGGAAGCAAGCCTTCACAGGACCAGTAGCCTCTCCTCTCACTGATGTCTGAAATGGTCATCATCTGCTAAATATGTAGCTGGAGCCATGAGTACCTCCATGTAAACTCTTTGGTTGGTGGTTTAGTCCCTGGGAACTCTGGGGGTACCGGTTGGTACACATTATTGTTCCTTCTACAGGGCTTCAAACCTCTTCAGCTCCTAAGGGCCTTTCTCTTGCTGCTACATTGGGGACCATATGCAGATTCTATTGATTGACTGTGAGCCATGGGTATTTTGATCCACCTTCCAATAACAATAAATGTATCCACATATTGGTCTTCCTTCTTCTTGAGCTTCATGTGGTCTGTGAGTTGTATCTTGGGTATTCCGAGCTTTTGGGCTGATGTCCTCTTATCAGTGATTACATACCTTGTGTGTTCTTTTTGTGATTGGGTTGCCTCTCTCAGGATGATATTTTCTAGCTCCATTCATTTGCCTAAGAATTTCATAAATGCCTTGTTTTTAATAGTTGAGTAGTACTCTAATGTGTAAATGTACCACATTTTCTGTATCCATTCCTCTGTTGAGAGTTTCTACCTACTGGCTATTATAAATAAGGCTGATATGAATATAGTGGAGCATGTGTCCTTATTAAATGTTGAAACATCTTCTGGGTATATGCCCAGGAGTGGTATAACTGGGTATTAAAGTAGTGTTATGTCCAATTTCATAAGGAACCACCAAACTGATTTTCAGAGTGGTTTCACCAGCTTGCAATCCCACCAGCAATGGAGGAGTGTTCCTCTTTCTCCACATCCTTTCCACCATTTGCTGGCCCCTGAGTTTTTGATCTTGGCCATTCTGAAAGGTATAATGTGGAATCTCAGGGTTGTTAGGATTTGCATTTCCCTGATGGTAAAGGATGTGAAACATTTCTTTAGGTGCTTCTCAGCCATCAGGTATTCCTTAGTTGAGAATTCTATGTTTGGCTCTGTACCACGTTTTTTAATAGGGTTATTTTGTTTCCTGGAGTCTAACTTCTTAAGTTCTTTATATATATTAGATATTAGCCATTTGTCAGATATAGGATTGGGAAAAAAATTTTCCCAATCTGTTGGTTGTCATCTTGTCTTATTGACAGTGTCCTTTGCCTTACAGAAACTTTGCAATTTTATGAGGTCCCGTTTGTCAATCCTTGACCTTAGAGCATAAGTTATTGGCATTCTAGTCAGGAAATTGTCCCCAGGGCCCCTGTGCTCCAGGTTCTTCCCCACTTTCTCTTCTGTTAGATTCAGTGTATCTAGTTTTATTTCCAGGTTCTTGATCCACTTGGACTTGAGCTTTGTACAAGGAATAAGAATGGATAAATTTGCATCCTTCTACATGTTGACTGTTAGTTGACGCAGCACCATTTGTTGAAAATGTGGTCTTTTTTTCCACTGGATGATTTTAGATCTTTTGTCAAAGATGAAGTGACTATAGGTGTGAGAGTTCATTTCTGGGCCTTCAATAATATTCTTTGATCTTCCTGCCTGTCACTGTACTAATACCATACATTTTTTTTATCACAGTTGCTCGGTAGTATAGCTTGAGGTAAGTGATGAGGATTCTGCCAGATTTTCTTTTACTGTTGAGAAAAGTTCTTGATATCCTGGGTCTTTTGTTATTCCAGATAAGTATGGAAATTGCTCTTTCTAACTCAATGAAGAATTGAGTAGTAATTTGATGGGGATTGCATTTGATGAGAGTAGGGTGTTGAAGTCTCCCATTATTATTATGTGTGGTGCAATGTGTGCTTTGTGCTTTAGTAAATTATCTTTTATGAATGTGGTTGCACTTTTATTGGGAGCAAATATATTCAGAATTGAGAGTTCATCTTGATAGATTTTTCCTTCTATGAGTATCAATTGTCCTTTCTTATCTTTTTTGATTACTTTAGGTTGAAAGTCGACTTCAGTTGATATTAGAATGGCTACACCAGCTTGTTTCTTGGGAACATTGCTTAGAAAATTGTTTCCAGCCTTTTACTCTGAGATAGTGTCTGTCTTTGTGCCTGGGGTGAGTTTTCTGCATGCAACAAAATGTTAGGTCTTGCTTATGTATTCAGACTGCTAATCTGTATTTTTATTGGAGAATTGATTTTATTGATATTAAGAGATATTAAGGAGCAGTGAGTGTGACTTCCTGTTATTTTTGTTATTAGAGGTGGAGTTAAGTTTGTGTAGCTCTCTTCTTTTTGGTTTGTTAAAAGATTAATTCTTGTTTATTTAGTGTGTAGTTTCCCTCCTTTTGGTATTTTCCATTCCTTATCCTTTGAGGGGCTGGATTTGTGGAAAGATATTGTATAAAATTGTTTTTATCATGGAATACCTTGCTTTCTCCATCTATGGTAATTGAGAGTTTTGCTGGGTATAGTAGCCTGGGTTGGCGTTTGTGTTCCCTTACGGTCTGTATGACATCTACCCAGGCTCTTCGGGCTTTCATAATCTCTGGAAAGAAGTCTGGTGTAATTCAGATAGGTCTGCCTTTTTATTTTACTTGACATTTTTCCTTTACTGCTTGTAATATTTTTTGTTGTGGTTGTTTAGTGCATTTAGTGTTTTAATTATTTGACAGGAGGAATTTCATTTCTGGTCCAATGTGATTGGAGTTCTGTAAGCTTCTTGTATGTTCATGGGCATCTCTTTCTTTACATTAGGCAAGTTTTCTTTTGTAATTTTTTGAAGACATTTCCTGGCCCTTTAAGTTGGAAATCTTTACACTCTATATACCTATAATCCTTAGGTTTGGTCTTCTCATTTTGTCTTGGATTTCCTGGATGTTTTTGCTTAGGAGCTTTTTGCATTTTTTATTTTCTTTGACTGTTGTGTCAGTGCTATCTATGGTATCTTCTGCATCTGAGATTGTCTCTTCTGTCTCTTCTATTCTGTTGTTAATGCTTGGATCCATGACTCCTGACTCCTTTCCTAAGTTTTATACTTCAAGATTTGGTTCCGTTTATCATCTCTTTATTGTTTCTACCTCCATTTTTATGTCCTGGATGGTTTTGTACAATACCTTCACATGTTTTGTTGTGTTTTCCTGTAATTCTTTAAGGACTTCTACCTGTTTACTTGTGTTCTCCTGTATTTCTTTAAGAGAATTTATGTCCTTCTTGAAGCCTTCTATCAGCATCATGAGCTGTGATTTTAAATCCAAATCATGCTTTTCTGACGTGTTGGGGTATACAGAACATGCTGTTGTGGGTTTGGATGGTGCCATGTTGCCTTGATTTCTGTTGGTAATGTTCCTATATTTGCCTTTTGCCATCTCTGGTTTTAGTTTCCCTGCTGCCTTTGGTTGGTGCTTGTCCCTCCTGTGGGCCTGCAAGTCTGTCTCAGCAACCCTGGATGACAGGCTTACCCCTGGAACAGTGTTGTGGGACTGCCTGCTCCTGGGTACAAGAGGAGCCCAGACAGACCCTGTTCCAACTGCTCTGCCGCTCCTGTGTTCCCTGTGCACCTGGCTGTACCTGCCTACTCACCAAAGAGATGATTAATTGATGGTGTTCTACTTATTAAGAAAACTGAGAAGATCATGGTAGTTGTGTAGAAGGGTCAAATTGGTGATGATAGATAGAGGCTGTGAAATCTTTCTCAGGCAGAAAACATGTTTTCTTTGTGCTCCATTTCTGGGTTGTAATAGCCTTTGTAGTAATGTTTAGTTTAGGGGTTTGAATTATTTATTTACAGTTTTAACACCAACACTTTAAGATTGCTTCATAAAAGAAAAAGTATCATTAACTAAAAGCTTCACAAAAGTCATCTTATGGAAGATTTCCTTAGACTAACAGTCAAAATCATGTTAATAAGTATAGTCACTAATTCAAGAAATAGTCTTGGAATTTTTCTCTGTTTCAGGCAATGTAAGAAAAATTTACTTCCAATAACAACAACAAAAAAAAACAAACAAAACAAAGAAGCAAAACACAAAATACAAAAAACAAAGAAACATAAAAGTACTATGGTCCTGATTAGAAGTTACCTAGCTTTGGTATTTGTGTGTGTGTGAGAGAGGGGGAGAGGAAGAGAGAGGGAGAAAGAGACAGAGACAGAGAGATGAGAAACAGAAAAAGAGAGAAAGAGAAAGTTCTAAAATAGTTTTAATTTTATTAAGTGATTTTTCTGGTTTAATGTGTGAGAAACCATCACTATATAAGATGGTTCAATATTCATCAACCATCACTATTATGCATGATTAATTCTATGATGTCTGAAAAGAGAAACCTGAGAAATGAATTTTGAAAATATGGAGAACGTTTCTCATAGAACATGAGAAACAGAAGAGCACATTTACAAGCTTGCTTCATAGCCTTCATCATTAATCTCAAGATTTATAAAGACACTTCAAAGGTCCAACCACCAAGTAATAACTTAGGACCACTTAAAGATGAACTAGAGTAAAAGATATTCCCAGCTCAGCAATGTTTTGTTTAAATGGTTTATTGGAACATAAATATAAAACAAATCACTAAATTTTTTATGGCAGTGTGGTTTCTCAGTTTTAACAATTACAATGTCAATGTATTTAGAGAAATATTTATAAGAAACTTAAGACATATTTAAAACAATAGCATAAGCTGACTAGGGAGGATGTCTGAGTGGTAAGAACACTGGTTACTCTTCTGGAGTGTCAGGACTTGATCTCTAACAATCACATGGGAGCTCACAACCGATTATAATTCCAGTTCCAGTGGATTGGATAGCCTCCTCTGCCCTCTGTAGACATGGCATACACAGGGTGAATAAACATACATGGAGGTAAAACATCTATATGCATAAAAATGTTTCAAAAGTCACATTATTACCTATAAAACCAACATATTCTAAACACATAGAATATTGAATTCCAAATAATTTATGTGCTTAACATATAACATACTCTTGGTATAAATATCTTCCAGACATCTTAATAAGAATCTCCATTTAAGCATAGGTAGATATACTAGTAGTGTATAAAACCTACACATAAAATTATGATTAAATAAAACTATGCAGATATATATACCAAATTTTTTAAAATTATTAGATTTAAAGAAACTATATAACTAATAATTTAGTCATGAATTACAATAAAATAAGGAAACATAACTTTTACATTGTTCTTTCATAGGTTGAATAAATTGAAACATCAATATAATAAACAATTCTAAATTTTGCATTAAACTAGCCATGGGTAAGTACATTTGAGTGTGGCTATCTTATAGAAATGATGAAGCTGAAGATGGAACTTACAGGTAGAGCACCTGTTCAGCATGCATATGATCCTGAACTTGATCACAAGTAGTTCTCCCTTCCCTAAGCACAAGATGATACATTTGAATCTTCTCAGTTCCATCTCATTGACAGACTTATTCACTTCTCCTTTTCTTCTGCTCATTTGATATCACACTAAATCAGTGTTAGTTTATGTATTACAACTTTGGGGATTTAATGCCTAAGAGCTACCTCCTCTTCCTAGCTATATATTGAACTACCCTCATTTCCTGTCTGTCTTAGAGACTAAGGAGATATAAACCATCCTGCACCATTGAAAGTTGAATATCAGGCAACAGACCTTTTGACACTTACAGGAGAAGCAAGCCACCCTTGAAATTATATGGTATTACTCCAAACCTCAGGAGATTATGGGGAATTAATTTCATCGTAACCAATAACATGTCCATTCGTAAGATCTTAGTGACAGTTATGACATAAGAATATATAAGTTAAAATAAAGGCTATTAAGAGCAGAAATTCTGGAAGTAAATAATTCTGAACATTAATATCTCCTGACATTCTGGAAATGGTGCTGGAGTGTCACAGTATTCAACTCTGCCTCCTATGCAATTCTCGTACTTCTCATGTCCACTTTGTATAAGATACCCACCCATCAGTCACTCAACAGCCACCTCTGTTACCACATGGACCTTCTCACTGTGACTGACTATTCTTGGGTAGCTCTCATGCTGTGTAGTGTCACCAAGGGTGACAGTGGTGATTCAGGAAATTTGATTGTGATTTAGATAAGCCATGAAATGTCCTACAGGTGAGAAGTTTGAAGTTATCCACTCAATAAAGAAAATTAAGAAGAAAGCACATAACAAACTGGCATGCTGAGCTCATTGAAATCTGTTCTAAAACTTGAATCTTCCTGCCTGGGAAATGATGAGAAAGGAAAGAGGAGCTTGCACTTATTTTGCTGCCTTTACTCAAAATGTCATGAGTATTATGCGATGCTGCAGTACCAGGTAAGTGTTTAACATGCTAAGAGACACTTAATCCATGCTCATGTGTACAGAATAAGGAAACGGATCAAATGCACATGTATGTCCATAGTTTTGTTTATTTTTCAAGGTGAGAGTGTGAACCACTACCACAAATTATGCAGCTATCTTTCCAGCATGTGGGGAAACCCCTAGGTGATCACATGCAGAGTGAAATGGATAATCTTTGCCTTGGAAGAACCACCTTCCTGGGCATTGTAGTGTCTCCCACACCAGGTAACTACATGTTCAGAGTTTCAGAGAAACATTGTTAGTTGTACAATATAATCCCTGAGGATTGTTGAGAGCACAAAGGTCTCTACCTTACAAATAGCACTAAGGAAACCAGAAATGTTACCCAAGTGTATTGTCTCCTTAACAAAAGAGATATTTAACCTGTTTTCTACCTAGGAGGCTGAAAATGAGGGCAGCTAATAGCATATCAACCCCTGTGCTAACTGCAGGATCATGTAATACCTAGTTCGCCTGGGCTCACACATACAGGACTGCAGATAGTTTATAATCTAGATGAATTCTGGTCTGTATATTGGACAAGGCCATATCTTACTCCCCCAGACTCTATGCTTATCTAGGTCTTTATTCCTTGGACTTCTTCTTGATTGTTGTTACTTTTATAAAATTACCCATTTCTATGAGAATGTCACATGTACTTAACAAACAGAGAAAAGCCCAGTTGACCTCTATGCTATCTGTATGTCCAGATCACACCTTACACTCCAAGACTTTTATATATCTCAGCCATCCTACTTAGACCCTATCTTGAGCACTGTTTCTCAGTCAATCTATAGAATACATCTTTATGGAAGAGGTCACATGTACTTTGAAAGTAACTTCAAAATAGTCATGCCTTATGCTTTATCATGTACACGGGATTAAGGTAATTGTAACCATGGAACATTTTTCCAAAATTATACTGTTCTTAAGTAAGCCTAAAATAAATGTTCTTGTATCAGATTCTTGAAGTTTAAAGTAACATTTGCTATTAAGTTAATTTGGACAGGATTTCATCTTGTGCCACATGGACTATTACTCGGCAGGTGGTGGTGTTTTCAGAGACCTTCCATAAAGAATTAGATGGAATGACTGATAGTAAAAAAACTAGAAATCTCTGTATATACATACATATATGTGAACATTTTACCATTATAAAAATAATATCTAATATGAAATATGATGTCTGATATCATAATATATGATGTATAATATATAATACATCATAAACATACATATATTATATATAATTCATGATATATGATGTAATATATGATGTATGGTATATGGTATAAGATAATAATTAATACATAATGATGTATAATATATATGATGTATGATATAATATAATATATAATGTATGCTAATAAAAACTAAAAAGTTACACTGAGAGCTATTAATTATACTGATCACAATACCATATAGCATAAAATTGTAGAAGAATGTAATTGTTAGATCAGAAATAATAAAGAAAAATATCTTTTTACTTTAGAATATTTTAATACATTGAAGTATTGTCTCTATTGTTTTCCTTTATTATTGCAACATGTATATATAAATCCAAATACAACATATTGAGTTCTCTTAGTGTTACTTACTTGTATATTTGTTTAGTGCTGACCATTTTATGTTGGATAACCAATTAGACAACTCATCCCTTCAGGAGACTGGGTCTCACTCCCCACATTCATAAGTTGCCTACAGCGATTAGAGTTGTAAGCCCATAAGATTTTCCCATTAGTTTTGCATGCCATTTGGTGCTATCATAGGTCAGGTATTGTCAGCTATGTTGTTGAAACTGCATGGAAACAGGATAGCTTAAAGGTTAGAGGAAGGAGAGCCATTGAAAAATGCAGCTAGATATTAAAATACATAATAGGATATTAAGATGATGAAAGAATATTATATAAAAAACCTGAAACCAAGATAAATTGTTTGTTCTCATTTATTGTTTCACAAAGGGAAACCTTATTAGTTTCCAAATTCTAACAATAACAAGGAAGTTTTGTGTACTTCCTGGGAGAAAGCAAGTTTAATTCCCCTAACAGTATAACATCTGCCAAACTGCTTATGTTTCAGTGGTAGGCCACACATCTAAATGTATTTAGGCAACATAATTGGTATTGATGGGGGAAGAAGGACATCAAGTTGGGTGGACAGAAAAGGAGGGTGGACCTGAAAACTGAAGAGTGAAAATAATCAAATCCCATAAAATTCGCAAGGAACTAATGGACTGTTTAAATGATTAAAGAAGGAGTTCGTAGATGCTATCTAATTATTATGAATGATAATTTTGGTCATGATACATATGTTTCTCTGTCTTTTAGTGTGATAATTAGAAATATATATGACGATTATAATACACACTGATTTGGAAGGATTATGAGAAGAATACAAAGAATTCATGAATTACAACTCTTATATAATGTCAGATAAACTGTTTTCCTCACTTGGCTACATGTCTGCTTCCTTCTTGTAAAGTTCCATACTACAACGTGTCTATAGAGTTTCTCAAGTTCTCCAGCCATGGAAGAATGCATCTAGACAAAGTTCTCTTGATTTTTCATCAAAGCTGAATGTTAAGGGAAAAGTTCCTTTCATAATAACACTTTCTTTTTTTTTTTTTTTTGGATCAAAAAAAATTTTTATTGGATATATTCTATATTTACATTTCATTTCCTTTTTTTGGTTCCCCACCCCCCAAAGGTTCCACATGCTCCTTTCCCTCCCCCTGCTCCCTCATCCACCCTTCCCACTTCCTTGTTCTGGTATTCCCATACACTGATGCTTTGATCCTTTCCAGCACCAGTGTCCACTCCTTTCTTCTTGTCAGACATTGTTTGGTATGTGGATTGTGTCTTTGGTGTCCCAAGATTCTAGGCTAATATCCACCTATCAGTGAGTGCATACCATGGGTATTCTTTTGAGACTGGGTTACCTCACTTAGTATGATGTTCTCCAGCTCCATCCATTTCTCTAAGAATTTCATGAATTCATTGTTTCTAATGGCTGAATAGTATCTACTTGATAAATTAAGGACATACTGATCAGACAGGAGGTCAAAGAAGGATAACAGCTACTTAGGAAAAAAGTTACACAGAGGCTTAAGAATACTACCTAGAAAACAGCTTAAATATAAAGAGAAATGGAAGCATATAGGAAAGCATTACAGAGAGCATAATGATTTCCTGATATTAGAAAACAAACATATTTTCTTTAAGTTTTATAAATTATCTTCTCAATTTTAATTGATGCAAAGTACATGCAACATAAACTGTTCCATTTTAACCATTTTTGGTTTTGTCTTTATTTTGAGATATTAATTTAATTATAAAATTTTTCCTTCTTATTCCTCCCTCAAAAACTTTCTATATACTTCTCTCCACTGTCCTTTAAATTCATGGCCTCCTTTTTCCTGCATTGTTTTTTTAAAGACATATATTCCTAAGTGCATCCTGTTGAGTCCATGCAATGAGTGTGTTCAGGGATGATCATTTGACCTGGAATAATTAAATGCTGTGTTTCTGACTGAGGAAGACCTCCTTTCCCACTCCCAATTTCCTTAGTTGCCTGTATTTTTCTTTGTAAAGTTGAGGCCTTATGGACTTTTAAGAAATATTAATCTTAAAAATATATCAACATTTTCAGTTGACAAATGAGTCATTTCACCAAATGAAATATTATTGCTATAACTATATAAATATATCTCAAAGCTAATTTTCTTCTAAAGTTTTCAATAGTAAGGCTGGTATTAGTATTAAGAAAAGTGTTATTTTGTTGATTCATCTGTATTAATGCAACTGGAAACAGGTTGGCATCAACAGTTGTATACAAAACCACTCCAGACTTGAGGTCAGGTTCATCTTGAGGTCATTATCCTTATGTATACTGTCACTTCTTACTTTTCCTTAAGTCTCACTAATCCCAAAGAATCTGACTTCAATTCTTGTATTGATGTTCTTATTGTTCCATAAATTATCCTACTTTTTTGTTTCTGATTTTTTTGGTTTTCAGTATTGTATATTTTCTACATGAACCCAAGCTTATTCTAAAAAAACACTGTGAAAGTGTTTGAATGTCTTTTATAAGTAATAAATACAACTATAAATTAAAGGGTTAGGATATTATTTGAAGAATATGGTTATGCAATTTTCAGAAATTCTAGCACCAATTGCTGGGAGATGACCAAAATCCTCTACCATAGTTATTTTCCAAACTTAGTCACTATTTACAATGAATTTTGATGGCTCAATCATTAATTCTGATCATTCAATCAAATAGGGATAATGAGGGTAATTAGGATTGTTCAGAAAGCCATGCTTGCCTCCACAAAGATGACTGCAACTTCCCACTAAGACCAGCCATGCCCCTGCTCCAGGAAGCATGTAAACAAACACCCTTGCTTGTGCTTTTTAGGTATTTGCATTTTCAGTTGACTAATAGATCATAGCAATCCTTAACCAAAGAATAAAATGACAATGAGATGTTTGTATTCCTTTGTATAATGTTCTATTTGAAGAATGGTAGAGGTGCTAGGATGAATGAACAATGCTGTCTCCCACATATGATATGGCTATTTCAGCCTGAACAGTCAGAACAGGGACCCAAAGAGCACTAATCCCATTAACATATATCATGGATTACAGGTATATGAGAAGATCACAAGGTATGGTTTATTTCAAGAATTTGTAGGAATTTAACAGAAACTAGAGTAGATATCAGATATCAGATATCAGAAAACAACTTTTTAGAATTAATCTGATATTAAGTAGATAACAGAAAACAACTTTGTGGAATATCTTCACTTTTTCCACCTTTATGCAGGTTCCTGAGATTAAATTCATGAAGCCCGGCCTTGGATGGCGAAGAATTTTGCCTGATGACCCATCTCTTTTGTCATAATAGTCTTGTATTAAATCCTATAATTTCATAATTCTTAAAAATGGAAAATGTCTTCAAAATTATAAATAAGTGTATTTTGATTTTAAATAACAAATGATTATGCAAAACTGAAGGATATTTAAAAAGTAGTAATTCTCTTCCCTGATAGGAAACAATCTAATCCTTCTACAACATGAGCCCACAGAGAAGATACTGCTACTTAGAAGACCAAAACATTAGACCATATCACATAGAATGCTGAAAAGATGATATGAATACATAGAGTATGTCATATTTAAATTATCAACTTTGTAAATACTGTTTTATAATTTCACTAGGGACATATGTTACAAGGTACTAACGTTTTCTTTTTTTTTATTAAATTTATATTCATTTACAAAGAATTATTTAAACCAGAGGAAAAGAATCATTGCTGATATTAGAAATATTAGTTAAGATTTTTGTAATTTACATTTATATTCCAGCTGTTGCCCCCTCCCACTACACTCCACAGTTCCTCACCCCATTTCCCTCCCCTTTTGCCTTCAAACATGTGCTTCTCCAACCCCAACCCAGGTCCTCATTACCTAGAGACTCAAGATTCTCTAGGATTAGGAACATCTGCTCCCACTGAGTCCTGAACAGGCAGTCTTCTGCTATATATGTGATTGGGGTCTTGGGAGTACCTCACATATGCTCCCTGGTAGAGACACAGTCTCTAAGATGTCCCACGGGTCCAGGTTAGTTGAGAATGTTGTCTTCCTATGGGGTAATCCTCCTTAAATCCTTCCCCTAATTCAACCATAGGGGGCCCAACTAGAATCCAATGGTTGAATGAAAGGCTCTGCATCTGTCTCAGTCAGTTGCTGGTAGGGCCTCTTAGAAAGCAGCCAACCAAGCCTACTGTCTGTAAACACATTATAGCATCAGCAATAGTGTCAGAACTTAGTGCCTCTCCTTGAGATAGATGCCTATTTGGGTCTGTTACTGGACAGCCTTTTCTTCCGTCATTTCTTCACCTTTCTCCCTTCAATTCTTTTAGACAGGACCAATTCTGGATCAGAAATTTTGATTGTGGCTTGGTAATCCTGTTTCTTCCCTCGGGCCACTGTATATCTACTGTTGATGGACTCTTCAAATTCCCTCTGCCCAGGGTTGGATATTTTGGCTAAGATCACCCTCATCCAGTACTGAGAGTCTCTTACCTCCCAGGTCTCTGGGAATTTCAAGAGGGTCCCCATACCTCCAAGCACTAGAAATTGCATATTTCCATTGATTCTCATGGCCCCCTGGGCTTCTCTCCTGTTTCCCCCATTCCTGATCCTGTTCCTCTTTTCCCTTCTTCCTTCCCACTCCTATCAATGTCCTTCCTGTCCTTTGTCATCCAAGATTATTTTGTTTCCCCTCCCAAGCGGAATTGCAGCATCCTTACTTGGGCGACTCTGCTTGTTAATTTTCGTATGGTCTGTGGGTATTCTGGGTATTCTGCAATTTTTGGTTAATATCCATTCATCAGTGAGTATATACCATGAATGTCCTTTTGGGTCTGTGTTACCTCATTTAGGATGATTTTTTAGTTCCATCCACTTGCCTGGAAAATTCATGATGTCCTCATTTTTAGGAGCTGAATAGTATTTCATTGTGTCTCACAACAAACCCAAAAGAACAGAATTACACACACACACATAATACCAACAATCAAAAGAAGAGTAACTAACAATCATTGGTCTCTATATCTCTCAATAGCAATAGACTCAATTCCTAATACAAAGACACAGGCTATCAAACTGGATAAATAAACAGGATCCAGTACTTTGCAGCATACAAGAAGCACATGTCAGTGACAAAGACAGATACCACCTCAGAGTAAAGGGCTGGAAAAAAGTTTTCCTAGCAAATGATCCCAAGAAACAGGCTGGAATAGCCATTCTATTATTGAATAAAATATATATTCAAATAAAATTATTGAAGGAATTGAGGAAGGACATTTCCTATTCATCAAAGGCAAAATCCACCAAGAAGTTTCAATTCTGATACTTCTATACCCCAAATGCAAGGGCACCAACATTCGTAAAAAAACCTACACTAAAGCTCAAAACACACATTGAACCTCACACAATAATAGTCCTGGACTTCATCACCACATTTTCACCAGTAGACACATCTTGAAACAGAAACCAGAGGCATAGTAAAACTGACAGAAGATATTAACCACTTGGATTTTATAGTTTTCTGTAGAACACTTTACCCCCAAATAGAGAATATATCTTCTTCTCCACACATTGTGGAACCTTCTCCAAAATTGGCCAAATAATGGGACAAGCCTCAGCAGATATAAGAAGACTGAAATAATCCCGTATGTTCTATCAGATGACCATGGACTAACATTATCTAATTAAATTATTTTATAATTTGTTAAGTTATACCCCTGGCCTCTCATAGATTAATTTCTGCCATTATTAGGCCAAGATGAGGGACTGAGGCTTCAAGAATATTGACAAGCTAATATAGCTATAACTATTTTCAAATTCAGCCTCCTGGGATCCTTGACATATGCTCTAAATTCATTTGGACTGAAATTATATTTATAGAGACATATTAATATATGAAAAGCAAACAGTATAAAACATTTAATATATTCAAAGATCTGGAAATCTTTAATGGTTCTATATTGAATACACATAATGTTATTCACTTATTATTATGTAAATGTATATGTAAAACAGTAAGATGTATGTATGTGTATGTGTGTACTTTCCCATTATTCTTCTAGCATACCAGAAAAGTACACCACTAGTTAATAGCATAATAAAATAAATGTAATGAGAAGAAAATGATGAATTG
Organism: Apodemus agrarius; assembly: GCA_964023405.1. NCBI lineage: Eukaryota > Metazoa > Chordata > Mammalia > Rodentia > Muridae > Apodemus > Apodemus agrarius. The sequence continues at coordinate 122,484,872 of OZ030007.1, forward strand.
ATAATAGGGAAGGAGAAGTACAACTTTTCTCTTTCCTGATAGTTGGTACTTAAACTGACTTCTCAGGGGTCCATTTGCCAGTTCTGTGAACTCAACCTCATACTTTTTCCTCTCAGATAAAATATTCATAAACAAATTCTCCCTGAATGATAGAGTGATACTTATTATCTACACAGAGATCCTGCCTTTTACTAACTCTTCCTTCTCCTTGACAGATGACAAATAGCTAATATTCTTATGCAAAAAATTTCAACTCTCTTGGCAAAAATAAATGAATAAAGTAAATAAATACTTTCTCTAGAAATTTTATGGATGTGAGTCTTTATCTCATTGGAACCAATTATTTTTTTTATTTTCTTTCTGAAATCAACTGTTTGTTAATGAATGGGAGACCCAAGTAAGAGGGCTGCAATGATATGAAATAAGTTCTGCTAATCTAAATTGAAAATCTTGATTCTGATAAAAGTAACACTGAATCTCCATGACTATCACATTTGAAATTCCTCTCCCATGGCAAGCTTAGTTAATTTACATTTCAATAAAATATGTTATTACTATGAAACTATGTTAAACAATATAAAGCAGAGTCACTTCAAGTTATCATCTAAATTATTTAGTATTAATGGTACATACACTGCAAAGTTTAGATAGCTTAGCTGATATTTTCTTTTCTTTTTTGGTATAAAATGATGTTTCTCTGTCAGAAATCAACCCTGGATCAAAATTTTTGTCTTTCCTGATATGGTAATAATTGCTTAGAGGCTACTTTCTAATATCAAGTAGTGAGAGTAATTATAGCACTCACCCTGCCTTATGATCAGAAAACAATTAATTCCACAGTGTCTTTGTTTTTTCTTTTTTCTTTTGTTTTTGTTTTTGTTTTTGTTTTGAGACAGGGTTTCTCTGTGTAGTCCTGGCTGTCCTGGAACTCACTCTGTAAACCAGGCTGGCCTCGAACTCAGAAATCTGCCTGCCTCTGCCTCCTAAGTGCTGGGATTACAGGCTTGCGCCACTATGCCCAGCTAATTCCACAGTGTCTTAAAGTGGTTATCTGTGATTTTAACTATCTCAGGAGCACAAAATACGTTTTTTTTAATTTTTTTTAATTTAATTTTTATTTTCTATATTCTATGTTTACATTCCAAAGGCTTTCCCCTTAGTTTTTAAACTAAGTATATATCATTTGGAATAAATAAATGGTAATTTTACATATTTTTAATTGATTTAATGGTATCTTTATCCACTTTTAATTCATAAATATCTCTAAGTATCTCTCATGGAATAATGGATTTGGAGACTTTGTTGTGTTAATAGTTTGTATACTCCCATCTCACATTCAAGTGAATTTTCAAGTACAGTATTATTTTCAAAATCTTGTATAAGAATCACAGTTAATAATAGTTAAACTTTAGGCTTGGTGATGCATGCAAATGATCACAATACTTGGAGAGTATAAGCAGATATATCCAGTTCAAAGCCATTCAACTGTATTAAACCTTAACTGCATGTGACTCTGTATGCAAAATGCCATGCTTGTTTCCTCAAATGTATAATATAAAGGTCAATAAACTTAAGCTGCAAAAGCAATAAGAAGTTGAAATAATTTGAAAGTATATATGAGTTAGTAAACATTTCACCTATAGAAATGAACAATGTAAAAATTAGGACACTTAAACCAAACTTTTATACTTTTTAATACTCTTCAACCAGATTAATCCATTTCTGTTCTATTACATGTGACAGAGAGCCAATTTCTTTAGCACAAGGAAAATATCAGCTTTTATCTTCACATACAAAATGCTTTGAAACAGAATATACAAATGTTCAATCAACACCACCTTCAGAGAAGAAGCTGAAAAAAAAAAAGAAGAAAGAAGCATGTCCTGGATGTACCAAAAAGAAGCCAGAATAGGAGAGGAGGGATTTCCTGAAGAGTAGGCATGGTTCTGTATTTAAAGTGTGAGTGGAGACTTTTCAGCACTTTTCACAGTAGATGAAGGCCTAGAGGGATGAAAGTTCTGATCTCAACTCAGTAGGAGATACTGTCATATCCTCATGGCCTTGACTTGATGTTCTCTGGGAGACATGTCAGCAGACAAAGAAATAATAGGTGCTGCCTTACTGTTATTGAAATAAGAATATCTGGAGTTCAGCATGGTACTTTCAGTTACTTCAACAAAGGGAAGAAAAGGTTAAGGGATGGAGTGGAGAGATGTTAGTATCAAGTGAAATATTGAAAAGGGAAACACACTAGGCAAAAAGGTTTTATGTTCTTAAAAGCAGATGAAAAAATAAAGTATGTTATTTTGCTTGAGATTTCCGCACCAGTTTGGTTCCTGTCATTTGGGAGTTTTTGAACACTAAGGCTCTGAAAATGTATGCCCCTGCCTCAGCAGGTTACAATGAGTTAGTGCTATTTGAAGCTAAGTTTAATACATTTAACATGACTAACAAACCTTTCAAATTGTAGCATAGTTATCTATATTCAGATAATTTGTGATACTTTTCATCCTTTAAATAATTAAGTGAGAACTAAGTCATGTTACACTGTTTTGGGAGCCTATGAGAAATTCACATGAGAAATTCAAACAGAACAGATGTTCTAATGACAATTGAGACAGTAGTGAGACATTTCTACAGTGCTGTCTCTGGCTGCTATGTTGTAGTTCTAAGTAGCATGTTTTTCAGCTTACAAGAGTTGCACAGTCTTTGCTTGGTAGTTAGGAGAAATAATTAGATTTTCAATGAACATGTGAATGTTTATTTACAGAAAATTTAATAGAAATGTCTAATTAGTAAACATATCTATACAATTTAAGGCAATGTGGCTTCAAGCATATTTTTTTTTAATTTTTATTTTCTATATTCTGTGTTTACATTCCAAAGGCTTTCCCCTTTCCAATTTATGATATACATCTCCTTTCAGATGCCAAACTATAGCTTATTTAGAACATGGTTGGTTATGATATGAAAAAAATTATGAGAGAACAGGAAAATGATAGAAGCCTGAGTTAGGCATTCCAATCATACCACCAAAGCCCACTGTATTTATATTAACATCATCTTTGAGTTTGCAGTCCCACAGTAAATCCTGTGAAAACTGTTTACTTGAAAGTATACTTAGTGAGTACATATATGTAAAAGAATATATCTTTAACTGTTAGAAGAAAATACTACAGAGTGGCATTAAATTTTTCTAATAGTAGATGAACCTTAACACTTTCTCTAATTCAGGGTAAACCCACCAGAACTCAAACAAAATGAATGGACCTGCATTTGAGATGAAGAAATGAACCCACAGACCTTTAGTCACTTGATCTTTTTTTTTAATTGGATATATTCTATATTTACAATTTATTTCCCTTTTTCTGGTTCCCCACCCCAAAGGTCCCACATGCCCTTTTCCCTCCCCCTGCTCCCTCATCCACCCCCTCCCACCTCACTGTTCTTGTACTCCCCCACAATGATGTTTTGTCCATTCTAGCACCAGTGTCCACTCCTTTCTTCTTGTGAGACATCACTTGATATGTGATTTATGTCTTTGGTGTTCCAAGCTTCTAGGCTAATATCCACTTATCAGTGACTGTATACCATGGGTATTCTTTTGAGACTGGGTCTTTGATGAAGGAGCTAAAACCACCCAGTGAAAAAAACAGACAGCATTTCCAACAAATGGTGCTGGTTCACACGGCAGTTAGCATGAAGAAGAATGCAAATAAATCCATTCTTATCTCTTTATAGAAAGCTCAAGTCCAAGTAGGTCAAGGACCTCCACATAAAACCAGATATACTGAAACTAATAGAAAATAAAGTGGGGGGAAATGCACGAGCACATGGACACAGGGGAAAATTTCTCGAACGGAACACCAATAGCTTATGCTCTAAGAACAAGAAATGACAAATTGAATCTCATAAACTTACAAAGCTTCCCAGAAGTCCTTTTATGGTTGAGAATAGTTTTAGCTATCCTGTGTTTTTTGTTGCTCCAGATGAATTTGAGAATTGCTCTTTCAAGATCTATGAAGAATTGATTTGGGATTTTGTTGGGGATCACATTGAATTTGTAGATTGCTTTTGGCAAGATGGCCATTTTTACTATATTGATCCTGCCAATCCAGGAGCAAGAAATATTTTTCCATCTTCTGAGGTCTTCTTCGATTTCTTTCTTCGAGGACTTGAAGTTCCTGTCATACAGATCTTTCCCTTGTTTGGTTAGAGTTGTGCCAAGGTACTTTATGTTGTTTGTAGCTATTGTGAAGGGTATTATTTCCCTAACTTCTTTCTCAGCCTGCTTGTCCTTTGAGTACAAGAAGGCTACTGATTTGCTTGAGTTAATTTTATAACCAGCCACTTTGCTGAAGTTGTTTATCAGCTGTAGAAGTTCTCTGGTGGAGAACTTTTTTGGGTTGCTTAAGTAAACTATCATATCATCTGCAGATAATGATACTTTGACTTCTTCCTTTCCAATTTGTATTCCTTTGACTTCCTTATGTTGTCTAATTGCTCTCCCTAGAACTTCAAGTACTATATTGAAAAGATATGGAGAGAGAGGGCAGCCTTGTCTAGTCCCTGATTTTAGTGGAATGCTTCAAGTTTCTCTCCATTTATTTTGATGTTGGCTACTGGTTTGCTGTAGATTGCTTTTACTATGTTGAGGTATGGGCCTTGAATTCCTGCTCTTTCCAAGACTTTTAGCATGAAAGGCTGCTGAATTTTGTTGAATGCTTTTTCAGCATCTAATGAGATGACCATGTGGTTTTTTTCTTTCAGTTTGTTTATGTAGTGGATTACATTGATGGATTTCCATATATTGAACCATCCCTGCATCCCTGAGATGAAGCCTACTTGATCATGGTGAATGATTGTTTTGATGTGCTCTTGGATTCTGTTGGCAAGAATTTTATTTAGTATTTTTGCATCGATATTCATAAGGGAAATTGGCCTGTAGTTCTCTTTCTTTGTTGGATTTTTTTGTGGTTTAGGTATTAGCATAATTGTGGCTTCAAAGTATGAGTTGGGCAGTGTCCCTTCTGTCTCTATTTTGTGGAATAGTTTGAAGATCATTGGTGTTAAGTCTTCTTTGAAGGTCTGGTAGAATTCTGCACTAAAACCATCTGATCCTGTACTTTTTTTGGTTGGGAGGCTTTCTATAACCCCTTCTATTTCTTTAGGGGTTATGGGACTATTTAGCTGATCTAATTGATACTGATTTAATTTTGGTATTTGGTATCTGTCTAGGAAATTGTCCATTTCCTCCAGATTCTCCAGTTGTGTTGAGTATTTTTAATGTGTTTTTCTATATATCTCTTCCATTTTATCAAAAATATTTTCTATGTAAATCTTCAATTTTATCATAAAATGTTTTTACTTCCTTTTTCATTAAAAAGAACATGCTTTAAAAAAATTACAAAGCTTCTGTAAGGCAAAGGACACTGTCAATAGGGAAAAGCAGCAAACAACAGACTGGTTAAAGATCTTTACCAATCTTACATCTGAGAGAGGTCTAAATATCCGATATATACAAAGGACCCATGAAGTTAGATAACAGAGAAATAAATAATCCTATTAAAAGTGGGGTACAGAGCTAAACAAAGAATTCTCAACTGAGGAATACCGAATGGCAGAGAAGCACCTGAAGAAATGTTTAACAGGCTTAGTCATCAGGGAAATGCAAATCAAAATAACCCTGAGATTTCACTTCGTACCAGTCAGAGTAGTTAAGATCAAAATCTTACGTGACTACTAGTGCCAGAGAGGATGGGAAGAAAGAGGAACACTCCACCATTGCTGGTGGGATTGTAAACTGGTAAAAACAACTCTGGAAATCAGTCTGGCAGTTCCTTAGAAAATTGGACATAGTACTACCTAGGACCTAGCTATACCACTCCTGGGCATATACCCAGAAAATTCTCCAGCATGTATAAGGATACATGTTCCACTGTGTTCATATCGGCCTCATTTATAATAGCCAGAAGCTGGAAAGAACCCAGATGTCCTCAACAAAGGAATGGATACAGAAAATATGGAACACTTACAAAATGGCGTACTACCCAGCTATTAAAAACTATGAACTTATGAATTTCTTAGGCAAATGGATGAAACTAGAAAATATCATCCTGAGTGAGGTAGTCCAATCACAAAAGAACACACATGGTATGGACTCAGTGGTAAGTGGATATTAGCCCAGAAGCTCACAATATCTAAGATATAAATCATAGACCACATGAAGCTGTAGAAGGAAGACCAAAGTGTGGATGCTTGAGTCTTTCTTAGAAGAGGCAAAAAAATACCCATGGGAAGAGATACAGAGTCAAAGTGTGGAACAGATATGAAAAGAAAGGCCATCCAGAGTCTGTCCCACCTGGGGATCCCTCCCATATATAGTTACCAGACCCAGACACTATTTAGGGATGCCAACAAGTGCTTGCTCTCAGAAGCCTGATATAGCTGTCTCCTGAAATGCTCTGCCAGTGCATGACAAATACAGAGAGGGACACTCTCAGCCAACTACTGTACTGAGCACAGGATCCCCAATGGAGGAGCAAGAGAAAGGACACAAGTAGCTGAAGAGGTTTGCAGCGCCATAGGAGGAACAACAATATGAACCAAACAATAGTTCGAGAGCTTCAAGGGACTAAACCACCAACTAAAGAGTACATATGGAGGGATCCATGACTCCAGCCACATATATAGCAGAGGATGACCTTGTTGGACATCAATGAGAGTAGAGGCCCTTGGTCCTATGAAGGTTCAAGGCCCCAGTGTAGTGGAATGCCAGGACAGGGAAGAGGGAGTTGGAGGATAGTTGATCAGGGGGAGGGTGATGGAATAGGGGGATTTTGGAAGGGGAACTAGGAAATGGGATACCATTTGAAATGTCAATAAAGAAAATATCTAATAAGAAAAGACAGAAAAGAAAGTAGCTCTTTCCAACCTCTGCTTCATCAGAGCACCTGTTGTATCATCTTCACAGCCTCCATCCTTAACCTGCATGTATTCAGTTTCTCTCTCTTTTTTTTGTGGTCGTTGTTATTTCTTTGTCCAGTTAAGCAATAGCTTCCATATCAAGAAAGCTGTAAGATACGTAATTTCTACATGTAAATATGTTTATTATCTCTCTGTACTAAGAATATATTATGACTTGATAGGTAATAGTTAAGATTTTGTTTACTTGATTTATTTATAACAAATTCATTATAAATGAAATTATGTTGAAAATTTAATATTATAATGAATAGTATATAATTTATTTATATTGTTTACTTATTCATTTTTGAATTTTAAGAAATTCTCTGATCCAGAGATGAGAAGACAAGTACTTTTAAGGTAACAAATACTGTTATACATTCTTTAACACCTACTTATACTTCCTATGAAATATAATTCTTAAACAAATATAGATTTTGTTCAATAATGAATAATGTACACATCTCATAATAAGACAGTTCTATTTCTTAGCATGTTGATTCATCGAATTTTTATTAACATTATATTTTATTTATTTATTTATTTATTTATTTATTTTTTAATTTTCTATATTCTTGTTTACATTCCAAATGCTTTCCTCTTTCCCACTTCCCCCCTCACCATATGTCCCATAAGTCCTCTTCCCTCTGCCATTCTCCAATCACCCCCCTCCCCTTTTCTCTATCCTGGTACTCCCCTACAATACTGGATCAAGCATTTTCAGGACCAGAGTCCTCACCTTCCTTCTTCTTGGAAACCATTTGATATGCTAGTTGTGTCTTGAGTATTCAGAGCTTTAAGGCTGATTAATATTCACTTATCAGAGATTGCATTTCATGTGTATTTTTCTGTGATTGGGTTACCTCACTTAGGATGATATATTCCAATTCCAACCATTTGCCTATAAATTTCATTAATTCATTGTTTTTAATTGCTGAGTAGTATTCCATTATATAAATATATACCACATTTTCTGTATCCATTTCTCCACTGAGGGACATCTGGGTTCTTTCCAGCTTCTGGCTATTATAAATAAAGCTGCTATGAACAGAGAGGAACATGTGTCTTTGTTGCATGCAGGGAAATCCTCTGGATATATGCCCAGAAGTGGTATAACAGGGTCCTCTGGAAGTGTCATGCCCAGTTTTCTGAGGAACCACCATACTGATTTCCAGAGTAGTTGTACCATCTTGAAATCCCACCAGCAGTGGAGGAGTGTTCCTGTTTCTCCACATCCTTGCCAACACCTGCTGTTTCCAGAGTTTTTAATCTTTGCCATTCTGAAGGGTGTGAGGTGGAATCTCAGGGTTGTTTTGATTTGCATTTCCCTTATGACTAATGATCTTGAAAATTTCTTAAGGTGCTTCTTAGCCATCTGAATTTCTTCAGGTGAAAATTCTTTGTTTAGCTCTGTACCCCATTTTTAATAGGGGTTTTTCATTCTCTGGGGTTTAACTTTTTGAGTTCTTTGTATCTTGGATATTAGCCCTCTGTTGGATGTAAGGTTGGTGAAGATCTTTTCCAAATTTGTTGGCTGCTGTTTTGTCCTTCGAACAGTGTCCTTTGCCTTACAGAAACTTTGTAATTTTAGGAGGTCTCATTTGTCAATTTTTGATCTCAGAGCATAAGCTATTAGTGTTCTGTTCAGGAACTTTCCCCCTGTGGCCATGCCCTCAAGGATCTTCCCCAGTTTCTTTTCTATTAGTTTCAGTGTGTCTGGTTTTATGTGGAGGTCCTTGATCCATTTGGAGTTGAGCTTCGTAAGAGGAGATAAGAGTGGATCAACTCACATTCTTCTGTATGCTGAACTTTATATTTAAATTAGGCTATGAGAGGGGACATGTAATCTTGTCAGGTTGTTGTCCTTTTGCTTGCTTGCTTGCTTGCTTGCTTGCTTGCTTGGTTCATCATTTGTGCATTAAAAACAATGTCTTGCTTAACAGTAATGGTTATCCTCAAACTCTAGAACCTTCTCTATCATGCCTCTGTCAAGCCCAATTCAAACAGTTTTTGTTTCCTTGACTCATGAGGATTGAGTGTGATCAACACTTAGACAGGTGTCGGCCTGAATTTTTGACATTAACCCCAATTTAGAAACAAAATGTTCTAAGGAAATTGAAGAAAATAGCTTCTGAATCTATTGATTTGTATATTGTATCATGATTTTTGTTGTTGCTGTTCTTACAGCATGTGCAGTTGCCTGATCAAGACCAGTACAAGAATAAAATTTCCAATATAGATGAAAGATGTGCTCTTTAGTTCCCATCCTTTAAAAAGGAGATGTGATAGTTGATAACTGCTGGCAAAGTTAGTGCCAATCTACACTGATGGTATTTTCTGTTCCAGTATCTAACTACATACTTATGAAATATGGGCACCATTAATTGTACTTTGTGGTCTTTCTGAAACCCTTTATAAAGCTGCATTTACCATTGTGCAATACCTTTTTCTTTACATTTTTTAAATTATAAACTGAACTGTGAGAGACTTAAAGAATCTAATGGGTAGGTCCTCAAATGTTTCTTATTTTGTGGAGAGAAAAATGACTTGATTTTGTTGATAAATGGCAGCCTTTAATTAATTAACTGCTTTAAACATGCTAAGTAAATTATTTTGTGGAAAAAAGTCTGTTCTGCAAATAGCTATCTTTAATGCTTCACGACCTGTGATTGTTATCTGATAAATTATATCCCATCCAAACATCACATCGACAGTCATTTATTATCCAGGTTACAAATGGTCTGTACAACATTAATTTTGATCAGAGAAAATTTAAATTTGTGCTTCTCAACAAGTGAATGATTTATAAAACCTGTTCTTTTTATTTTTATTAATTGTATTTGTCTGTGGATGGTTTACACATGTAAACAATATGTATCATATGTATCTCTCATGTCCGTAACACCTCATTTAAAGCCTTAACCGTTACCCCACAAATCTTTCTCACATGGTACTGTCTATTACTATTGTAATCCATTGAGTTTACCAAGCGATTGGTATTGAGATAACACAGCTATCACTGTGTCTAAGTATCACTTACGACCTGGTAGGCTCAGTAGTGCACACAGAGCAAATGTTTTTGAAAGAATGTATCTAAGTGCCTGAAATAAACTAAGAACCTCTACAAAACAAATAGAAAACATTAATTATGTAACAGTATTGTGTTCCTACTTTAGTAAAATAATTTTCTTACACACTAATGCTTGAGAAGATGAGTCCCATTCATTGAACTGTATAAAGATATGTTTTTTTCTCTCATAAGATCACCAAGAACTCAGGCCATGATTCCCATAAGAGTTTGCTTAGAGCCAAACCATATGCAGGAATTTGAAAGGAAGACATTACAAAAATGTATTATGTCAATATATCAAATGTGAATCATAAGTTTACGCCTTTCCTGTGATGATCTAAATATTTAAATAAGGTAAGGTCTCTTCACATTTTGCAGCAAAGAAGTAACAGTGAGTAATACTGCAATCAATTATGAGATTGACATTTAATCATTATCAATATCTGCATCAGGCAATTCCCAGAGCATAGCAGGAACATTGTCAATGATCTCTGATAACTAAAGCTATTATAGTAATTTTCAAACAACTAATCAGTAAGGACATTACAATTATTTAGAATTGAACTAAGAAGAAAGAAGTACTATATATTTTCCATGTCAATGGAGGAAAATTCTTTTTCCTAATACTCTTCCGGATTCTCATGCTAGTAATATTAAAATTAGACGGCACGAGGGCGCATAGCTTGTGAGAAACAAAGAGTTTATCCATAGATAGGGTCTATACACATAATTTCTCAGAGATGAATAACTTGAGGCTTCTGATATTTGGGTTTATGTAACATCCTAGCAGAAAGACAATAAAGTATAAGAAAGATGATAAGAACGGGGAAGGGAATTTTAGTTTTCTAAAGGGGAGAGTTACAGCCTATAGAAGGGTTGGTAAATAGACTTCTCAATGTAGAGCCTGAATTACTAAGCTCTAGAGTAGTTTTTCAGTCTGCAGCAATTAATGCTTTTTTTCCAGACAGAAGAGAAGGACTGCACTGACAACTTAGGTCCTGTTTTTAGGCAAATGAGTGAAGGGTAGGGAACTTGAAGCATTGGTTACTTCCATTGTCTTCAGTTGAAAAGTAATCTTTATGTCAAACGGACTAGACTGTACTGGTATGTCATGCCACCCACACTGCAAATACTTTGGCAGCAGTAATGAGTAAATTTAAAGAGAAATAGACTTTAAGTATGGCTTCAAAATGAAATGGGAAAAAAAAAGTTGAGCACACTCTGAGCTTTTCAATTCTGAAATGTCTGAAGTTTCCTGATTCTTTTGTTGTACTTACTTATATTACAGCCATATAAAATGAATTTTTCTTTCATACTGAGTGATTGTGAAATAATAAAAATACTTTTATCATGCTATTTTACTAAGGTTTGGTCTTCCTGTAAATCATAATGCTAGGTGCAGACTCCCCAATACCTGGACTCGACACATAGACCCAGGTGTCTCTGTGACTCCGCACCCAAGTTATTTCTGATTGGTGAATAAAGCTGCATTAGACAGTAGCTAGGCAAAAGTGACATAGATGCAATTTAGGATTTCTGGGCTTGAGGTCAGAGGAGAATCATGAGGAGGGAGAAAGGAAAGTAAGGGAGAGAGAAAAGCTGCTATGATGTAGGAGTCATGAAAACATGGCCCCCAAGGACTAATTATAATTAAGAGAACCCCAGATGAAACATAATAAGTAATAGCATGGGTTTTCAATAGGAAAGTAGATTCTAATAGGATAGAGGACAGATATCTGCCCAGCTCTTGTGCTGCTTAAGGCTTATTTTTAATGATAAAAAGTTGTATGTATTTTAACTGGGAACAAAATGGCCAAAGGCAGACTAGAAACCCTGGAAAAGGGATAAAGATATTGGTACAGCCTTGCATAATGAGTGATTTTGACATAATAAAATGCTTTTTTGATGCTATTTTATATCAGAAAATAATTTAGATGAAAAACAATTACTTGTGGTTTTGTTTTGTTTCCTTTATTTTTGAGGGTCTCATATATCTCAGGCTGACCTTAAACTCATTAAGCTTGGGTTGATCTAAAACTCCTGATGCCCCTGCCTACAGAAAACAAGAGCTAAAATTCCCAACACAAACAACACTCCTAGACTAACAATTCAGTTTTAAGTGTCTCTTTTAATATTCATGAAATATTTTGCAAACATTGTTATAGCTTTTTAGATTGTGCAGAATATAATGTGCTTAAGGGTGGCTGCATCTGAAATTAAATCAACAAAAACAAAGATAAATTACTGATTTTAGAGTTTGAAACTGAGAAAAATTCAAAATGTGTTACCTGGAGAGAAATGTATAGTAGAAGGCAGGAATTTCTGGACTAGTGAGATTGTTCAGTGGTTAAAAATGTGTAGCGAGGGCCGGGCGCGGTGGCGCACGCCTGTAATCCCAGCACTTGGGAGGCAGAGGCAGGTGGATTTCTGAGTTCGAGGCCAGCCTGGTCTACAAAGTGAGTTCCAGGACAGCCAGGGCTACACAGAGAAACCCTGTCTCGAAAAACCAAAAAAAAAAAAAAAAAAATGTGTAGCGAACAAATGAGTCCCCACTTGGTCATGCAATTCCAAATATACCACTCTGAAAACATATACATGTAAGTAACACTAAATAGAACACTGAATACAGACATACACACACACATACACACACACACACACACACACACACACACACACACGCACGCACATGCACATGCACACACATGCAGATTCACACACACACACAAACACAAAACAACACACACACTCATATGTAACAGGTTATGAATTTGAGAATTTGAGAGAGAGAGAAAGGCTACGTGGAAGTGATTGGAGGGAGGAAAGGGAGTGGAAGAAATGAAATAATTATAATTTGCCTTTGAATTTTTATTTATTTTAGTTGTATAAAATATGCTATATCAAAAATGTAAAGCCTATATTGTGTTTCCAGAGGACACCTTGATAGGACCTCATATAACCTACCTGTAACATCAAGAGCAATGATAAACCTCTCCTGGCTGCTATAGGTGTCTGAACTCATGTGAACATACTCACATACATACACATAAGTAAAAATATAACAATTTAAGAAAGTCTACATTCTGTATTTTAAAAGATGCTATATTATAAATGTATGTTTAATTTGCAGATAATAATTTTGAGAACAGTAAGTTTTGCTCAGACTAAAGCACAGTCTGATGCTGTAGTTTAAGCATTTAGAGGTTGTGCATGGTGAGGAAGGGCCCATCACCCTTGGACAAATATCAGCAGTGGTAATTACGTTTAGTATGTGATGTTCTAATTCTATAGCTTGAAGAGTTCAGTGGGCATATTTGTTTGTCTGGCAGTTTTCCCAGCCACTAAATTCACGTCAGTGGTTTGCTAAAAGACAGCGACCACTTTTCTTTTCTTTTCTTTCTTTCTTTCTTTTTTTTTTAACCACAGATCACTTTGTGAGTTATGTTTAGAGTTGATTGTGTCTTACACTGACATGCTGGCCAACTTCCATTCCATTTGAATATCAGATCTGCTACTTTATAAATGAGTACACTGAAAAGTATAAATAGCTCAATTTGCTATTTGAGTGAGGATAAACTCAATTTCTCTACACATTAACTTCAGAGCACAAAAATGCACACAGGAAGTATAGCAAGTTGCAAATAATATCATTTATGAAGTTACTTAACACACATGTTTAAATATCAAAAATATTGGAAAGGTTTCCAAGTAATTGAAATTAATGCACACACTGAATACACAGATCCATAAGTATAACTGGGCAAACTCCTATAAATATAATAATTTTAAAACTAGGTGTGTAACCACTGAAAGGTAATTTATAGGTGTGATCTTAATATTTAGCTGTGGATAACACTAAATTAGTCTCTACAATTTCGTAAGGCTCTATACTTTCAGAATAATAATGTGGCTATTTATAAATATTGCATATTGTTAGATAAAGTGAATGTAACATATTTTGTAATTATGTATTGTATAAAATATATAAATATGTAATTCCTCTTCCTGTAGTTATTTCAATTTTTTCCAGTATTGTTTTGAGTCTCAAGTGAACAAGAGGACTAGAAGCCTGCAATAGAATAGCAATCTGAAGTGAAGTGTAAGTGTTTGTATATGCTTGGCCCAGGGACTGGCACTGTTGGGAGTTATGGCCTTCTTGGAGTAGGTGTGGCCTTGTGGGCGTGGGTTTTAATACCCCTGTCCCAGCTGCCTGTGAGCCAGTATTCTGCTATCCAACTTCAGATGAAGATGTAGAACTCTCAGCTCTGCTTGCATGATGCCTGCTTAGACACTGCCATGCTGCAGCCTTGATGATAATGGAATAAATCTCTAAACTTATAAGCCAGCCCCAATTAAGTATTGTCCTTACAAGTGTTGCCTTGGTTGTAGTGTCTGTCCACAGGAGTAAAACACTAAGACATTCAGTAATCTCTGCTGTATCCTGGGGCCCATATGCAGTCCTGGTCCTGCTGAGTAGAGAGGATGCATGCTTGTTTTTTAATAAGATGTACAAGATGCAGTTGGAGACGGTAGTTGAACAAATAAGGAAGGTGGAACCAAACCCTTAGTAGGCCTGGCCCAATGTGGTTTAAGGAATGTGCTTTAGAGTCCATCTTTCAGTCTTTATGTATGTTATGAAAAGACCTTATATATTATTGCAAATGTGAATGCATTGCTCTGTCAAACAAGAGCCCACTTCTTTCCCTTTTATGACCAGCTAATATAATTTTAGACATTGACCAATTAATTATACATTCTGTTCTTTTAAAGTCTCCAAAACCTGGGGCCTAAAAAAAATGAGTGAAGATTTAAGAGTGCTTATTGTGCTTCCACAGATCCCTTGGTTGATTCACAGCAGGTAATTTCAACAGCAACTATAGCTCTATGAGACTCAATAGCCCTCTGGCCTCCAAAGGCACATGTAGAGAAAAGCAAACACACACACACACACACACACACACACACAAACAGAAGTGAGAGAGACATGCCCCCACAGATACACATATAAGCACTCACACAGATACATATATACATAAATGTTTTTAATGTTGGCTAAGTTATCCAGTCTTTACTACAGCCTCTTTTATATGAGGCAACTCATTGCTTTTGACTTATACATTCTATTTGAAAGTTTAAAGTAGCTTTATTTAATTCAAGGCTTATTATATTACTGGAAGATGGTAACAGATGCTAGCTATAGACTTTTTCCCACTGTGATATAGTTGGGAAGGGGGTGGTATAGAGATGGTTGAGAGTTTGAGAGTCCTAGATACTCTTTATGAGTATCCAGGTTCAATTCCCAGCACTCATACAGCTGCTGACAAACACCTGTCACTGCAGTTCCAGAGTACCCAGAATGCACAAATTATTTTATTGACTAACTTAAGGTTAACTTAACTAAGTTAAGTATCATAAGTTATCATTACATAAAATATCTTTAAATTATTCTTGAAATGTTCTTTATTAATTTACATCATTTACCCCTCCTTCTTCCTCATCTATCTCCTCTGTCCTTCCCTACTCCCTGTTGAATTTATAATTTCTTATTTATTATTTTTACACACACACACACACACACACACACAAACATACAAGCTTACTAAGTCTAAATATTACTGGAACTTTGTATATCAAATCTCCTAGATGCCCCCCCGCCAAAAAAAATTATGGTGTTTCTTTCATCTACGTCAAGAAGGGAAATGATTTTAAAGAAGTTTTGAAATGTCTAGATCTGGGGAAGTTGGCTTTTCATCATCTTGTAAAGACAGTGATCAGACAAACAGTAAATTGAGATGAGACAGGATTGTAAAACATTTAAGTGAGAGGAGCTCTAATGAGGATCCATGCTATGGCACTGCGTTCACCATGTCCGCTCTGGCCCTAGAGCTACTCTCATGCTTTCTTAGCATCAAAGTTTCATTCTTCACTCAGAGATGTGCTGTGCTAAAAGAGAGTAGGTTTTTTTTTTATACAAAATAGGACATCATGATAATTAGAACTAAGGGACGATACTCAACTCTCTTTCTGTGGACTGAATAACTTTCTGTAGGAGAAGAACTAAAATACTAATCAGTCATTACTGATTAGTTACTGAACTGTAACTCATATGAAATTGAGGGCTACTGCCAACCATGTTCCACACAAATCCCCAAGTCCAAGCTGTTTTCAATTATTAACCTCTGATACTGGAAGCTAACTTTTGGTAAGTTATGTGGATGTTGTATTTGTCCTTCTTATTGTGATCACATATCTGACAAGAAGCAATTTGAGGAAGAAGGGCTACTTTGTCTCACCAGTTGAAAGGACGCTGTCTCTTGCAGTGCAGAAAGAGTGTCAGGAGACTGAGACACATGGTCACATTGCAACTGAGGTCAGGAAACAGAAAGCTGTCAGGAAATGAAGCTGGAATAGAGATCAAGGCAAGACCCCAATGACCCAAGTTCTTCAGTAAGGCTTTCTCTCTTAAAGGTTCTAGCACCTTCTCAAGGTTCAGTCAGGGAACAACTTTCAAATGCCTGAAACTAAAGGAGACATGTAGGACTACTTCATACTCAAGCCTCAAGGTGGGTCTTCTTAGTCCATGAATTAAATCCTAATAAATGCATTATCTGTTTCTGCATCAATAAGACCAATTATTGCTTAAGATTCTATTTTTCTGTGCATGGCTATTGTGATGCAGAGAGATAAGGCAGGTGTAATACCCATAGCACAGTTGTACTAAGGAACAGGGTTGAGAAGCTGAGAAAATACAGGACAGGATATGAGACCTCCTAGTCACAGAGAAAGGCTCCTGGGAACAAGCAGGGTGGGAAAGTAACCCATGTGTCCTGTGGTGCCACCGTGAACCAAGTTGCTGAATGTTTATACTTGTTCTTTATACTTTAAACTTGTTCTTATCTACCCAACTTACCATACAGACTGTAAGCCACAGCATCATTAATTTAGTTTAACATGTCCTTATATGAGAGGCATCCTCTAAAACTAAAGAAACGTGGGTTTCTTAGCAGATAACACTAGCTAGCTGAATTCTCAGGACAGATATGAGATTTTAATCCTCTTTCAGGTAATATCACACATTTTTGTTTGTTTCAGGTTTTTATTTTCCTTTGTTTAGTTGGTTTGACTTTTACTTTATGTGACCATTGGGAAGGAAGAGGCATTTCAAGGCTGTGGCCTTTAGTGTCCCAGGTTTCCGAAAGATCATACAACAATCCTCTTACTCTCCTCATTATTATGTTCTGTATTACACATTGTAGCTTGCTTTGTGCTGGCCTGTATACCAGAGGCTTTCCACGGAGATCTGTGACCATGCGAGGAGTGAGGGTTCAGACAGTGGGGAGAGAGAGCAGGAAGGGGGGATCTTCTCAGTTGCGTCTGCAGCTGCAGCAGGCTCTACCTGAGTCTCTGCCATCTCAGTTGCTCCAGGTCGCCCTGCACTGAGTCTGGCCAGGCTGGGCAGATGAGAGGCCAGCTAGCCAGTCAGCAAGGAGTGCTGGGGAGCTTCAGGAGAGCAGACCTCTTCCCAAGCAGCAGTGTTACAGCTCTTAAGACGAAAACTCTCAGATGCCGGAGTAGTTCTTGCACACCTTTATTCCTTCCGGATAGGATTCCTATATACAGTTTTGGGGTGGGTCAGGGTCTGACAGCAGGTACTTCTTATAGGCTTGGTCTGAGAGCTTGGAGATACCCTATCTGCATGGGGAGGGCTTCGTGCTGCTCTTACATGACCGATGGCCACAGACCTCTCTACTGGGGATTGTGGGAGACTGTAGCTACAGGAGCCAGGGCCCCAAAGGGTATGGTCAAATGCCTGCAACACTCACCTGCTGAGTCACTGGTTTTAAACCTGAGCTGTACCAGGGACAAGGCAGCCTATCTCAGCTCACCACCCCACAGCTTTGATAGTACATAGTATTTCTGAAATTCAGGAGCGTCTTTGACACTCTCATCTCTATAGACACCACCTGTTTCCCAGAATCAAATCTCTAAATAATTGGATCTTGGGTTAGTTAATTTAATGTTTTAACTAGAATAGAGAATTGCATTCAAATATGTGATAAGTGGTGGTGTTGTGAAACATTTTCATAACATTAGCATTTACATCAAAGAGCTCTCAGTAAATCAGATTGTCCTCAGCAACTGTTGGTGGCCCTCAGATATATAGCCTTGATGATCTTGAAGACTCAAACTACGTGGAAGATATGAGACTGTCAGACCACTGGTTTCTTTAGGACAGCCTCAGATGTTCTGTGAATCATTAGCCTGCTAGCCCATTTTGAACACTGGTGACACATTCCTCATCTCAAGTTGATATGAATGGATTTTTGAAAATAACAAACTAAGCAATTTGGGATTACTGTCAGTTTGGGGGAAGTAAATGATAGTCTTGGTAATAGGATGGGCTGTTGTTTGTAAGATTTGTTGGTAGGAGTAACAGACCAATATAAAGACCCACTCCAAGACATGAAGCCTATCCCTGATATTGTTCAGGTGGGCAAGAACTTGAGACTCTATAAGTCAGGAATCTAGGAGGAAATTAAATACTGCTACTACTCTGGAGCATGTTGGCAGCCAACATGAGTCTGTGCCAGATAAGGCCCCAGCACTCAGAGCAAAAGTGGACAAAAGCTGAAATCCTTAATCTAGAAGACATCTCTAGTTGATAATCACTTACAAATGAAAAATTAATTGCCTTCATCAGTGTCTCTCTGGGCATGCAACTCATGCTCAAGTACATGCTGCATGCCCATAAGTGCATGGCTAACAACAAATGAATTCAAGGGCATCTGTGGTGGATCTTTGTCTCATGTTTAGTTGGGACATTTATTTATTTACTTGGCTTATTTGTTTTTTTATTTGTTGGCTTATTTGTTTCTTAATTTTGGTTCATTTTTATCAGATATTTTCTTTATTTACATTTGAAATGTTATCCCCTTTCCTGGTTTTCCCTTTAAAAACACCCTATCACATCCCTCTTTGCCCTGCTCTCCAACCCACCCACTCCCACTTCCCTGTCCTGGAATTACCCTATACTGGGATATCCAGCCTTCTGAGGACCAAGGACCTCTCCTTCCTTTGATGTCCAACAAGGTTGCTACATATGCAGCTAGAACCATGGGACCATCCATGTGTACACTTTGGTTTGTGGTTTTGTCCCTGGAGCTCTGGGGATACTGGTTGGTTGGTATTATTGTTCCTAGTCTCTTCTTCTTCTTCTTTTTCTTTTTCTTCTTCTTCTTCTTCTTCTTCTTCTTCTTCTTCTTCTTCTTCTTCTTCTTCTTCTTCTTCTTCTTCCTCTTCTCCTTTAGATATATTCTTTATTTTCATTTCAAATGCTGTCCCCTTTCCTGGTTTCCTTCCTGAAAATTCCCTAACCCATCCTCCCCCCCTTCATCAATCCACCCACTCCCACTTCCATGTCCTGACATTCCCCTATACAGAGGTATCCAACCTTCTCAGGACCAAGGGCCTCTCTACCCTTTGAGTCCAACAAGGCCAATATCTGCTGCATATATATTTGGAGCCATGGGTCCCCCATTTATACTCTTTGGTTCAGTCCCTGGGAGCTCTGGGGGTACTGGGTGGTTCATATTGTTGTTACTCATATGGCACTGTGAACCCATTCAACTCCTCAGGTCCTCTTTCTATCTCCTCCATTGGGGACCATGTCCTCAGTTCAAAGATTGGCTCAGAGTGTCCCCTTTGTATTTGTCAAGCACTGGCAGAGCCTTCCATGTAACAGTTATATCAAGCTCCTGACAGCAAGCACTTGTTGGCATCCACAATAGTGTCTGGATTTTGTAACTGTATATGGGATGAATCCCTAGGTGTGACAGTATCTGAATGGTCTTTCCCTCAGTCTCTGTTCTACCCTTTGTTTCTGTATGTCCTCTTGTGGGAATGTTATTTCCTCTTTAAGAAGGACCAGACTATCTATACATTGTTTTTCCTTCTTCTTGAGCTTCATTTGGTCTGTGAATTGTATCTTGGGTATTCCAAGCTTCTGGGCAAATATTCACTTATCAGTGAGTGCACATCATGTGTATTCTTTTGTGATTGGGTTACCTCACTCAGAATGATATTTTCTAGTTCCATCCAGTTGCCTAAGAATTTCATGAATTCAGTGTTTTTAATAATTGAGTAGTATTCCATTGTGTAAATGTACCAGATTTTCTATAACCATTCCTCTGTTGAGGGAAATCTGGTTTCTTTTAAGCTTCTGGCTATTATAAACAAGGCTGCTTTGAACATAGTGGAGCATGTGTCCTTATTACATGCTGGAGAATCTTTTGGGTATATGTCCAGGAGTGGTATAGAAAGGTCCTCTAGTAGAATTATGCCCAATTTTTTGAGGAACCACCAAACTGCTTTCCAGAGTCTTTGTAACAGCTTGCAATCTCACCAGAAGTGGAGGAGTGTTCCTCTTTCTTCACATCCTTGCCAGTAGTTGCTGCCTCCTGAGTTTTTGGTCTTAGCCATTCTGACTGGTGTGAGGTGAAATCTCAGAGTTTGTTTGATTTGCATTTCCTTGATGACTAAGGATGTTGATCATGTGTTTAGGTGCTTCTCAGTCATTTGATATTCCTCAGTTGAAAAATCTGTACCCCATTTTTAATAGGGTTATTTGGTTCTCTGGAGTCTAACTTCTTGAGTTCTTTGTATATTGGATATTAACCCTCTGTCAAATGTAAGGTAGTGTAAATCTTTTCCCAATTTGTTAGTTGCCATTTTGTCCTATTCACAGTGTCTTTTGCTTTACAAAAACTCAGTAATTTTATGAGGTCCCATTTGTTTAATTCTTGATTTTAGAGCATAAGCTACTGGTGTTCTGTTCAGGAACATTTGCCCTATGCCTATGTGCTCCAGGCTCTTCCTCACTTTCTTTTCTATTAGTTTCACTGTGTCTGGTTTTATGTGGAGGTCCTTGATCCTCTTAGAGGTGAGCTTTGTACAAGGAGATAGGAATGGATCAATTTGCATCTTCTGTATGCTAACAGCCAGTTGAACCAGCACCATTTGTTGAAAAGGCTATCTGTTTTCCACTGGATGGCTTTAGCTCCTTTGTCAAAGATCAAGTGACTATAGGTGTGTGGATCCATTTCTGGGTCTTCAATTCTATTCCATTGATGTACCTGTGTGTCAATGTACCAATACCATGCAGTTTTTATCATTATTGCTCTGTAGTATTGCTTAAGATTCGGGATTCTGATTCTCCGGGAAATTCTTTATTGTTGAGAATAGTTTTAGCTATCCTAGGTTATTTAATATTCCAGGTGAATTTAAGAATTGCTCTTTCTAGCAGGAATTCAAGGCCCATACCTAAACATAGTAAAAGCAATCTACAGCAAACCGGTAGCCAACATCAAAATAAATGGAGAGAAACTTGAAGCATTCCACTAAAATCAGGGACTAGACAAGGCTGCCCTCTCTCTCCATATCTTTTCAATATAGTACTTGAAGTTCTAGCAAGAGCAATTAGACAACATAAGGAAGTCAAAGGGATACAAATTGGAAAGGAAGAAGTGAAACTATCATTATTTGCAGACGATATGATAGTTTACCTAAGCGACCCAAAAAACTCCACCAGAGAACTTCTACAGCTGATAAACAACTTCAGCAAAGTGGCAGGTTATAAAATTAACTCAAGCAAGTCAGTGGCCTTCTTGTACTCAAAGGACAAGCAGGCAGAGAAAGAAATTAAGGAAATAACACCCTTCACAATAGCCACAAACAACATAAAGTATCTTGGCGTAACTCTAACCAAACAAGCGAAAGATCTGTACAACAGGAACTTCAAGTCCTTGAAGAAAGAAATCGAAGAAGACCTCAGAAGATGGAAAAATATTTCTTGCTCCTGGATTGGCAGGATCAATATAGTAAAAATGGTCATCTTGCCAAAAGCAATATACAGATTCAATGCGATCCCCATCAAAATCCCAACTCAATTCTTCATAGATCTAGAAAGAGCAATCCTCAAATTCATCTGGAGCAACAAAAAACCCAGGATAGCTAAAACTATTCTCAACAATGAAAGGACTTCTGGGGGAATCAATATCCCTGACCTCAAGCAGTACTACAGAGCAATTGTGTTAAAAACTGCATGGTATTGGTATAGCAACAGGCAAGCAGATCAATGAAACAGGATTGAAGACCCAGAAATTAACCCACAGACTTATGGTCACTTGATCTTTGATAAAGGAGCCACAACCATCCGGTGGACTAAAGATAGCCTTTTCAACAAATGGTGCTGGTTCAACTGGAGGTCACCATGCAGAAGAATGCGAATTGACCCACTCTTATCTCTTTGCACCAAGATCAACTCCAAGTGGATCAAGTACCTCCACATAAAACCAGACACACTGAAACTATTAGAAAAGAAACTTGGGAAGACCCTGGAGGACTTGGTCACAGGGGAAAAGTTCCTGAAGAAAACACCAATAGCTTATGCTCTAAGATCAAGAATCGACAAATGTGACCTCATAAAATTACAAAGATTCTGCAAAGCAAAGGACACTGTCAGAAGGACAAAAGGGCAACCAACAAAGTGGAAAAAGATCTTCACCAACTCCACATCCGACAGAGGGCTAATATCCAATATATACAAAGAACTCATGAAGTTAGACTGCAAAGAAACAAATAACCCTATCAAAAAATGGGGCACAGAGCTAAACAAAGAATTTTCACCAGAAGAAATTCGGATGGCCGAGAAACACCTTAAAAGATGTTCAACATCATTAGTCATCAGGGAAATGCAAATCAAAACAACCCTGAGATTCCACCTCACGCCAGTCAGAATGGCTAAGATTAAAAACTCAAGAGACAACAAGTGCTGGCGAGGATGTGGAGAAAGAGGAACACTCCTCCACTGTTGGTGGGATTGCAAAATGGTAAAACCGCTCTGGAAATCAGTTTGGTGGTTCCTCAGAAAATTGGGCATGTCACTTCCAGAGGACCCTGGCATACCACTCCTGGGCATATACCCAGAGGATTCCCCTGCATGCAATAAGGACACATGCTCCACTATGTTTATAGCAGCCTTGTTTATAATAGCCAGAAATTGGAAGGAGCCCAAATATCCCTCAAAGGAGGAATGGATACAGAAAATGTGGTATATTTATACAATGGAATACTACTCAGCAATTAAAAATAATGAATTCCTGCAATTTGTAGGTAAATGGTTAGACCTGGAAAATATCATCCTGAGTGAATTAACCCAATCACAAAAGAATGCACATGAAATGCAATCACTGATAAGTGGATATTAATGAGCCCAGAAGCCCTAAATACTCAAGACACAAATAGCAAGTCAAATGCTTCCCAAGAAGAAGAAAGGAGAGGACCCTGGGCCTGTAAAGATTGCATCCAGTTTAGTAAAGAAACCGAGGGGGGGGAATGATTGGGGAACAGTTGGGGGGGAGAGGAACTATGGGAACTATGGTGGGTGGGAACTGGGAAAGGGGAAAGCCTTTGGAATGTAAACATAGAATATAGAAAATAAAAATAAAAATAAAATAAAAAAAATAAAAAAAAGAATTGCTCTTTCTAACTGTATAAGAATTGAATTACAATTTTGATGGGAATTGCATTGAATCTGTAGACTGCTTTTGTCAAGATGCCCATTTTTACTATACTGTTCCTGCCAAAACTGATTTCTTTCCAAGGTTTTCTATCTCCCTTTGTGATTTCCTCATTGTTTTTACTTCTCTCTCTCTCTCTCTTTTTTTTTTTTTTTGACCTTGAATGGCTTGGTTCAGATCCTTCACTTGTTTGTTTGTCTTTTCCTGTAATTCTTTAAGAGATTTTTGTGTTTCTTCCTTAAGGACTTCTACCTGTTGACCCATGTTCTCCTGTATTTCTTTAAGAGTTTTTTTAATGCCTTGAAGTACTCTATCAGGATCATGAGATGTGATTTTAAATGCAGACCTTGCTTTTCTGTTGTGTTGGTATATGCAGCTATTGCTGTTGTAGGAGAACTTGGTTCAGATTGTGCCTTGTTGCCTTGGTTTCAGTTGGTAATGTTCTTATTTTGCCTTTTGCCATGTGCTTATCTCTGGTGTTAGCTGGTCTTGCTGTCTCTGACTCTGGCTTATCTTTCCTGAAAGCCTGTGTATCTGTACTCTTGGGAGACCTGTTCTCTCTATGAAGAATTTAGGTATGGAGAGCTGTGATACAGGGTCAGCTTAGGTGTGCAGACAGAAACCAGAAGGATCCTGTCCCCAGCTGATCCTTGGTTCCTGTGTCCTGATGGCTCTGGGTAGGTCCCTCTTTAGCCAGGAATTTAAAGACATGTGATAGTCTTACTTGTGCACACAGGTATATAGGCACTCCTGGGAGATCAGCTCTCTTGTGGTGGTATTTGTGTTTGTAGCTCTGTCAGCCAGGATCAACTCTGGGTGCAGACAGAAATTGGAAGACTCCTGTCCCAGGCTGCTCCAGAGCTCTTGTGTCCTCAGGGATTTGGGCTGGTTTTTCTGAGCAGCAGGGATGGCCCTATCTGTGTTCTCAGGCCTCTCTGCCCTCCTGGGTCATCAGCTATCTTCCTGTACCACCTGGATAAGGTGTTCTGTGGCAGAGGATGATCTACAGCTTGAGACAGAAACCAGAAGTATCCTGCTTGAGGGTTCTGGGATTGCTGTGTGTATGAATGTGTGTGTCTCTGTACTTATATATCATTTTTTGTGCTTTTTCCTTGCCTCTTTTTCTACTGTTATTTATTGTTTGTATTTGTTTTATATGATCTTACTTTTTTATTAATTAGTCTGCTTATTTTCTAGTGTAGAAAGAAAGGGAATAGATAAGATGGAAGAGAGAGGAGGAGAATTTAAAAGGAATTGGAAAGAAGAACCTCTAAATATACTATATGAAAAAGTATTTTCAATAAAAGGAAAATAGAAAAATAGAAAATAGAAAAAAACAATAATTACTTTTCTCTATCTCTCTTTCTGCTTCTGTGTGTGTCTTTCCATGACATTGATATGCACATATACACATAATAGCACATGTATACACACACACACACACACACACACACAATTTTCTGGATAATACTGAAAATTATATATCCATATCTGTATGTTAGTCACACAATATGTACATATGGTAAGACACACATATGGACACACATGCACACACACACATATGGAAATGAATATATATGTATATATATATATATGTATATATATATATATATATAATTAGAGAGAAAGAGGAAAGAGAGAGAGAGAGAGAGTAGAGTTCTCACCATCTTCCCTCTCTCACAGTTCCACGCTCCCTCCATTTCCATTTCTGAAAAGTGCTGGCCTTAAGAGACAACAAGCAAACATGACAAAACAAGATTCAATAAAACAAGTCAAAAGCCCACATATCACAGATGAAGTAAGCAACCACATCAGAAGTTCCACAAAAAGAAAAAGCTAACAGCCATAACATATTCATGTAGAGAGGACCTGGTTCACACCAATGCAAGCCCTATGCTTGACATTTCTCATGTGAGCCTCGCTTAGTTGATTTAGTGGGCCACATTCTTATGTTAATATCTATTCTATAAGAATCCTACATTTTTTTCCTCCTATACATCCATGGGATATTTTGAGCTCTGAGAGGAGGATCCAGATGGAGACCTGCAGTTTATACACTCTTTCTATGTAAATGGGCTGTGTCTCTTTGAACCCGTTGCCATCTGCTGCTAGAGATTGCTGATGACAATTGAACTGATCTTTGAGTAGAGCAGAATTTCCTTAGGAACTATTTCATTTTATTTCTGTGATGGTTTGTATATGCTTGGCCCAGGAAAGTGTGGCCTTGTTGGAGTGGGTGTGTCACTGTGGGAATGGGCTTAAGACCCTCACCCTAGTAGCCTAGAAGTCAGTCTTCCACTAGCAGCCTTCCTCCTGCACCATATCTGCCTGGATGCTGCCATGTTTCTGCTTTGATGACAATGGACTGAACCACTGAGCCTGTAAGCCAGCCCCAATTAAATGTTGTCTTTTATAAAATTTGCATTCGTCATGGTGTCTGTTCATAGCAGTGGAACCCCAACTAAGACAGAAGTTGGTCTGGACTGGAGTATTGCTGTGATAGGCCTGACCATGCTTTTGTTTGGAAGAATGTGGATTTTCGGACTTTGGATTTGGAAAGCCATGAAATGCTTTAAGTGGGGCTTAATGGGAAAACCTATTAGGATTATGGAAGACAGTGGTGCTGAGGGTCATTTGAACTATGTAAGCCTGATGGCCAAAGATGATTCAGTGGGGAAGAACTTTAATACATGCCTGAGAGACTGTATTGGTGAAGAGCATGGCTGCTTTTTGCCATTGTCTGAAGAGACTGCCTAGGGCTAAGGTAAAGAGATTTATATTAATTGCATCTGCAAAAGAAGTCTCAAAAAAGCCCAACAAAGACTTTTCTCTGGTTAAGTCTGATGAAGAGAATTTTGAACAAACATAGCAAGGTGAGAAAGGAAAAGTACAAAATATATAGTTCGAGTATTAAAGGGACTCCAGGAAGTGAATTGGAGCTGAATTCAAGGATATTAAATTGAATTAAGGGAGTGGTGACCTTGGTGCAGAACCACCCATCTAATTTAGGTTCAGGTAAGGTAGTACAAGCCTTTAATCCCAGGAGGCAAAGATAAGCAAATCTTTGAGTTCAAGGCCAGCCTAGAACAGAGCAAATTCTAGGTGAAGAAAAACTTAAATCCAGGTTTGGTAGACCACACCTTTAATCCCAGTGCTTAGGAGACAGGCATGCAGATCTCTGACTTCAAAGTCGGTCTGTGGAGCAAGATTCAGGATAGCCAACTTAGGCAGTGAAGGAGCTGGGTAAAAGGAAGCTAGTGATAATGTAATAGAACAAGGGGGCCAATGTTCTAGCTCCTGCATGTAGCAGAACTCAGCAGCTTCGGCCATGTGTCTCTGGCTTTATATTCAAGAGGAGAAGGAGACTACTGGGACAATTGATGCTGGTTAGCTGGAGCTAAGAAATTAGTGGTGATTAAGAAAAGACCAGCATCACTGAGGTAAAATCTTCTGGGAAGTGTATTCTGAGAGACCAAAGAGCAAGGTTGTACCTCATGCTGCAGCTGTACTTGGTAATGTGTAAGAATCATCCAGGTGGTACTGGTTTTGAAGGCATGAAGGCATCAAGAAGAACAGCTGAGGTTTGGCATTGTGAGAGGTCATGGAAGGTCATTGGTGAAAGTGCACCCTCAGTTGTAATTGACAGCCCAGGACTGAAGGGGTCATACAAAGGAATTGAGGCTTGGTACCATGAAGAGAGCCTATAAGAGGCTTTGGTGAAGCATAGTTGCAGTGGAAGACCCTAGAATATTGGAGATTCCAGTACCATGGGATGACCACCAAGAACAGCAGTGGCAGTGGAGTGGATCAACCTGAACTTAAAGTGCTACAGAGGGCAGAGCTGGGGAAGTGACTCCAGCTCTTTGGAGGTGGACAGAAGATCATGTGTGGATCTCAGACATAGGAACAAGAAGCTGTGAAGCTGAAATTGACTTGGGGTATCCAAGATGTTAAAGATGCCAGAGCCACAGGATGCCTGCCAAGGAAAGCTGATAACAGGGAGTAGAACAAGCCCAGGAAGAAAAACCTTGTTGCAGTCAACAAAGTTTAAAAAGGAGTTGGATATCTGAAGACTGCTTTGCCATCAGAAATAGAGATGAAGAGTTTGGACTTTGCGCACCTAGTTTCCTGTCTGGTTTGGAGGATTACATTTAAGTGATTGGATAAATCTTAAAAGAGACCTTGAACTTTGGACTTTTAACACTTGGAGACTGCTATAGACTACAGGGACTTTTGAAGTTGGACTAAATATATTTTGCATTATGCTATGTTTAAGTATGGCCCCCATAGATTCATATTTGAACAAGCCTATGGGGGCCCGGGAGTGGAATGTGATGGTTTGTATATGCTTGGCCCAGGGAGTGACCCTATTAGGAGGTTTGGTCTTGTTGGAGTAGGTATGTCACTTTGGGTGTGGGCTTAAGACCCTCACCCTTGTTGTCTGGAAGTCAGTCTTCCACTAGCAGCCTTCAGATGAAGATGTAGAACTCTCAGCTCCTCCTGCACCATATCTGCCTGGATGCTGCCACGTTTCTGCCTTGATGACAATGGACTGAACCTCTGAGCCCGTAAGCCAGCCCCAATTAAATGTTGTCTTTTATAAAACTTGCATTGGTCATGGTGTCTGTTCACAGTAGTGAAATCCCAACTAAGTCAATTTCTTTTTTCTTTTCTTTTCTTTTCTTTTCTTTTCTTTTCTTTTCTTTTCTTTTCTTCTCTATGTATTTGTTTGTTTATTTTTGATTCTATCCTAGGGCTTTGGGCTATTCAGTCTGGTTTCTGGGCATTCAGGTTATATAAGGGATGGGATCCCATTTGGGGTGGGTCACAAGTTCAACCTACCATTGGCTGGCAAATCCCATAAGATCTATGAGAATCATGGTAAATTTTAATCTATTACTGTTTTTGACAGTGATGAAATATCATCATAAAAAAACACAAAACAAACAAAACCCAAAATACAAAATATTAAAAAAGCCATTTTAGAGAAAAAGATTTACTGTTTGCTATTTATTTGCTTATTTGTCCTTCTTTGTTTTTGGCTTAAGGCTACAGAGGATGAGAGTCCAATATGATGAGGTAAGGGAAGATAATGTGGCTGATCACATTGCTTCCTCACTCATGGAGCAGAAAAAGGCCATGCTTAGGGATTTACATCCTTCAGCAAGTCCCCACCATGTATACCATGACCTTCCAAAACAGTGCCACTACATGAGCCCAAGCGACTCAACACAGAATATCTGACATTTCAAACTCAAGTGCTAGTGATATATTTGCAAAGGATACCATAATAATAGATTTGAAGATCCACTGTTCATACAATGAGACACATTGGCCCAATTAGCTAGTGAAAAATCACCTAAATTGTTCTCAGCTATAACCTGTAGTTGTATTAAATAGAATAAAGGGTGTTAGCAACAAGGGAGCAGGACACCACTCAATACAAACACAGATTTTACTGTGGTAGGATTTTGATCACCAACAACAGCAGTTCTCACATCCAAACACTTTTAAATTCAATGAAGCAAATAGAAAAAAAATTCACCAAGATTGCAATTTGCAATGGTGAACTGGGCCCAAGGTTATGAGGAAAAGTCAATGATAGATTACAATTCTTATCTCTCTTCATAAAATCACAGAGGAAAATAAAGCACAGTCCTCCAAAATAAGAAAGGTCCAGAATAAATGTTCTATGTACTGAAAAAGCAGAGACGTTGAAAGCAGAAACTTAACCAAGAATACTGACAAAAATAAGTGGCTTTGAGTTTCAAATTAAAATATTATTAAAAGGAAATGAATGAGAGTGAGAACACTTACAAATGTTAAACTTGATGTGGTGTTCATTTCATTGCCAGTCCTTTTTCCTTCAATAAGAAGTACTATGCTTGGAAAAAATGCTAAAATGTGTTTTTTTTTAATTTATGCCACCAGATAACTTGAGATAAGCTTAATTTGCTCTGACATGTAAAAGAATATTTTAGTTCATTTGTAACCAGAAGAAATTGTGGCTCATTACATTTACTTTACTTCGACAAGAAATCTAATCCATCCTTAAGCTAGTCCTATGCTTTGTAATAACAAAATTTTCTAAGCATGTAAACTTTCATTGCTTTTGTTGTTGTGGATGATGATGTTTGTTTTTAATATGGATAGATACACAAAGCTGCTTTGGCAGCCCATATCATCTGTCCTAGCAAATGCCAGCATGTTTCCCAGTGTTAAAAAGACACCAGAAGAAAATATGTTCTGTGTATTATGTCTTCATGATTTGATGCTGCAGAAGCCTTCCACCTCTGCAAACTCTGATAGTCTAGATCAGACTCAATAAAAGATGCCATAGTAACTCCTCCTTGTTTCAAGTAATCATCCTCTTTCACTGCACAAAAGAAAAATTGAGTATGTGTAGATACATAAGTAAATACTCTATTTGGAAGTCACAGGAGATAGTGTTGGTGCTGTGTTACATATCTTGCTGAGTCAGATAACTGATGAGTCAGAATTACATTTTAAAAATAAAATATTTATTATTTATTTCTCTGAGTGGTCAAGTATGTGCTTGCATGTGTGTATGGTATATGTACACCTGTGTTATAATATGAATCCCTGTGGAGGATGTAAGGCATATTGCTCTTTCTATCTCTTCTTTATTCTCCCAAAGATCAACTGGCAGCCAGGATGCCCACTCCATTCTCCAGAGTTTGGGGCTTGCAGATAGAAGTGACAATACCCTAATTTTTACACGAGTGGTAGGGATTTAAAACAGATCTGCATGCTCACAGAACGGGTACTCTTATGCAATGAGGCCAGTTCTCATGAGCCTGAGTAGCTTATTTTTGATAACGTTGTCACATCTATCTCTCTATTATTAAAGAATGTGTTTTATGAGAGTGACAAATATAAAATCAACAAATACAGAATCATGCCAACCATGGTATAGTTTTTAATCTGTGCCTGATCCAGCTATACAATCAAATTATAACTAAGGCATGAAAAGTAAAGACTACTTTTTAAACTCTGTATTTGAACTTGTAAGAATGCAACCAGACTGTTTTTTTTTTTTACAGCTAATCTGATTTAACAATCTAGGTGGGAAATTGCTTAGAATAATGTCTTTGATTTTTCTAAACATTTGATTATGCTATTGAAGAGTTTGACAAATTGTGTGTGTGTGTGTGTGTGTGTGTGTGTGTGTGTGTGTAGATAAACAGGGAGGTATTAGCTGAGTGAATATGTTGGGCTTTCTCTTGAGGCTTTACTGCTGTGACTAGATACCATGACATGGCAACTCTTATGGGGACAACATTTAATTGTGTCTGGCTTAGAGATTCAGAAGTTTAGTCCAGCATGGCAGCATCCAGTCATCCATGTGCAGGCAGAGCTGAAAGTTCAACATCTTCATCTGAAGACAGCTAGTGGAATACTGACTTCCTAACAGCTAGGATGAGGGTATAAAGCACACATCCACAGTGGCACCCCTACTCCAACAAGGTCACATGTCCTAATAGTGCCACTCCCTGGGCCAAGCATATACCAGCTTCTGCAGATAATTGAATTGCTTCAGTGTCAAACACTTCTTAATGGAAGACAAATATTGTACTGTTATCTGGGTCATAATGTTAAGCATTTCCAAGCAACTATGCAATTGATCACAAAACATTTTTTACATTCCTTTGGTTGTCACTACAGTCAGCAGTAGGTTATGATACCATTGCTCTGAGAATGCCAGTTATTACCTTTCACACCGATTTGGTGTAGAAAGATCACTTGGAAGAAGATTGTGTGTTAGTTGGAGTTACTGTATCAACAAGTACAGTCCAGGTCTGCTTCTCCCTTGGGGCAGCCAGGCACTGTTGCACACTGGCTACGCTGTAGGTCGTGAAGTGGAGCTTGACTGGTAGCTTCAACAGGACCTTGTTCAATGAGAGCAGTGTCCAATAAGCTGCTCTGAGACAATATTAGCTTGCCTTTGTTGGGGGTAACCAGAGCTATATAGACCATGAGGAGTGGCTAGAGGATGGGGTTGAGTGTACAGCACTGGCTGTGGCTGAGGTGCTGGGAATGCTTTATTTGCAGGAAGAAGAATTCCAGGCATTGTTGACACATTCCGATAGGGGGAGAGGTAGTCAAACCTGTATTTTGGCCATCAGACTGCATAACTACCCTAAGGGTGGTAGAGGTGGGGGTTGTAAAGGACTTGTGTTGTTAAGTGTAGTGGCAAATGCAATATGACAGTACTTATGTTTTGAACACAAAATAAGCAAATGTAAAGTAACTTAAAATGAATATACTTTACAGAATGTAAAACTAGTAGACGAGTTTTGGGAGAACAATTTTTATCAATCATTTAACCAGGAACTTTTGATAAATCTTAATAAAACAAGTTTTCCTAGAGACCTGTGTAGAAACATACAAAAAAAGCAAAACTTCTTGTGATCTGAGACACTTTCCATAAAAGCCTTGTATTTTATGTCATAAAAAAATCAGGTAAGCTAGGCAGTGGTAGCATACACCATTAACACCAGCACTCAAGGAAGCAGAAGCAAAGTCTTGCCGTTTGGCAAAGTTGTTACACAGAGTGATTTCCTGGACAGATAAGTATTAAAAAATGATGAAACACATTTGATAAATTGTTTATTACCAAGTTATAGGAGATAAAACCAAGAAAGATCTGCCTGTTAAACAGACCACTATATTGGATATGTGCCCTAGGAATAATTAAATGGGCTTGAACCTCAGAGCTAAACCTCAGAAAGAGAACTGAAACTAAGTCATCTACCAATTTTCTCTGTACTTTCAAGAAACCCTGGAATATCTTTTAACCCTTGATATGAGCATACCTGCTGCAGCATTTCTATTGGTGTACAATTATATTGACCCCATTTCCTGTAGACTCTGTAACTCTACTTTCCTTCTATTTTATATATAATAATTCTATTAAGTGAACAGTAACTAATTTATGGGACTATCTCTGGGTATTCTGAAGCTCTTAGGATGTATAACTATGCTTCAAAAAGAAGTCTAGTTCAATGAAAAGAAGGCAGAAGAGATGCCAGAACAGTATATCTACATCTACTGGTTGGGTCAAGAAGTTACATGCAAATGTGTAACTGATTGAAGTATTGGCAAGAGCTCCAGCTGCTTGTCTGATATCCCCATAGCCCTGCTTATCCTGACAGATTCCTT
Organism: Apodemus agrarius; assembly: GCA_964023405.1. Taxonomy (NCBI): domain Eukaryota; kingdom Metazoa; phylum Chordata; class Mammalia; order Rodentia; family Muridae; genus Apodemus; species Apodemus agrarius. The sequence goes on from OZ030007.1 coordinate 122,517,668, forward strand.
TGTCATCATAAGGGCTATCTCATTGACTCATCTCCTGTTCAAACATTGTTTTAAATTAAGGCCATGGGACTAAAACATGAAATTCTTTAACATTAACAAATTATTTCCTGGATTTTCAAGTGATTACTCTTAAAGCTGTTTATAGACATTTTTTGGCCAAAAATATACTTTATTCTCATGGAAAACAAAGTCTTTAAAACAGCGTTTCTCGACTTTCCTAATCCTGTGACCCTCTAACTCAGTTTTCCTTGTTGTGACACCACCACAATAAAACTAGATGCATTGCAGCTTCATAAATGCAATTTAGCTTCTGTTATGATTCTCAATGTAAATATCTGTTTATGCTGATGGTCTTAGGCTATTGTTGTGCAAAGGGTATTTGACCCCCAAAGAGGACATGACTCACAGATTAAAAATCATTGCATTTAAACAACTATTTTAAAGAAAGCAACTTTTTGGGAAAGGAGACAATTTTGGCTTCTAGGAAGAGATGTGGGGGGGGGCACAATTAATTTGATAATTTAAGTGAATGTTTAAATTTCTTATTATGCCCACCTGGATGCACACCTTTTGAGGTGGAACTGCAGCATAAAGACAAGTTTCAGTGTGTACATCATTAAATTCATAACTATTGATAGGGACATATCTTCTACTACTATTTCAGACAGGAGCAGTAGTGAAATTTACCATAACTGTCTTTATTCAGTTGTCAATAAAGGGATTCCTAACATATGTCTTGAACATAATAAGTGTGGTGTGAATCTGTATGCATTACTTCAACTGATATCTCAGTGAGATAGATGGCATCTTTCCAGGTGGGACATACTATTCTAGTTTCTTAGCTAACATATTACACAGGAGTTACATACTGGGATAAAAAGAGAGCTCAGCAGGTAAAAAATGTTATTGTGCAAAACTAAGGACCACAAGAGTTCTTATATAGTTAGCCTCAGAGGGGGAAAAACACTCTACAAAAGTGTCTTCTGATCCCCAGAGGCAAACAATTAGACACATAAAAGCACACAGAGACATGCACATAAACAAACTCCATAAAACAACAACAGTAATCATAATTAAATATTAAGCATTTTAATTGTATAAACAATGAAAATATAAGAAATGACATAAATTTTAAGATATATTTCTTGGCCTCTGGTTTGCTTAAATAGGTGATTAACATAGCTCTCTCTAACTAGTTCATGAGATGACTGATTCCACGTAATGAATAATTTTTACTGATGGAACATCTTAGAATCTTGTTGCCAAAGTAGTTATAAGAATAAAATAAATTTCAAAGCTATATGTCAATTGTGCATAACAAATTTTATTTAGTAATTCTTTTTTTCCAGTAAAGGAAGGTATGAAAGCCAATAAACATTTGGTGTTGAATTATCAGAGGAACTAGCATTAAGAGTTCAGCATATTTTTCCCAAAGTTTTCTATTTCTAGAGTTGTCTCCCTTTGTGATTTATTTTTTTCTACTTCCATTTTTAGATGCTGCATGACCATGTTCAGTTTTTTCAATTGTTTGTGTTTTCATGTAATTCTTTAAGGGATTTTATGTTTCCATTTTAAGGGCTTCTACCTGTTGTACCATATTCTCCTGTATTTCTTTAAGGGATTTTTGTGTTTTCCCTTTAAAGGATTCTACCTGTTAGCCTATGTTTTCCCGTATTTCTTTAAGGTATATTTGTGTTTCCACTTAAAGGACTTCTACCTGTTGGCCCATGTTCTCCTGCATGTCTTTCTTTTTTATTTCTGAATTTTTATTAGATATCCTCTTTATTTACATTTCATATGTTGTCCCATTTCCTGGTCCCCCTGCCCTGAGAATCCCCTAACCCATCCCTCCTCCTTTTCTGCTCATCAATCCACCTACTCCCTTTTCCCTGTCCTGGCATTCCCCTATACTAGGGCATTTGGCCTCTCAGGACCAAGGGCCCTTCCTCCCTCTGATGTCCAACAAGGCCATCATATGCATCTGAAGCCATGGGTTCCTCCATGTGTATTCTTTGGTTCGTGGGTTAGTCCCTGGGAACTCTGGAGATACTGGGTGGTTCTAATTGTTGTTCCTCCTATGGCACTACAAACTCCTTCAGCTCCTTGGGTCCTTTCTCTAGCTCCTCTTTTGGGAACCTTGTGCTCAATTCAATGTTTGGTTGAGAGTATTCCCCTCTTTGTCATGCACTAGCAGAGCCTCCCAGGTGACAGCTATATCAGGCTCCTGTCAGCAAGCACTTATTGGCATCCACAAGAATGTCTGGATTTTGTAAATGTATATGGGATGGATCCTTTAGAGAGGCAGTCTCTGGATGGTTTTTCCCTCAGTCGCTGCTCCACATTTTGTCTCTGTATCTCGTCCTGTAGGTATTTTGTTCCCCCTTCTAAGGAGGAGACTCCAGAGAACCCTATTCAAATAACCCTATTCAAAATGGGGTACAGATCTAAACAAAAGATTTTCAACTAAGGAATAGCAAATGGCTGAGAAGCACCTAAAGAAATGTTCAACATCCTTAGTCATCAGGGAAATGCAATTCAAAACAACCATGAGATTTCAGCTCACACCAATCTGAATGGGTGAGATCAAAAACTCAGGAGGCAGCAGGTACTGGTGAGGAAGTGGAGAAAGAAGATCATTCCTCCAGTACTTGTGGGGTTGCAAGCTTGTACAACCACTCTAAAAATCAGTTTGGTGGTTCCTCAGAAAAGTGGACATAGCACTACCTGAGGACCCAGTTATACCACTCCTGGACATATACCCAGAAGATGCTCCAAGGTCTAATAAGGACACATGCTTCATTATGTTCATAGCAGCTTTATTTATAATAGCCAGAATCTGAGAATAAACAAGATGTCCCTCAACAGAGGAATGGATACAGAAAATGTAGTACATTTGCATAATGGAATACTACTCAGCTATTAAAAACAATGAATTCATGAAATTTTTAGGCAAATGTATGGGACTAGATAATATCCTGAGTGAGGTAACCCAATACAAAAGAATGCACAGAGCACACACTCACTGATAAGTGAATATTAGCACAGAAACCTGGAATACCCAAGATACAATTCACAAATCAAATGAAGCTCAAGAAGAAGAAAGAAAAAATAATGGATACTCCTGTATTTTTAAGGGAGTTATTTATGCCCTTAAGCCCTCTATCAGCATCATGAGATGTGATTTTAAATCCAGATCTTGCTTTTCTGATGTTTTTGGGTATCTACTTGCTGGTATGGGAGATCTGGGTTCAGATGGTTCCATGTTGCCTTGGTTTCTATTATTGATGTTCCTGTGCTTGAATTTTGCCATCTAGTTATCTCTGTTATTAGCTCGTCTTGCTTTCTCTGACTGTGACTTATTTGTCCTACAAGCCTAAGTATCTGTATGCCTGGGAGACCTGTTCTCTCTGGGGAGAATTTAGGTATGGAGAGCTGTGATACAAGGTCAGCACAGGTGTACGGACAGAAATCAGAAAAGCACTGTCCCCAACTGATTCTTGATTTTTATGTCCTAGTGGCTCTGAGTAGGTCCCTCTTGGACCAGGGATTTGAAGAGAGGTGGTGGTCTTACCTGTGCCCACAGATATGTAGGCACTCCTTGGAGAGCAGCTCTCATGTGGTGGTATTTTCGTATGTAGCTCTGTGGCCCAGGATCAGGTCAGGGTTCAGACAGAAATCTGAAGAATCCTGTCCCAGGCTGCTCCTGGGCTCTTGTGTGCTCAGGTTTTCCCCTCTGGCTCCTCTGAGCAGCAGGGGAAGTTCAACCTGTGCTCTCAGGCCTCTCTGCACTCCTGAGAGGTTAGCTACCTCCCTGTGACAACTGGAAATGGAGTTCTGTGGTCTGTGGCAGAGGATCAGTACAGAAGAACATGGGTCAACAGGTAGATGCCCTTAAAGAGGAAATGCAAAAGTCCCTTAAAGAATTAAAGAAAAACACAAACAAGCAAGTGAAGGAACTGAAAAAAAATCCAGGATCTAGAAATGGAAGTAGAAAAGAAATCACAAGGGCAGACGTCTCTGGAGATAAAAAAATCTTCAAAAGAAATCAGGAAGTAGATGCAAGCATCAAAAACAGAATACAAGAGATAGAAGAACAGAATACAAGAGATAGAAGAATCTCAGGTGCTGAAGATAACATAGAAAACATTGATTCAACAGTCAAAGAAAATGCAAAGTGCAAAAAGCTTGTAACTCAAAACATCCAGGAAATCCAGAACACAATGAGAAGACCAAACCTAAGGACTGTAAGTATAGAAGAGAGCAAAGATTTACAACTTAAAGGACCATTAAATATCTTCAGCAAAATTATAGAAGAAAACTTTCCTAATCTAAAGGAAGAGAAGACCTGATCAAAAATTCTGCCCAGCACATAATATTCAAAACACTGAATGCACTAAACAAACAAAGAATATTAAAAGCAGTAATGGAAAAATGTCAAGTAACATATAAAGGCAGACCTATGAGAATTACACCAGACTTCTCACCAGAGACCATGAAAGCAAAATAATACTGGGCAAATTTCATATAGACCCTGAGAGAACACAAATGCCAACCCAGACTACAATACCCAGCAAAACTCTCAATTACCATACATAGAGAAACCAAGACATTCAATGATTAAATCAAATTTACACAATATCTTTCTGCAAATCCAACCCTACAAAGGATAATAGACCGAAAATTTCAACACAAACAGGGAAGCTACACCCTAGAAAAAGTAAGAAAGTAAACTTCTTTTAACAAACCCCAAAAGCAGATAACAACTCAAACTTAAATCAAATATAACATTAAAAATACAGGAAGAAACAATCACCATTCATTAAGATCTCTAAACATCAATGAACTCAATTTCCCAATAAAAAGACAAAGAGTAATATACTGGACAAAAAAACAAAACAAAACAAAACAAAACATGCTCCAGCATTTTGCTGCATACAGGAAGTGTATGCCAGTGTCAAAGACAAACACTACCTCAGAGTAAAAGGCTGGAAAACAATTTTCCAAGCAAGCGATCCCAGGAAACAAGCTGAAGTAGCCATTCTAATATCATATAAATTTGATTTTCAACCAAAAGACATCAAAAAAGACACAGAAGAACACTTTATATTCATCAAAGGAAAAAACTACGAAGAACTCTCAAATCTGAACCTCTATGCTACAAAGGAAAGGGAAACCACATTCATAAAAGAAACTTTACTAAAGCTCAAAGCACACATTGCAACTCACACAATAATAGTGGGAGATTTAAACAGCCCACTCTCCTCAATGGACAGATCATGGAAACACAAACTAAACAGAGACACAGTGAAACTAAGAGAAAATATGGACCAAATGGATTTGACAGATATCTATAGAGCATTTCAACCTAAATCAAAAGAAAATAACTTCTCAGCACCTCACTGTACCTTCTCCAAAAATGACCATATTATTTGTCACAAAACATACCTCAACAGATACAAGAAGTTTTAAATAATCAGATGGCTCCAATCAGATCAATATGGATTAAGGTTAGTCTTCAATATCAATAAAAACACCAGAAAGCCCACATTCACATGGAAGCTAAGCAATGCTCTACACATTGATACCTTGGTCAAGGAAGAAAAAAAGAAAGAGATCAAAGACTTTTTAGAATTTAATGAAAAGGAAGGCACAACATACCCAAGAGTATGGGACACAATGATAGCTGTGATAAGAGGAGAACTCATAGCTCTGAGTGCTTCAAAAAGAAACTGGAGAGAGCAAACACTAGAAGCTTAACAGCACACCTGAATGCTGTAGAACAGAAAGAAGCTAATATACCCAAGAGGAGTAGAAGGCAGGAAATCATCTAACACAGGGCTGAAATCAGCCAAGTAGAAACAAAAAGAACTATACAAAGAAACAACAAAAGCAGGAGCTGGATCTTTGAGAAAATCAACAAGATAGATAAACCATTAGTTAGACTAACAAAAAGGCACAGAGAGAGTATCCAAATTAACAAACTCAGAAAAGAAAAGGGAGATATAACAACAGAAATTGAGAAAATTCAAAAAATCATTAGATCCCACTACAAAAGCCTATCCTCAGCACAACTCGAAAATACGGATGAAATGGACAATTTTCTAGACAAATGCAAAATACCAAAGTTAAATCATGATCAGATAGACTATCTACATGGTCCTGTAACACCCAAAGAAACTGAAGCAGTCATTGAAAGTCTGCCAACCGTAAAAAAGCACAGGACCAGATGGCTTTAGTGCAGAATTCTATCAGACTTTCAAAGAAGACCTAACACCAATATTCTTCAAACTATTCCACAAAAAAAGAGAAGGAACACTACCAAACTCCCTTGAAGCCACAATCACACTGCTACTAAAACCATACAAACATCCAACAAAGAAAGAGAACTTCAGACCAATTTTCCTTTTGAATATCGATGCAGAAATACTCAATAAAATTCTTGCCAATGGAATCCAATAACATATCAAAACGATCACTCACCATGATCATTCAAGCTTCATCCCAGGAATTCAGGGACAAATCAATAGACAGAAATCCATCAATATAATGCACTACATAAACAAAGTCAAAGAAAAATACCACATGGTCATTTCATTAGATGCTGAAAAATCATTTGATAAAATTCAGCATCCTTTCAGCTTAAAAATCTTGGAAAGATCAGGAATTTAAGGTCCATACCTGAACATATTAAAAGCAACATACAGCAAAACAGTAGACAACATCAAACTAAATCCCACTTGAAGAAATCCCACTAAAATCAGGGACTAGACAAGGCTGCCCTCTCTCTTCATATCTATGCAATATGCTACTTGAAGTTCTAGCTATAGGAATTAAAAAACAAAGGAAGGTCAAAGGGATACAAATTGGAAAGAAAGATATGATGTGTAACTATTTTCACATGATATGATAGCAAGCATACTTAAACAACCCCAAAACCTCCACCAGAGATCTCCTACAACTGATAAACAACTTCAGCAAAGTGACCAGATATAATTTTTTTTTTTTGGTTTTTCGAGACAGGGTTTCTCAGTATAGTCCTGGCTGTCCTGGAACTCACTCTGTAGACCAGGCTGGCCTCGACCTCATAAATCCACCTGCCTCTGCCTCCCAAGTGCTGGGATTACAGGTGTGCGCCACCACGCCCGGCTCAGATATAAAATTAATTCAAACAAATCAGTAGCCTTCCTATGCTCAAAGGATAAACAGTCAGAGAAAAAATTAGGGAAATGACACCCTCATCATAGTACAAACAAAATAAAATATTTTGGTATGACTCTAACCAAAAAAAAGATCTGTATAACAAGAACTTCAAGTCTCTGAGGAAAGAAATCAAAGAAGACCTCAGAAGATGGAAAGATCTCCCATGCTCATGGATTGGCAGGATCAATATAGAAAAAATGGTCATCTTGCCAAAAGCATATACAGATTCAATGCAATCCCCATCAAAATCCCAACTCAATTCTTCATAAAGTTTGAAAGAGCAGTTCTCAAATTGATCTGGAATAACAACAAACCCAGGATAGCTAAACCTATTTTCAACAATAAAAGAATTTCTGGGGGAATCAGTATCTCTGACCTCAAGCTGTACTACAGAGCAATAGTGATTAAAAACTGCATGGTGTTAGTAGAGTGACAGGAATGTAGATCAATGGAATAGAATAGAAGACCCAGAAATGAACTCACAAACCTATGGTCAATTGACCTTTGTCAAAGGGGCTAAAATCATCCAGTTGTAAAAAGGTAGTCCTTTCAACAAATTGTGCTGGTTCAACTGGAGGGTAGCAAGTAGAAGAGTGCAAATCTGTCCATTCTTATTTCCTTCTGCAAAGCTCAAGTTCAAGTGGATCAAGGACCTCCACATAAAACCAGATACCCTGAAACTAATAGAAAAGATACTGGGGAAAAGCCTCAAGCACATGAGCACAGGGGAAAAATTCCTGAACAAGAACTTCAATAGTTATGCTCTAAGATCAAGAATTGACAGATGGGACCTCATAAAATCACAAAGTTTCTGTAAGGCAAAGGACTCTGTCAATAGGACTAAACTGCAACCAACAAATTGGGAAAAATCTTTACCAATCCTATATGTGACAGAGGGATAATATCCAGTATATACAAAGAATTCATGAAGATAGACTTTAGAGAACCAAAAACCCTATTAAAAATGGGGTTCAGAGCTAAAGAAAAAATTTTCAACTGAGGAATATGAAATGGTGAGAAGCACCTAAAGAAATGTTAAAATATACCCAGAAGATTCCCCAGCATGTAATAAGGATACATGCTCCACTATGTTCATAGCAGCCTTATATATAATAGCCAGAAGCTGGAAAGAACCCAGATGTCCCTCAAAGGAGGAATGGATACAAAAAATGTGGTATATATACACAATGGAGTACTATTCAGCTATTAGAAACAATGAATTCACAAAATTCTTAGACAAATAGATGGAGTTGGAGAACATCATACTAAGTGAGGTAAACCAGTCTCAAAAGAATACCCATGGTATGCAAACACTGATAAATGGATATTAGCCTAGAATCTTGGAACACCAAAGACACAATCCATATACCAAAGGATGTCTGAGAAAAAGGTAGGAGTAAACCTTGGATCTGGAAAGGCTAATGCATCAGTGTAGGAGAATTCCAGAACAGGGAAGTGGGAAGGGGAGGATGGGGGAACAGGGGGAGGGAAAAGTGCATATGGGACATTTGGGGAGCAGGGAACCAGGAAGGGGGAAATAAAATGTAAATAATGAATATATCCAATAATAAAAGTCCTTAGTCATCAGGGAAATGCAATTCAAAACAACCCTGGGATTTTACCTTAAACCAGGTGGAATGGGTAAGATCAAAAACTCAGGAGACAGCAGCTGCTGGGTAGGATTTTGAGAAAGAGGAACACTCCTCCAATGTTGGTGGGATTGCAAGCTGGTATAACGACTCTAGAAATCTGTTTTGGGGTTCCTCAGAAAATTTGGCATAATACTACCAGAGGACCCTGCTATACCACTCCAAGGAAAATACCCAGAGGATTCTACAGCATGTAATAAGGGACACATGGTCCACTATGTTCACAGCAGCCTTATTTCCAGAAGGTGGAAAGAACCCAGATGTTCCTCAAGCTAGGATTGGATATAGAAAATGTGGTACATTTACACAATGGAATACTACTCAGCTATTAAAAACTGAATTCATGAAATTTTTAGGCAAATGGATGGGACTAGAAAATATCATCCTGAGTGAGGTAACCCAATTACAAACATACACACATTGTATGCACTCACTAGCTTGGAATACCGAAGATATAATTCACAGACCAAATGAAACTCAAGAAGAAGGTAGAACAAAGAATGGACACTCTGGGCCTTCTTAGAAGGGGGGAACAAAATACTCACAGGAGGAGATACAGAGACAAAGTGTAGAGCAGAGACTGAGGAAAAGATCATCTGGAGACAAACCCACCTACTGATCCTTCCTATATATAGTTATAAAACCCAGAGAGTCTTGTGTCCCAGTATAAGGGAATGCCAGGACAGGGAAGGAGGAGTGGGTGGATTGGTGAGCAGGGGAATGGGGCATGGGTTAGCGGGTTTTTTGGGGGGAAATCAAGAAAGGGGACAACACTTGGAATGTAAATATAGAATATCTATATATCTATATATCTATATCTATCTATCTATCTATCTATCTATCTATATCTATATCTATATCTATATCTATATCTATATCTATATATATATGTATATATATATATATATATATATATATATATATATATATATATATATAATTAAAAAAAAGAGTCCAGGATAAACAACAACCATACAAAGAATGGTTCATGGCAGATCAAATGAGACTTTGAACTTATGTCTAAGAAACAGTCTTCCCTTGGGAAATGTTGAATACTATATCCAGAAGTGTAAGAAGCCTTTAGTGGTTGTCTTTGTTAGGGCTTTACTGCTGTGAACAGACACTATGAACAATGCAAGTCTTACAAAGGACAACGTTTAATGTGGGCTGGCTTAAAAGTTCAGAGGTTCAGTTTATTATGATCAAGGCAGGAACATGGCAGCATCCAGGCAGGCATGCTTCAGGTAGAGCCAGGATTCTGCATTTTCTTCTTAAGGATCCTAACAAAATACTGACTACAGGAACCTAGGATAAGGGTCTTCGAGCCCACACCAACAGGGGCACATCTATTCCAACAGGACTGTATCGTCTAATAGTGCCACTCCCTGGACCAAGGATATACAAATCATCACAGTAGCTATTAGCTCAAGATAGCCTTTTATGAGTGAGGTGACTCCTGGCAGGGCCAGGAAAAATTCAAAAAACTAAGTCAGGTCCACTGAATCCATACTTTAACATCTATTTATACTATTCATAGTCCCTATCTCTTTTACTGTTATACAGAGATTAACTAGTATACAGCTCTGATCTTATATTATTTTTGGTCAATAGACAAGGGAGTAACTTAAACAGTGGAAATGTTAACAGCCATAGATCTTACAAGGCTAGTTAGAAGATGTGTTCCTATTACCAATATAATAAAGAAGCAGGAGAAGAATTTAGATCATGGCAAACCGTTGGATGGAAAAACGACTTCAGGAGTTTTAGAAATTCCGCACGCTTGGAGTCATAACTCAGAGTTGATGGTAATTGGAATCAGGTAAGGTTTTGTGTGTGTGTGTGTGTGTGTGTGTAGATAAGACTTACCCATTAGCAATCTGAAAACCTATATGGATAAATGGGAGCTAATTCTTTCTACTCGTGATGATGTGCTTCCCAGGGACAGAACTACAGTATACAATATTGCAAGAAGAGACATTTTATGTGTTTTCATTTCCATTTGGAATGAATACGGAGGTCCCTGAGGAATTTAGGCAAGTTTTAACCTATCCAAATTAAATTTAAATGTAATACATGAAAGAAAAGTATACAAATCAGGATGATAAAGCTCACAATGTTAGAATTCAATATTATATCATTCAAAACAGAAAGGAAAAACTGCCAGGAACCTGTGAGAGGCACGAAAAACATTAAGAGACATTAAAAAAATGACAGTCCGTTCTCTAGCTACCTCTCCTTCAGCTCCATCAGGCTTCTAAACCATATAGGAAAGCTTCTCTTCCTCAACCCATCCTCTGAGGTCTCTGAGCCCTCTGGGCTAAGTCAAGCTGCAGTCTTCAGCCTGCTATTCTAGGGGCACCTCCATTCTCCCACCACCTCTCCCTTCTCCTCCATCAGACCTGAGACTCTTGAGCCATACAGGTTAGCTTCCCTTCCTCTAGCTATCTTCAATGATCTCTGAGCCCTCAGGGCCAAGCCAACATGGTCGGAACAGCTTGCTATCTCATATGGACATGCCACCTGCCACCTCTTCAGCCACCTTCATAAGGCCTGAGTCTCTTGAACCATATAGAATCACAGGTCCAGAAGTATATGGCAAAAGGCTACCCATGAGAGGCCTGCCATCCCAGGAACATCAAGGTTTACCCTTTCTCCCAACACTTTATGTAACCAGAACATCCAGAACCAAAATGATCCAGATGGCTAAAGACTCTACAAAGAATACAATCAACAGGATCCAAGGAGATATGACACGTCCAAAGTACAGCTAACCCTCTGCAGGAAACCCTAAATATTCTCTCACAACCATAACACAAGAAAATTACCATAAATCCAGTTGTATAAAGATGAGAGTGCCCTTAAAGAGGAAAGGAGTAAATCCCTTAAAGTAATACAGGGAAAAAAGATAGAGGGCGAAAATATATCCCTTAAAGACTTACATGAAAATACAATAAAGCAGGTGAAAGAAAGACAAAACTGTGAAAGACCTGAAAGCAAAAACAGAAACAATGAAGAAAATACAAGGGAGGAAACTCTAGATGTGGGAAACCTAGCGAAGAGAACAGGTACAACAGACGCAAACAACATAAGCATAATATAGGAAAAGGAAGAGAAAATCTCAGGCATAGAAGATAATTGGAAGAAATTGATATACCAATCAAAGGAAATGTTAAGTCTACAAAATTTTTAACACAAAACATCAGAAAATCTGAGGATACCATAAAAAGACCTAATCTAAGAAAAATAGGAATAGAAAAGGTTGAGAAGTTCCAGCTTCAAGGCCCAGAAAACAATCTCAACAAAATCATAGAAGAAAACTTTTCTAACTAAAGAAAGATATGCCTATAAAAGAAGTTTATATAACACCAATTGGACTGGAACAGAAAATAAAATCCTCCCATCACATAATAATCAAAACACAAAATCTATTGAACAGAGAAAGAATATTAAAAGCAGCAAGGTAAAAAAGCCACATGACATACAAAGGCAGACTATTAGAATCACACCCATCTTTTTTTTCCTAATTTTTTCTATATTCTTTGTTTACATTCCAAAGGCTTACCCCTTCCCAGTTCCCCCCACCATACGTCCCATAAGTCCTCTCCCCCCAACTATTCCTCAATCATCCCCCCCCATTTCTCTGTTCTGGATCTACAAAACTGGATCCAATCTTTTCAGGCCCAGGGTCCTCTCCTTTCTTCTTCTTGGGAATCATTTGAATGAACCCAGAAGCCCTAAATACTCAAGGCACAATTAGCACACCCATCTTCTAAACAGAGATCCTAAAAGCTAGACAAATATGGACAGATATCCGGCAACTTCTAAAAGACCACAGATGACAATCTTTACCCAGTAACACTCAATCACCTATGTTGCATGTAATTTTAAAATCCATGCTTCCTACTTTCCCAAAATCGCTGTCCATGCTCCCAGCTTAGCTCCAAAATGGCCTACTGCAGTTTCTGTCTCTTAGCTTGTCAGTTCCTCTGGGCTTATCTTCTCCAAAGGCCAGCTGGTGCCTTTCCCAGGAGCTGCCACCCTGCTCCCAGCCCCTCCCAGCTAGCTGCATCAATCTACCAACTACCAACTTTTCCAGGAGCTGTGTTACCAGCCCCACCCCGAGACCTTTGAATCCTTGGATAAAAACCCACATTCACCCTTATTATTTTAGAATTTGTCTACTAACACAATTGCTGGGCACTGAATCCCCTGCCCTAATTTTATCAGCTGTCAGCTAGCTCCTGCCAACCTCTTCAGGGAGAGGCTATGGGTCCTACGTGCCCCGAGGCCTTACATGATTGTTGCTTCCTTCTCCTTCCAATGTATGGTACCAAAAAGCCTCTTATTCTTTTCTTGTGTTCCTTTTTTCCTCCATTTACCCTTCCTGCAGGAATTAGCTTCCTACTACTTTATAAACCAAATCGAGAAACAATTAGGGAAACAGATTTTAGTGTCAGCTCCTCCCCTACAACCATAGATAGAGAAAACATATTTCAAGACAAACTTAAATTCAAACAGAATCTATCCACAAACACAGTCCTACAGAAAACACTAGAAGGAAATACCCAAACCAAAAAGGAAAACTATTTCTAAGAAAACATGAGAAGTAAGTAAGACAGACAGACAGACAGACGCGCGCGCACACACACACACACACACACACACACACACACACACACATGCACATACTAATACCATCAAAATCAAAATAACAGGAAATAACAATTACTGATAATTAATTGTTTTCCAAGCAACTGGACTCAAGACAAAAGCAGGAATAGTTATTCCTATATCTAATAAAATAAACATTCAACTAAATTTAATCAAGAGTCAGGTAAGGACACTTCATAATCACCAAAAGAATGATCTACCAATATGACGCCATAATTCTGAACATCTATGCCCCAAACACAAGGGCACTCTCAATTGTAGAAGAAGCATTGCTAACACTTAAATCCTACGTCAAACCCCACACTTTAATAGTGGGAGACTTCAACAGTCCATTCCTACCATCTTGCCAGGATATTCAGACAAAAAGTAAACAAAGAAATAATGAAATTTACAGACATTATGAATTAAATGGACCTAGCAGATATCAGTAGAGTATTTCACCCAAACACAAAAGAATATACATTCTTCTCAGCACCTCATGGATCCTCTAAAATTGACCATGTATTTGTTCACAAAGAAGGCCTCAAGAGATACAAGAAAATTGAAATTATGCCTTATATCTAATCAGACCACATTGGATTAAAGCTGTACTTTAACAATAACAGAAAGACTGGAAAGCCTACACACTCATGGAATTTAAACAACTCTCTACTAAATGATCAGGGAAGGAAAAAAAAAGGAAGAAATTAAAAACATTCTAGAATTCAATTAAAATGAAGGCAAAATATACCCAAATTTGTGGGACACAATGGAAGTAATGCTAAGATCAAAGTTCATACCACTAAGTCCCTCCATGGAGAAATTAGTTTTCATATCAGCAATTTAAAATATGCCTGAAAGCTCTAGAAAAAGAAAGAAAGAAAGAAGCACAACAAAGAGGAGTAGAAGGCAGGAAATAATCAAAATCACGGCTGAAATCAATCAAGTAGACACAAACAAAACAATAAAAGGAATCAACAAACCCAAGAGCTTTATCTTTCAAAACATCAACAAGATAGCCAAACTCTTAGCCAAACTATCCAAGAAACTGAGAGACATTATCCAAATTTAATAAATAAACAAGCAAACAAGAAAACAAATCACATGATTGTCTCGATAGATGCTGAAAAAGTCTTTGAAAAACTACAACACCCTTTCCTGATAAAGGTATTAGAGAAATCAGGAATATAGGACACATACCTAAAGATAATCAAAGCAATATATAGCAAGACAATAGAAAACATCAAACTAAATGGATAGAAACATAAACCATTTCCCCTAAAATCTGGGATAAGTCAAGGCTGTCCATTCTTTCTCTATCTCTTCAACATAGTACTTGAAGTTCTAGCCAGAGCAATAGGAAAACTAAAGGAGATCAAGAGGATACAAATTAAAAAGGAGGAAGTCAAAATATCGCTATTTGCAATTGATGATTGTATACATAAGTGACTCCAAAAATTCTACCAAAGAACTCTTACATCTGAAAAAGACCTTCACCGGAGTGGTTGGATAAAAAAGTAACTCAAACAAATAAAACACCCACCTTATACAAATGATATAGAGGCCAAGAAAGAAATTAGGGAAACAACACCATTCACAATAGCCAAAAATAATATGAAATACTTTGGTGTAACTCTAGCCAAGCAAGGGAAAGATCTGTATGCAAAGAACTTCTAGTCCTTGAAGAAAGAAATTGATGAAAATCTCAGGAGAAAATTTTCCTATGCTCATGGATAGGTAGTATTAACATAGTCAAAATAGCCATCTTCCCAAAAGCAATCTACATATTCAAAGCAATCCCATCAAAATTCTAACACAATTTTTATAAACCTTAAAAGAACAATTCTCAACTTCATATGGGGAAAAAAAAACAGGATAGCCAAAACAACCCTGAACAATAAAAGCACATTGAGAGGAATCACCATCCCTGACTTCAAGATACAATAGACAGAACAATGGTGATAAAAACTGAATATTATTGGTACAGAAACAGACTCACTGATCACTGGGGGTCAGATTTAAGAGGCAAAATAAACTCACACAACTATAGACACTTTATTTTTGAAAAAGAAACCAAAAGTATGCAATGAAAAAAATGAAACCATTTCCAACAACTGGTGCTGGACTAACTGGATTTCTTCATACTGAAGAATGAAAACGCATCTGTACATATCCCCGTGCACAAAATTCAATTACAAGTTGGTCAAGGACCTCAACATAAAACTGGTTGTATTGAAACTCATAGAATAGAATGTGGAAAATCCTGTTCAATGAATTGGTATAGGAGACAAATTCCTGTATAGAACACCAAGGGGTCAGGTTCTAAGATCAACGTTTGATAAGTGGGACCTCATGAAACTTCAACCTTCTGCAAGGGAGTGGACCACAAGGCTGTCAATAGTATAAATCGATAGCCCACAGACTTGGAAATGATCTTCACCAACCCTACATCTGACCCAGGGATAATATTCAAAATTTACAAAGAACTAAAGAAGTTAGAAGGCAACTCAATTAACCCAATTTAAATATGAGATACAAATCTAAACAAAGAATTCTCAACAGAAGAATCTTGAATGGCAGAGAAGCAATTAAAGAAATATTCAAAGTCCTTAATTATCAGGGAAATGCAAATCAAATCATCTCTGAGTTTCAAAGTCTTCAGAATAACTAAGGCCAAAAATAAGTGATCGCACATGCTGGCAAGGATGTGGAGCAAGAGTAACACTTCTTCATTGCCGGTGGGAGTGCAAAATTGTACAACCACTTATGAAATAAATTTGGTGATTTCTTAGAAAATTGGAAATAGTTCTGTCTCAAAACCCAGTGATACCGCTCCTGGGCATATACACAAAAGATGCCCAGTATTCCATAAAGACACTTGTTCCACTGTGGTCATGGCAGCTTTATTTTTAATAGCCAGAGACCGGAACCAATCTCGATGCCCCTTAATTAAAGAATAGATAAAGAAACTATTGCACATCTACACCATGGAATAATATTCAGCTATTAAAATCAAATACATCATGAATTTTACATTATATTGGATGGAAATTGAAAATATTATCCTGAGTAAGATAGCCCAATAGAACATGTATAGTATTTACTCACTTTTAAGAGGATATTAGCCATAAAATCAAGGTACCATGTTAGGGTCTGCATACCTAAGAAAGCTAAACAACAAGAAGCAAGGCCCAATCTAGGATGCTTGAATCAGGAATAAAATAGTCAAAGGAAGCAGATGTAGGGAGGGACCTGAGAGGGAGGGGAAATGTGTTGTTCAATGTCAGGTGTTGGGAAGGACAGAAAAGATGGCATGATTCCTATGAAAATGAACGTAAATCTGTAATGCACAGTGGTAAGGAAGTAGTGGTGGGGCATCTCCAAGATGAGAAAGAGACTTGGGATAATGGAGGCACCCAAAAATCAATAGGGGTGGCCTTAGTTTTGAGTCATTATATTAAGATATGGAAACTGAAGAGGCCACTCCCTGAAGCCAGTAGGAACTCCAGTGGATCTAGAGAGACACAAACCCACCCATGAATCTTACAATCCAAAGTTTATCCTATCTACAAAAAATGCATGCACGGGAAATGAATCAGAGACTGAGGGAATGGCCAACCAATAACCAGCCCAAGCTAAGACCGATTCCATGGGCAAGCACCAATCCCTAACAGTATTAATCATACTATGTTATGCTTACAGACAGGAACATGCTTTCCTCTGAGAGACTCTATCTAGCAGCAGAATCAAACAGACACAGATACCTACAGCCTAACTGTAGATGATGCTTGGGGACACTTATGGAAGAACAGGAAGAAGGATTATGGTCTGTGACAGGTTACAGTAACTCCAAAAGACCAACAAATCCCTGGGCTCTCAGAGTCTGATACACCAACCAAATAACATGCACAGATTGGACATATGCCTGCTTGATCATATGTAGCAGATATGCAGCTTGACATTCTGTGGGTCCTGAATGACTGGAATGGGGACTATCCCAAAACTGTAGCCTATTCGAGAGATATGTCCTACTGGTTGGGCTGCCTTGTCTTGCCTCAGTGGAAGAGGAATCACCTAGCCTCCCAGAGACTTAAAGTGCCAGATCAGTGTGGTTACCCAGGAGGTCCCCACCAATTCAGAGGAGAAGGGGAAGAGGCAAGGAGTAAGGATTGTGGAATGGGGAGACTGTTAGGGAGTCAGTGAGACAGATGTAAAGGGAATGAGAATAAATAAATTAAATTAGAAAGAAATAAATCATTTCATGTATTTTTGTTATGATATGGGATATATATCCCATGTATACATATATGTACATATATATATATATATATGTGTATATATATTTTTTTTCATATGAAATGTGTTTTGTGTGTCTGGTTTTAAATAAATAAAATACAGGAAGTTAATGTATGATAATATATCTATCAAAGTTTGTTCCTTTCAATTGCCCATTTTATTCAACTGTGTGTATGTGCTTATGTGTGTACCATGTATTGATTTCAGTAATAAGCAATAAAGAATATGACAGTACCATCTATCTTACAACAATATCGTTATGTTAGGCATTATCAGATATTAAATGGTTATTGTCAGTAGAAGAGTTAGTTTATCTCAAAGTGTACAGTGATGTCAGGAAGACTTTCTTTGACTTGATTTGTCCACACAGACAAAGAAAATATGATTATTTCAAAACTTAACTCATATTTTCTGAATCTTTTATCCCTTTGAATATGTAATTTTCCGACAACAAGCTTGTGTGTAGCCTCACCTCTACTCTCCCAGGGCTTCTCCTGAATATGGAAATAACCCAATATTTCATGAATGTCAAAGAAGTAGCTTAAGGTCTTCTGATGACAATTAGCCCACTTAGGTAGTGAGAGCTTGGATACATGGTACAGTATAAACAAGCATATTGATCTTTTTTGGGGATTGGGTAGATTTAGGCATAAAGAAAAAAAGAGGTACAATCAGTTACAGAGGATTAATAATGCAAGAAATCTAAAAGTTTAGATCTAGCAACACAAGAAAGAATATCTGCAATCTATCTAGCTATTATAGATTTATCCATTTATCATCTACCTATCAACATAATCTATCATCTATCATTCACAAATATATATGCTATTTCTCTAACAATAATCTATCTTCTATCAGTACATATCATCTACCTATATCTATTTATTTTTATCATTTATCTTACTATCCATCTATTTATAATATTATTTACTTACTATCCATCTATTATAACATTTGGAAATGCACCCAAATCCATAAATAATATTCTTAGTAAATTAAGCATCTCATTTGGATACATTTCCAAATGTTATGAGTTTATGATCTATGAAATTCTTTTCATTGTTTCTATATGAGTTTTACTAGCAACCTAAGTTCTTGATAAGGAATTAGTGGATTAATTTGTAAAGGGAATCAATTTCAATTCACCCATCTATTGAATCAAATTTAAATAATATGCATTGATACCAAAATATCTGGTATGTTTTCATATATTCAATTTATAACTCAAAGTATTACCTCACTGCTTCAGGGTACAAAGAGATTTAAAAAAAAAAACAGGCTGTCAAAAGTGCCATGTAGCAACTCCAGAAGAATACTAAATATAAGTTATCTCTTTTAATCATTTAATGATGTATAATGATTAAAAGTAAAAGTCATGCACACGCAGGCATGAACTAGACTAACTGAACAATTTTACTATTTTAGACAATATTTGAGTTTTAGGGAAGGGTAGAATGATCCAGGAGGATTTTAGGGAGGAAGTGAGTGTGATCCAAATTAGTGTCATACAAAATTCTTGAAGAAGTAACAAAATAGATTAGTTAGGAGGGTATGGGGAGATGGCTTAATGTGTGAAAGCTCAGAATGGTGATACACAGCACACATATAACCCCAGCAATAGGGTTGGGGTATTCTAGCTAGCCAGTTTACCCCGAAAGTATGAGCTCCAGGTCCAGTGGGGGACCCATGGTATAAAAAAGAAGGGGTGGGAACTAATAGAGGAAGACAGTGAGCCCCAAGTCTGCCTAGGGGAGACCTGGGCCTCTTCCATATATACCTGTACACACACACACACACACACACACACACACACCTGTATACATATGCATGTATATATACTTGTATACTCACACATATTCACATCTTTCATACCCAAACACACAACTGTACATATTCAAATACACACACACACACACACACACACACACACATACCTGTATACATATGCATGTATATATACTTGTATACTCTCACATAATCACATACTTCCATACCTCAAACACACAACTGTATATATACAAATACACACACACACACACACACACACACACACACAGACTCAAAGCTTTAGAGAAACACACTAAAATTGATGAAGCCATCCACTATTTTAAAATTAAAAAAATAGCACTATGATCATTTAAACAAATTTCTGGTACTTGTATAAACTTTCTTTTCTTTTTTTTAATTCAAGCTACTGTTTACACATAGCTTTTAGTTCCATTATGTTTCTCTTTAGAATAAAAAGAGGAAACACCTCGTAATATTTAGCTACTTTTAAAACATCACAGAGTAAGACTAGAGACAATGAGGTCACAATCCATTTTTAAAACATTTGCTGAACTTTTAAGGTCAGCAGCACGCCCTGAATATTAAGATGATTGTTACCACATTTTTAAATTATCTTGATATGTTTTAAGTGAAATTATATAACCTCTCGTAATGAAATTAGGAAAATAATGTGCACCTAATGTCTTATGCAGTTCCACTGTACATCTCCCTGGAAGAGACATCCATGCATATTCATTCAATATTTTTATATTTCTGATGTGTTATTAGTAGAATCCATGTTTGTATACGACAAATATGGGGCCCACATTATTTAATATCTTGTTTTATTTTTTTTTCTTTTTCTTTTTTCCCCCTTCCCTTCTCCCTCTTGCCCTGGCCCTGCTTGTTCTGGTCCCCACTTGCTCTGGGCCATGCTCACTCCAGGACCCACTTACTCTGGCCCACAGGATTTTTAAATTGTTTGTTTATTTATAGTGTGTGTGATCGTGAATATGCATACCACTACCATGTCCATGTAGGTCAAACACCAACTTGCTGAAATCTGTTTTCTTCTTCCTCTTGTGGTTAGTTCTGATCAATCATGCTTAGGTGATCAGCCTTGGCTTCAAGTTGCTCTACACACTGAGTCATCTCACCGGCTCTGTATTTAATCTTTTTCTCTATTATATTATGAATGAAGTGAGAGTTGGGCTGTTTTTTTTATTTGTCAGCTTAACCCACTGAAGTTATAAATTAGGACACTGTCTAGCACATGGTGCCGGCTTCAGTACTTGCTGACTGGCTCCAGTAAATGAATGGATGCTTATGAAAGTCATTTGCCATAAATTTTCTCAACAGAACAAGCTAATGCAAAAAAATTCATCACACTGATAAATTTAATGTGAAGTCTTTTATCAGATATGTCCCTGGGACCCAAAAGTCAGGGATCCAGGAAGAAAAGCTATCTTTTTTCTTTCTTAGGGATAGGAGAAAAGTCATTTTATCAATACATGACATTACCCTCTGCTTATGCCTTCTTGCTTAGTTCAACTCACATTCTGTAGAGTCTTCGGTAGCTCCCAAAGTGTAGAAGAATTGCAAGGAGCCAATGAGTAATCTTGTAACACTACCGGGATGTGTCAGGAAGGAGAGAATCAATACTCAACAACTGAACCTACTAATCTGCTCATCTTTTCATTCACAACATCCTTTATTTTTGTTGCAATCCTGGTCAAAATGAATTTTATAACAGAGCTTGTAGATGTTACTCTGCTGTCTTCTCTTGAAGAGTTGAAGAATGATCAATCTTGTAATTGACTTTTTCTCTGTTTTTGAATTTTATTTTGAATTTTACTGCTAATTTCAGCATTGAGGTAAGTATATGAGTAGATATTTTTGTTATTAAGATTCTTGGACTGTTTTTAAGCCTCTTGGATATCCCAAACCATATCTAGCATATTTTCTAATTGACCCTGAAATCTAGCACCCTCATACCTTCATTGACATGTCTCTTCCTCCATTCAAGATATTAGCTGCAGCTTTGTCTTGGATGTTGGAGCTGCCAAACTGCTTTGAATTTAGCCTTTAGCAGATGCCTCAGTTAACAGTTGATTGTAGGTAATGGCTTCTCCTTCAGCTGCCTGATAAATCATTACAAGCCGTATATTCTATAATTTAAAACTTTTTTGAAATTATTTCATGTGTATGGGCTCTTTGCCTGTATATATGTCTGTGAACATTGTGCCTGTCTGCCTGTTAAGAACAGAAGATGTTTCAGAATCACATTTCTTGGCTGCCTGTGGGTATTGGGGGCTGAACCCAGAACCCTCAAAAGAACATCTCTCCAGCACTGTACTGTGTCATTTAATTAAGATAACTGAGAACACTTAGGTGGCTTAGATATGACTTATGAGTGAAAATATTACAACAGTTGTTATTAGCTGATGTCAGAATACACCAAACCTATAGAATGCCATAATTAAATCCCTACTTTGGCCAGGCAGTAGTTCTAGGTCAGCCAAGGCTATACAGTGAAACCCTGTCAACACCAAAACCAACCAAAAAAAAAAAAACCTACTATGTTGTATAGTAATGTAAAATATAAAACAACTTAATAAAATAAAACAGAAAGATTGTTTCTACCTCTCAAGTACATAAGTGCGGTCATGACACTTTTGGTTTTTTGTTCTTGTTTGTTTTTTCCTCTTCCTGATTTTTCCTTTTTCCTCTAAAGTTTATGCTTGTGAGGTTGGAGTATGCACATGCGCTTACTTACCAGGCCAAGATGGAATCTAACCAGGTCAGTTGGAATGTCCAGAGCAAAACTTGTCTATGGCAATTTTGTTTACACTAATCAGACGTTTCAGACCTTTATTAGAAAGAGTATATCATGGCAATTGCCAAGATCATTTCAGTTTTAGTTGCAAGGCTATAATCTATTTGCAAGCTATATGGGGTACACAAGATTGAAGTCTAAGGCCAATTGTCATATCAAATTTCCATGCTTCCTTAGCTTCTGCAGGAGCATTCAGAGAAACAGAAAGTGGCCTGACTGCCTCATTGGTTGAAGGAGTGTTTTGCCTTTTCAGGAACTGGAGGGCACATTGCCCCTGAAAAGCCACAGACTCTAACCTGAAAATCTATATAATGTGCCTTTCAGGATGGCTAGGCCAAACTAACTTTATGATCACTGCAGCTTGGTCCATTTAATATTGGTCAGTTTAATTGATGAAATTTTAGTTCCTTAATATGTTCTATTTCACATGTGTATAGTTCATTCATTCATTTCCTTCTGGAGGAATTTTTGTTTTTTTCCACTTTATTAAAAACCTTGGATGAGATGGAGTATGCATGTGATGTGTTTTTGTTCCTTTTGGACAGTTTCTGTATAAAAGAGGAGGACATTTGCCGAATGATATTATATTCATGTGTTCACAGTCTTCAATGTTGCTGCTACATTGATACAGCAAGCTGAATATAAGGGTTAATTTTATGTCATCTTCACTCTTATTATGAATTCGTGGATTATGATATTTTCCCTCCTAAAGATATTAAATAACATATAAAATCTTACTATTTTTTCTCTATTAGCCTAATTCACGATGTCCTAGCATGTAAAGTCAGCTATATATTCAGACTTGAATTTTTCATTATACTTTATTCACTTTGGAGGTTTTCTTTATGGGTTTATCTTCTAATAATTTGTAAATGTAGTTGGTAAAAATGTTGTTGGGCATACACATTAGTATATTTTCCTAACCTTATAGTAAGTGCATTGGCTATTGGTTCCTTGATGGATATACATGAAATTTTAACACTGCAGAGAAATAAAGGTCAATTTCTGTTTGTGAACACTTTTTAAAATCATATGGTGTATTAAGATCCTAGATGATATACATATAAATGTATATGCATACACAGAGGCACACCATGCCTCATACACACACAAACACACAAATACACACAGAGACACACATACATGTCAAATGTTCTGTGTTTAGTATCCACGAATTTCCTGTCAGTTTCATTAAGTGGGCTATCCTTGTATGAGTTATTTTCATAGCACCCCTGAATTATATTTGTTTTAATATCAACTTTATATTTAATTATAACTTTATATTTATGAATGCAAGTGCAGTGCCAGCAGATGATATAAGAATGAATCTAATCGCCTGCACCTGGACCTACACTGGGTTAGGAGTCAACACTTATTGGTGATGGGAAGAATATTTCCAACCTCTTCATATCATTGTGTGCTCTTAAAGCCTCCAGTACTTTGCCTTAGTTCTTACTCTCTGAACTGGCTTCATCCTCCAGATTTATTTCACAGAAGGATCTTGTCTTGGACTCCTCATATTATTCTGTAAATGAACAAAATTTTTAATTTGCATATGGCTCATCTACTTGACAATCAGGAAGGCATTTGTTATGACTCTATTTAAATTTCATACAAATAAATGTGTATTTAGTGTGTATATATGAATGTGTATATAAATATGTGTCTATTTACTTCTCTATCCATCTGGAATATATTAAATATAGGAATATGTTCCAACTCTAAGTGGTTATATAAAGATAAATTTTAAATGTTTCCCCTGTGTCGCACTACTCACTTATGTATTACTGTGATTTTCACGAATTTATATTGGAGTTCATAAATGCATGCCATATTAGAAGAGGACAAATGTATTTTATTTTACTATACTTCATTTATTCATTTGAGTGTAGTCTTATTTAACTCTGAGATTTTTATACACTGTATTTTGTTGCTATTCAGCCAGTGCTCATCTCCTTATTTCTTCCCAGATACACAACTACCTTCCAAGTCTCTCTCTTGCTCTCTCTCTCTGACTAACCAATCAAGTCGCATTTGTGCTGTCCTTATTCATATGTTTAGAGCCATATACTGCAACATAATCAATCTTCAAGGGACCCTACATTAAATAAAAATCTCCCTCTATCAGAACCATTAACTGTAAACAGTTCCATAGTTAAGGGTGGAGAAGTGTTTGTTTATTAAACTTTATAGATAACTGTGTAAATGACACTACTTACTGGAAAACAGGAAAGCATTAATTCAGACCATTAGCACTCATGTAAGATCTAGACTTGTTACTTTGTGCACACATAACTGCAGGATTCAGGGGCAGAAAGGGGAGAGGGGCAATTGAAAACACTTCTTGGGCCCGAGCCAAGATATATATATATATATATATAGATAGATAGATAGATAGATAGATAGATAGATAGATAGACAGACAGACAGACAGATATAGATATAGATATAGATATAGATATAGATATAGATATAGATATAGATATAGATATAGATATAGATAGATAGATATAGATATAGATATAGATATAGATATAGATATAGATATAGATATAGATAGATAGATAGATAGATAGATAGATATAGATATAGATATAGATATAGATATAGATATAGATATAGATATAGATATAGATATAGATATAGATATATATCACATTGTGCCACAGTGCACCTGGGAAGGTATGAGGGCTACTAAGAATGTTGATCCTTGTCTTCCATATTGTTTATTGTATCCAAGATTTGTTTGGTTTTGGGGGATTAAAATTTAGTCTTCCTTCTGGTATATGATCTACTTTTATACCTGAAGTCATTTTCCTAGACCTTTATACTTTTTATTCTAAAAGTTGTTTTTCATATGTTTGGAAAGACCAATTAATTGTTGTCTCTATACGTCTGAGATATTCCGATAATCTCTTTTATTTTAATCATGTTTGCATTCTTTTCTATTAAAACAGAGGGGGAAATAAAAATTTTCCAATGAGGCCACATTGAAAAGTGGGTGGGTCAGGTCCAGTGACCCTCCAAGTTCACAGTATTAAAAGGAAGCCAAGTGGTATATGTGCTTAAGATGTACTGGTCAGAGTGTGATCCTTCCCATCATCATCATCATCATCATCATCATCAGCAGCAGCAGCAGCAGCAGCAGCAGCAGCAACAACAACAAACAACAATAACAATAACATCTCAATTTTATTCTCTTCTACAGATGGCAAGTTGTCAGAACTCATGAAACAATTTTTCTAAAGATAAGTTCTTCCACGAGCTATCACTTGGCTTTAGTTTTTCCTTCTCCAAGACTGATATTCATAGGGAAATTTCAATTTCTTAGGGTTTGTCATCTCAATAGTCTGGCAGCTGAAGGAGGGCTATTAGTGTCTGCTTTATATATTCACTTTTGCCAGGATAGTTATGATGCCTCTGGAAAGCAGGAGAGACATGTAACAGATTCTCCTCTGAAGCCTGCTCATGAAAACCATCCCAAAGATACCTTGTTCTCAACTTTGAAATAGCCTTTTCTGACAGCTAACATTCAGAGACAGAGAATGATAAATCTGTGTCACTTTACGCCACTAGATCTTCAGGAATTTCTTGCGGTTGCCATGAAAAACTCACAAAGGAAACCATCATTCCAGAGAAGTAAAGCCCACTGAGCCTGCTCATGTCTGTTGGGTAGGATTCAGGTTTTTATGGGAAGGGGAATCAGAGTCTTCAAGTTTATATGCTGTATGGAGAGGTGCCTGGCTAGAATATGTCTCTAGGTTCCAAGGGACTCAATGATACCCATAACGCCTTTTTAAATTTTTAAAATATGTTTTTAATTTTTTTATTTTTTTCTTTTTTTTCTATATTCTATGTTTACATTCCAAAGGCTTTCCCCTTTCCCAGTTCCCACCCACCATAGTTCCCATAGTTCCTCTCCCCCCCAACTGTTCCCCAATCATTCCCCCTCCCCCCTCGGTTTCTTTACTAAACTGGATGCAATCTTTACAGGCCCAGGGTCCTCTCCTTTCTTCTTCTTGGGAATCATTTGACTTGCTATTTGTGTCTTCCTTCCAGATCCTGCCCCTTCCTACTCATTCAACTTCAACTTCTTTCTTACAACAAGAAAAGAAATGAATAACACTCCCCCAAAATAAATACCAAACTGTAACCAAATAAAAGCATAATTTTAAGAAGAAATGGTGGAGTCTTTTACATATTGTTCAACCCCTCATGAACATGACTCTGGCCTGGAGGGGTCAATATGCCCAGTGTCACTCCAGTGGGGAAAATTGATTTTCCCTCTCCTAGCAGGTATAGATGTCAGATTAGTTGTTAAGTTTTTTACACTATAAGCTAGATTTTCATTCATTCGTAAAATAATTCGTTATTTGGTGGATATAACAAAATAAAATCTATAAAGTTAAAATAAGAGTTATCAATGTTGGACAAGAGAAAAGAGAAGGAACGAGAATCAGAGAACCATTAGCTCCACTTAGGAATCCTGTCAAAATACTAATCTGTCACATACTATGAGCATACAGAACCTGGTGTAGCCCCTTGCAGGTCCTGAGCATACTGCTTCAATCTCTGTGAGGTCTTATGAGCTTTGTTAATGTTGATTAAGAAGGCCTTGTATTCTTAGTGACTTCCATTCTCTCTGACTTTATCAAGGGTCTCTATTTGAGAGTTAGTTTGGAAACTTAATCACTCTTTACTACCCTGAGATTTACCTAAGATGTGCTACCACACAGCTATGTTTGTTTTATGTGCACATGTAATATAAAAACAATCAAAACAAAGCAAAACAAAACAAAGATTTTTCTCTTCCCAAAGCTGTCAGAGCAGGAGTAGGCATAAACAAATCACCTTCTCCTGCTCTCTCTCCAATCTTGGTCCCTGGGATGCAGTCATTACTATACCTGCTGAAAGTTGGGTGTGGAGGGCTAAAATGGATAGGCAATTTTCTGAAGAAAATATTGCACTTTGATTTGACTAATCTATTAAATTTTTAGAGGCATATTTTTAATTGATGATATCTTACTGAAAAGTTCTCAAAACTGGAAAAAAATCTTGTAGAGGATAGTCTGGAATTCGTCCATCACCCCTACACTGGGGCATCAAACCTCGTTGGGACCAAGGGCCTCCCCTCCCATTGCTGTAAGGCAAGTCCACCCTCTGCAACATATGTACCTGGAGCCATGGATCCTTCCAGTACACTACTTGTTTGGTAGTCTAGTCTCTGGGATAACTGGGTGGTCAGGCCAGCTTATCTTATTCTTTCAATGGGTTATTGTGTGGCACACAATTCTATGGTTCCAGTATTTATGCTCTATAGTTATTATGTGTCTTTCATGGTTATTCTCTACATTGTACATGTGAAATTTCGGGTTGTGTCTAATGTATGTGTGTGTATGTATTGATGCATATGTGTATATGTCTAAATGTATGTGTTTATACAACGATGAGGATTTGCATATATATAAAATATGTATGTGTATATATATTTTTATGTATTTATATTTACATATATTATGTAGGTATGTATATATGAGTATATATGTTTTCTGTATATATATACATATATTTATATTTTGTGTATATATGCATATATGCATTGATGTATGTGTATCTTTATGTGTGCATGTGTACATGTATGCATGTATATTTGTATTGTATGAATGCATATATATGAATTTGCATATGATTATGCATATATGTAGATTTGTATTATGTACATATATAAATATGAATATGTCTATGTTTGTATATATGTGTGTATATAATTATATGTGGTTATGAATATTTCAATTTTGTCTGCATGTATAGACATGTTTATGTATGTGTATATGTATGTACAAATTGATGCATGTGTAAATAAGTTTATGCTCATGTATGTTTGTATATATAGTGCTTGCATTTCCTAATTACTTTACCTTTAAGATTATTCCAAATTATTTTTACAGAAATATGCTTCATTCTGATGCTGGTAAAGCTTGCTTTTAACATCACATAAAGTAACAGTATATGCTAATTTTTCTTCTTTATTTATTTACTTGTTAATAATTTACTGTGGCAGTGACCTTTTAACATCAAAAGAGAAATGTAGGCAGTGCAGTAGCTTTCATTTCTTTCACCTTGGCCTTCTTTGGCAAGCCTTTCTTTCTCATAATTAATGGGTGGATGCTTCTGTAAATAGAAAAGTATTGTCATTAGAAGCAATTCTTTAGGATGCAAGCATCGCATCGCAGAAGAACTAATAATTCAGTTCTGTTCTGTGACATGCTCAGTACTTATTGGCCCAGAGTACTTTCAGTTATTAGTATAGGGAGGCTGAGAAAAATGTTTGTGAAGTCAAGGACACTCCAATAAAAGGGACCTATACAGTCTTGGAAAGTATCTCTCTAACAAGAATCTAAGACCATCAATGAAAATCTAGGAGCAAAACATAATATTCCAGTAAGATTTTCATGGCTATTGAACAAGTATAAGCATTAAAAAATACATATATTCATATTGTGTACTTTTACTTTCATAAGCATTTATCTTTCATAGCATAAAATTATACACACATACACACATGTATACACACACACACAGACACACAGAGGGAGAGAGAGAGGAGAGAGAGAGAGAGAGAGAGAGAGAGAGAGAGAGAGAAACACTGACTTGAAAACCAGTATCAAATTATCATATAATGACTTTTGCCTGTACCAGTTACTGTGGAAAATTTTATTCTGGATATCAGATTTTAGAACCTTAAAATGAAAGGTGCACTAGAATATTTCATATCTGTAGTTGTTGATAGATGAATCAAAATAGTCAGTTTCATGTGTCATACTGAGGAGAAAGAAGTATTAATAGATTGATGAATATCTGGACCATGAATCACTCCTATGAATATCATTAGATGAGCCATAAATAAAATAAGTATCTGCCTGTAGAATAGGAGAAGGTTGAACAATTTTTGTAATCACAAATCAGTTTGTATGAAAAAATACACATTTTGTCATCTGCATAACAATTTATTTTCCTTCTGTGGTAATCGCAAATGAAATTTAAAAATACAGAGAGTTCTGCAATGCTCAAAGACTACTTGTTAGTTAATTTTAATATAATAAAGCCAGGATCAGATATATATAATTGTTGACATCTGGGCCTCCTCTAATTGACTAATTGAGCAAGAAGAGTAAAGTAGGCAGTGAGTATTTTATGGTCCTTAAAGTGTAAACAAACCCATTTCTAAGGTTTATCCTCTTGTGCTATAATATCTGTGGGAGATAATTAATTGAGGGTGTTAAAAGTTCAAAGACAGCAAAGGATTCAGTGGGTACAAATATCTGGATTCAAAGAGCTCTAGTGTTTTTCTTGTTTCTCAGGATAATTTTTGAGGATTGTCCAATGACCCATTTCCTTCTAGAGTTGTAAGTAGATTTATTAGTGGATTGAAAATACTGAGTATAGCTCATGAATGCAGGAAGAAATTGTTAAAAATATTTTATTTTCCTTTGGTGCCCTAACTTGCCTTGGTTATAAACTTAGTTTTTCCATAGGCTCCTCTAAGTCCTCATCAAAAAGTGGGGAGAATTCAGTATTAGATTGCTTATCAAATTTTTCACACCATGCTTTATTGTAATTACCAGGCAAAAGAAGAGTCATTTCTAAAGGAGAGTCCTGTAAGGGAGTTGAGTTGGGGGAACTAGCACAGGTCATATAGTTTTAAGTTTGATTTTTCCTGCACACTTAAAACCTCCTTGTTAGACTCTTTTTACAGTTCTAAGGTTTGATCATCCAGTTTATATTCACCTAAGAAATTAGCCAGATTTTGACCATGACTACTATCCTACTTACCTTCCTTAAATATTTTAATGAGAGATCAAATCAATGCCTAAGTGAGCAAAAATCAGAAAAGGCATCGTTTTCCCTTGAAATTGTTGCCTGTTCAATATTCTTTCAGATTTATCCTGTATTTCTTCATCTAAAGTCCCTTCTGGAAAACAGAGAGTATAACTGTGCCCTTCCTTTCTTTAAAAATAATAAAGAACATTCATGCTTGACACAAGGCAATACCTCTCTTGGTTTTTGGCCCATTATTCATATTCACCTCCTTCTGTGAGGGTCTCCACTCTCTTATCCCATAGCCAACTTCAGGTTCCTGTTCAGGGGTCACTTGTTTACAGCTGTAGTTGGTATCAGGAACCAAGAAGGGGAGCAGGTGCTAAATAATGAAGCAACGTTTCATGCATTAGCCAACTTTATTAAAAACACCGGACAATTTATATTGTGAGAATTAAGAAAAATCACATGAGTAAAGTAAATAATCACAAGTATAAGCCAAATGTAGAAAATTCTTGTTTCTATATAGTGGTATATGGATAAGAACAGCTGAAGTAAACTCACTCTGGTCTACTACCCCTGGAAGGAGGACAGAACACACATTCCGAGAACAATTCTGTGTTGTGAAGAAAGTGAGATCACAAGACTCTTGTCTTCTTTCTTGAGGGTTGCTCATATGCACTCAAAATCCTTCTTACATGCTTTTACTCTTAGACTGTGTTTTCCAACATGTTAACATCAACAAACAAGCAAACATACAAACAAAAACAATACACACACACACACACATATATTTACATATATGTGTGTGTGTGTGTGTGTGTGTGTGTGTGTGTGTGAATGTATGTATATACCAAAAATAATGACTTCAGGATTTTTTATATCTTCAAAAGGTATATATTTTATGTGAACTACCAGTGAAAGGACTGACAGGCTGCTATGTCATGCAGCAAACTAATGCTTCTGTTATTTTGAGACACTTGGGCAGTCTTAGAATGAGTTAATGACAATATTGTAAAACTTTGCCTCTCCAGGCCCTCTTTATATCAGTGACCCTGGATGACATGACTCCAGACATGTTTCTACATGACTGCTTTTTGCAAAGATAGGCTGTGCTTGGCAGGTGAATTGTCCTTTTCTAAAGCAATAATCTGCTCTTGAATGTGCAGTTAGTTAATATCTGTATGTGTTAGAGTACTAAGGTCTAGAAAAACATCCCACTGAAATCAAATAAAATTTCCCTGATTTATGTGCCAGACAGTTAAATAAGACTCACAGTGGTTTTAGCAGCTTTACTGGTGCTCAGATTTACAGACAATTGCATTTCTACAGCAGAGTCTCCTGACAATAAAATTTAGTGATGGAGTAGGAAACATTGTTAGCTCTGAGAAGGATACTGTTAAGAAGAAAAGAAATTGAAATTTGTTATGGCAGCAACAAAGTGGCGTGTAATTCACTATGTGTAAAGTGAACTTAGACATCCAGAGAGACAGACAAAGAGGTAGAGTAAATGTTTAGGATGGTATTATTCTGCAGAAATAGAGGGCAAAAAGGACCTGGGGATATCATGGTAATTAATAGGCTGAAATTAAAAGTTCAGGATCTGGCAGGTATAATGAATAAAACTAAAGTCCCAGGACATATATATTTTTAAAGGTAATTAAAAATCAAGTAGATAATAGACTTTGTTCACACAGCATTCCATTACTAATCATAGCCTCAATACTAAAGTACATTGTAGCATTGCTTCTTTTTGGCCTCCCTGAAGAAGTAGAACCTTCGCAAGGCAATGTTAAATACTGATCAGAAATTCTTAGCATGAACAGGGCAGTATTTTCTAGATTGGGAGGCACTAATAGCTGTTGGTGAGAGAACTGATTTCAAGTATAGGTAATTAGAAGATAAAATTCTGTTGTGGTGGTAGATATTGTTATTTTATGATGCATGTATAGGTGTGCATGCATATACATGCTCACAGAGTATGCACAGATGTTCAGATGTGCATACACATATATGAGCAGGTATGTGAATGAAGATGTAAACACTGATTCTTATTCCTTGTGTCTCAAGTGACATACATCATTTCTTTTTAAGTGTCTCTCACTTGGCTTTGAACTCAACAGGTATCCTAGGCAAACAGAGCAGACTCTACAGGATCTACCAAATTCCAACTGTGCAACTATGTCCCGTGCTTGTGTGTGTCCATGGGTTCAAACTCAGGTCTTCATGCTTACCTGGCAAACATTTTACTAGTTGAGTAAATCTCATCAAATTAATTTTACTTTTCAATGTGACAAATGTAAAATAATTAAAGATGCCAATTCTCAAAAAATTGCTACTACATGTATTTGCTGTAATTTATCCTAAGTAGTTACTTGAACATCTAGCAACAGCAATTTCTTCCACTAGGCAGTATAAAATTTACAGTTTATAGAGTTGATTCATACCTAAACTGATGACACTGATAAGCAGTAAAACTTGAGCCTGGAGACAGAGCTAAGGTGAGGGTGCTTAATGCTATTGCAAGAGGACCAATTTTGGTTCCTAGAACCTATGTCAGAATTTTCCAGGAAACATAATGGTCTTTTTTTTTATCTTCAGCAGTTTCCAACCTACTACATTACATATGAAGTCATAAAGAAACACACATACAAATAATTTAATAACAAAAGATTTTTTTGACATGTGGATTGTCTTGGGTATTCCAAAATGCTAAGCTAATATCCACTTATCAGTGAGTGCACACTATGAGTGTTCTTTTGAGACTGGGTTACCTCACTTAGTATGATGTTCTCCAGCTCCATCCATTTGTCTAAGAATTTCATGAATTCATTGTCTCTACTGACTGAATAATACTCCATTGTGTATATTTATACCACATTTTTTTTATCCATTCCTCCGTTGAGGGACATCTTGGATGTTTCCAGTTTCTGGCTATGATAAATAAGGCTGCTATGAACATAGTGGAGCATGTATCCTTATTACATGCTGGGGAATCCTCTGTGTATATGCCCAGGAGTGGTATAACAGGGTACTCCAGAGGTGTCATGAATCTTGGAATACCCAAGACACAATCCACATACCAAATGATGTCCAAGAAGAAGGAAGGAGTGGCCCCTTGGTTCTGGAAAGGCTCAGTGCATCAGTGTAGGGGAGTACCAGAACAGGGAAGTGGGCAGGGGTGGATAGGGGATCAGAGGGGAGGGAAAAGGGCTCATGGGACTTTCAAGGAGCAGGGAGCCAGGAGAGGAGAAATCATATGAAATGTAAATAAGGAATATATCAAATAAAAAAAGAAAATAAATTCATTTTATTTTCATTTTTTATTAGATATATTCTATATTTACAATTCATTTCCCTTTTTCTGGTTCCTCACCCCCCAAAGGTCCCACATGCCCTTTTCCCTCCCCCTGCTCCCTCTTCCACCCCTTCCCTCTTCCCTGTTCTTGTATTCCCCTACACTGATGCTTTGATCCTTTCCAGCACCAGTGTCCTTGAAATGACAGAACTCCAGAGGAGGGGACTAAGTGCATGGTGGCATGTCAGCGCTGATGGAGCCAGGAGGGAGGCCATGTCCTTGGACCATCAGCTCTGTCTCCAGGGCAGGAGGAACTGTTGGGATCCAGCCATGTGTGCAGAGGAGCTCCCTATCTGGAGACATCATGACGGGGAAAAAAAAGATTTTTTTTTAAGGAAAAAGAAAATCTGTCAGTTTATTTACAAAAACCTTGAAGTTGTTGGGGAAACGGGGAAGAAAACTCAAAGTCTGGTGAATGTGGACAAGCAGGTGAGAAAGGAGGTAATTCTAAGAAGAGTTGGGAGCAGGAAGGTGAAGAAGTTCAAAGTTCACTGTATGAAATTCTCAAAGAATTACTAAAGATATTGCCATTTTAAAGAAGAAAAACATAATAGTTTCCAGAAATTTGGTCCCTTGATAAATTCTGGATGCTTGGTCCAGTTGTGTGTGTCTGTGCCATTATTCAAACCAAGTCACACTATAATAAAATATCTCTGTGGACAGAAGGGCCTTGAGTCAGTTTAGGCTCAAATATTGATAGATTAGAACACTGGAGCATTCTCTGCTTGTCTAGTGAGACTCTGCCAGTCTAGCTCTAACTCCCACTGAACCTAACAATTCTGAACTACAACCCTCAATACTGCATTAGACATTTAAACCTGTCATTCTTCACTGAGTCTCAACTTTGTAAAACCAATGATTTTTGTCACCTCAAGGCTCCAGGGTTCTCTTTATAGAAGTGAGGATTTTTTTTCTCACAAGCTTAATATTTTTAATTAGAACTAAAACATAAATGATTTTAAACGGTGAACAGAACCTTACCTACCTGTAGCTTGCATGAACATTTGAATAAACGGTCTATTCATAACATATTCGAGTCATCAAATGTTTATCCACACAATAGATCATAAACACTATATGAAATGACAGGTGGGTGGGAAGATGGAGGATTAGTTCTCCAAAGCATTATGAGCCAGGGATGACAAATCACAAGCTGTGTGATGTCACCAGTATAAGAGCTATGAGAAGTAAACAGGGCTTTGATTCTGGGCTTACCTGCAGAGCTCTGAAGAGTTCAGCCAAGTGCTTGTTATCTCTGAGCTAAACTTTTTCTCTGAACAGCTGATGCTGCTATCTAGTTTAGGATATCAAAAACTTCCTACCGTGATATGTGACTGGAGTCTAGTTAGTCTTTTTAATGATTGCTTTTATTATTACTCTGATTGTCTTTGAAGCAGTTAATATAATTACGTGTCCCTCCTCCACACTTCTGCTTTTTAATTAGAAGGTCATGTGTTTTAAAATTAAAGCCACATGACACTTTCCCATTTAATTTCCCTCCCATTTGTTCATAGTTTACAGCATAGTTTCCAGGTTTCTATTTTAATTTGTATAACCTGCAGAATACTTATTTAAAGCACATGCATTACATTTCAGTTTCCTGCCAAGTCTTTTTTTGGAGTTTCATGTTGTTTATATGTGAAACTAAAATGCATGCAAGAGCCAGCAATGTGACTCATTAGGTTAAGTCGATCACTGCCAAGACTGACAAACTGAATTCAGTCTTCAGAGTAAAACTGGTGGAAAGAAAAAATCTAGTTCTAGAAGTTATCATCTGACCTACACAGGTGCTCTGGAGTCCACAGACATATACATCACACACAATCACACAGACACACATACACACATGAATAAATGTGATAGTGATTAAAGTATACGGTAAAGGCAGAGTGTATATATTTAGTGCTGCTTTGTTATGAAGAATAAATATTATAATAAAAAAGCAAAAATAAAATGGGATTGAATATTTTTGAAGATTTTTAAAATTATGGTGTGTGTGTGTGTGTGTGTGTGTGTGTGTGTGTGTGTGTGTATCTACAAGAACATGAATGCAGAGGCCCAAGGAGGTCAGATATTGTTACAACACACCCTTGGAGCTGAAATTACAGGCCTTCTGAGTGACTATATCTGCTGGTAACCTGATTTTGATGACTAATCTTGTTTCTCAAGTTGGCCACATATGGAATCAACTGAAACCTAAGCCTCTGGAAAAAGCAGGGAAGTATTTTCTTCATTGGATCATTTGAAATGGGAAGACTCACTATACATCTGTATTATATGAGGTCAGGAGACTCACACTAAATCTGAGTCACACCTTCTGGTGATAATCTATATAAAGGACATAAAAGAAGGAAACTTTTGCTTTTTGTCCACTTGTCAAGACTTCTTCTGGAAAGTTTATCTATGCTTCTTCTGAGCCATGACTCCATGGGTGTTTCAACCTACTTCTTTGCAATTCCAAAACAGACTGAAGATTTAGACATCTTGCTTCATAGACTGAAGAGCTACCAGGTTATTGAACCTCTGGCTGGGATTACAGGTGTAATGGACCAGCTTAACTTCAGTCTATGAAGCAACTGTATAGCCCCTGAACCATCTCTTAACCCCACATCTAGAATTTATTCAGTTAAGTACAAGTATTACATAGGTATGTATTTCATATTTGACTAGGACAATATGTTAAATATTTACCTTTCAACACATACTGCTAATTCACAATTGCTTTCTATGTTGTGTATTTCTAAATTTCAATTGTCTTAATATTTAATAACACTTATTTTATTTTATTCTTCCATTCTTACAGTGAGATTGTACAATGGCAGCTTTCATTAAAAATGGTGTCACCTACAGCAACCCATACTTTGAAAATTGTAAGCTGTCCTCTAATCAAAAATTGTAATGTTAAAATGCCATTTTAATTTTGAAAAGTACATGTTATTTTCAAATGAAAACAATAGCAGTTTCAAAAGCATAGTCAGAAAAGTAGCAGCATTTAGGTACAAGAAATTATTTTGATGTCCGTACATGATCACACACCTGTAATCTCAGATACCTAGAAACTGCGGCAAGGAGATCACAAATTTGAGGTCACTGTAAACATCTTAATGAAACTTTCTAAATACAAGACAAAGTGATGGCATCAAGAGTTGGCTTATCAGGTAAGAGACTTGATGTTCTTGTGATGGACTTTGGAGTTTCACTTTCCCTGTCAATCTAATTACTGGAGCTGTTAGTCACAGTTGGTGTACACTCATATAAATAATTTAATTTATTTTAAATTGAACTTATATCTAGATATAGAAGTATGTTCTTCATATTTTTGCATTTTTTATCCATTAGTGTATATTTCTGTGTGTGTGTGTGTGTGTGTGTGTATGTGTGTTTGTATAGCAAAAGTGTTGGAGAAGTCATGTTTGTTGTTACTTTAAGTAAGTAGTTATTTTATTAAGGTTAAGAAAGAGAGAAAATTGTACAAGTGTCCCATCTGAAGACAAACAAAACAATTGTAAAGGAAAAGTATTTTATTTGCTTGATTTAATATTTTGTTATTGTTGAATAGTATGCAAGACATTATATGCTCTATAACATTAAAAAATTAAATTAGACATATTAATTTAAAATTTTCAGCTTTAGAAGAGTAATTATCAAAGAGTATATTAACTTTAAATACTCAAACCTACTGAGGTGCTCTTAAAAAATACTAAACTCTGGAGGAGACAGTTACCAACTTAGAAATGTCCTTTCTATTATTTTGAATAGAGTACCACATAAAATAGCAAAGAAAAACAGTAGGCCTTGGTCCACAAAATAAAGAGATTTTTACAGGCAGGTTGTAGAATTGGTTCCTTTTTTGATAAATGATACATATCAATAAACTGAATTCTCTATTTACTTTCATCCCCAACTCATATTACATATGTGTAACACTGGTGTGAAGTTCAATCCTTTGGCAGAAATTCAAGGAAATCTGAACTAAGACAAATATACGCAAGCTTCTTGATAAAGATGGCTAGATAGATAGATAGATAGATAGATAGATGATAAATCTCTTTTTAGATCAGAAATATCAAACTCTAAAAATAATTATCCTATATTTCAGTTATATTATTGATAATTCTAGCAGTAGAAATTGAGACATTTGAGGAAATAAAATTACTGGTAAATTAAAATTGTCTAGGTAAATTCCTGGTCAGCTATCTTAAAACTGATTGGAACAAAAACTAGTTAGAATGAACTAGATGAATAAACAGGCAGAAAAATGTTTATTTTCAGAATTTATATATTCTTTTGCATTGATAATACTAGTTAAGGAGCAGGCATCCTTGAAAACATGCAAATTAAAATAATCAATCATTTCTAGTATCCCAAACTTATTGAAAATATCTCTGCTTTGTTTGAAAATAGAACTCAACATTTCTGCAAATGATATTCTTAAATCAAAACAACCCTGAGATTCCACCTCACACCAGTCAGAATGGCTAAGATTAAAAACTCAAGAGACGCCAGGCATGGTGGCACACGCCTTTAATCCCAGCACTTGGGAGGCAGAGGCAGGTGGATTTCTGAGTTCGAGGCCAGCCTGGTCTACAGAGTGAGTTCCAGGACAGCCAGGGCTATACAGAGAAACCCTGTCTTGAAAAACCAAAAAAAAAAAAAAAAAAAAAAACTCAAGAGACAACAGGTGCTGGCAAGGATGTCGAGAAAAAGGAACACTCCTACACTCTTGGTGGGATTGCAAGATGATACAACTGCTCTGGAAATCAGTATGGTGGTTCCTCAGAACCACCAGGTTCCAGAGGACCCTATCATACCACTCCTGGGCATATACCCAGAGGATTCCCCTGCATGCAATAAAGACACATGCTCCACGATGTTCATAGCAGCCTTATTTATAATAGCCAGAAGCTAGAAAGAACCCAGATGTCCCTCAAAGGATGAATGGATACAGAAAATGTGGTATATTTATACAATGGAATACTACTCAGAAATTAAATATAAAGAATTCATGCAATTTGTAGGCAAATGGTTAGATCTGGAAAATATCATCCTAAGTGAGTTAACCCAATCACAAAAGAATACACATGAATTGCAATCACTGATAAGTGGATATTAATGAGCCCAGCAGCTCTGAATACTCAAGGCACAATTAGCTAAGCAAAAGAGTCCCAAGAAAAAGGAAGGAGAGGACCCTTGTCAGGAAAAGACTAAATCCAGTTTTGTAGGAAAGTACCAGAACAGATAAATTTTTTTTGGGGGGGGGGTGTTTGGGGAATGGGCAAGGGGAAGAGGACTTATGGGACATATGGTGGGGGGGGCGGTACTGGGAAAGGGAAAAGCCTTTGGAATGTAAACAAAGAATATAGAAAATTAAAAAAAGAAAAAAGAAAAAAAGAAAAAGGAAGAGGAGACAAACAAAAGACTGAATAAAGATAGTGTGAGACTGTTTAGGATATTACTTCATTCTAAGTCAGTGTAACTTTATGTGTACATGCTCTACAGTTTGTTTTTAATGAACTACAACTCTTTCTCATTGCTTCTTAGCCCTGGTTGGCTCAGCTACCTTGAGGTGACTCCTGATCTGGGCATATTCATGCATTACAATGTCCCAACCAAGCTTGAGGTTTGCGATTTGCGTTGGCACTTTACATTCTTGCTCTCCGACCTCTTTTTCACCTCATCATTACAACTAGTAACAGGCTTAGTAAATCCAGCCGCAGTGGCATTTTTAACTCATTTTAGACTGGAAATGTAATTGTCCATTCTACTAGAAAGCCATGCCTGCATGCTTGTGATAAATCCATGCAAAGAATGGGCCAGACCTGGGGATGTATACAAATAAAACATTAACCCATATCTGTCAGCATTAAGGTAGCAAATTCTCTCATAGATAGTATGTCCATTACAATTTCATTTATGCTGTACATCAAAAGGCCTCATCTGACTCAAACTTCCTGAATCTGCATTCCGTGTCAAATAGAAGCCCTGCCATCGGGCAACTTACTTCTGCTGAGTTCAAAGGCATGCATTTGCTGCACTTCTAAGTCAGCTGTTCAGACAGTCTGTTCTTTCTTCCCACTTAGAGAGTTAAAGCCTTTTAATGTTTTGTAAGACAGGAACATATACAAATCATGCTGATTTTCAATGTACAAATATTCTGATTTTTCCAACAATAGCCTTTGGTTACTTGTGCAATCACTGTTATTGTTTACCCTCATTGTTCTTCAATTTGATTTAATAGTTTGTTTTAAGAAAGCCATGATTTCTCTTTAAAAGAATTTAACAACAACTAAAAGAATGCCAAAAAAGGGAGGTCAAATTTTCGAGATGAAAACATCCCTTTTTTTTCTTATTGTGAAGGAGAAATTTGGCATTAAAAAAAAAAACTCTGCTAACTAGTAAGTGTTTTAATAAATATGTATGAAGATGAACATGTATAAAATTGAAATATTATAGCTACTTTTCAATTATAAATCCATATTAAATTGTTAAAATTTGAATCAAACATGATGCTATATGATTATAAGAAGACAAAGAAAAGTGTAAATAGCTCAACAAAATGAGAAATTAGAAGGCACAAAAGAAAGCCTTCAAAAAGAAGTAGGTAGAACTGTCACAACATAGATGTGAGTTCCATTTTAAATATCCCACTAACAATGGGTGATGTCTTCAAGCCCAGACATTTCAATTCATTTTCCCATGTCATTATGTATTTGAGAATCACAGACTAAGCTTTATTTTCCTTTTGAAAAGTTATCCAGCTTCCCCTTGATAATAAGAAGTTAATATGTTTTATTCTTACTCATCGATAAAAAAGTGATACTTCATATCCTTGCATGAAAATGTTTGAACTGAGAGTCCCATTGCTGGTTTTGTTATAGCTGTGTGTTTAGCTGTCAGGTACCAGCCATTTTCCCAATCATTATTTTTATCCAGATCAATTGCAATGTCTCTTCATTTACAATGGTTTACTGCGAGACTATGCTCCATGATTCTATAACCGTATATGGCCTCTACTGGATCACAATTACTTTTTAATACCTGAGAGATAGAAGGTACATAGAAGGAAATATTTCTTTTCATTAATCCCTTGTGGGTATCATTTTTGAAGCTGTCTATTGATGTGGCACTTTTATTAGTTAGAAGATTGTAAGATTACATCCCTGTAAAGAGCAGCTCCCTGGAATCACAAATTGGAAATAAAGCAATCTCTCCCTAGCCACTTCTTTTTGATGTATTATATTGATGAGAAGGATGATAAAACAAAGTTTTCATGGAGGTGGAGAGTTCTTGTTATTTCTGAGACACAAATAAATCAGTTCATCTTAATAGTGTAATGTTTACTTTCTGGGAAGTCTAGATCAGCTATGGGAGGCAGAATGGTGAAATAGCTTGCAGTTCAATAGAATTAACCTTGCAATTTGTCTCCAACCCTATTCTATGTCATTGGGTAAGGTATTGACCTTAGTGACATTCACTTCCTGTGATGTCAAGATTGATGAAATGATTACTGCTTGAAGGTTCCTATGTATCTGGAGTTATATGCTGACATACTCTTCTCATATAGAATAACTCAACAAGCATGAAGTTTAGTTATTAGGTTAGATGTCTGTCATAGAACTCATGTGACAGCAAGGAATTATAAAAGTCCTGCTGTCTTTCTTCATCTGAATTTACTCTATTCTTTAATATGCTGCATTATTCCTCACTCCAAAATCCTGTAAAAGGAATACCATGTTGCCATGGTAGTAGTTACATAGTTCTGGTGTTATGATAGAAATAGTCCAAGAATAAGATTGATCAAATCCCCTTAACTGATCAAATTCCTTAGTTACTCACAGAATATTTCATTATGAGAACCATTTAAACTGTCCAAAAATACAAAATAATGATTTAATATACAACATCACATTCCTTAATTTTTCCATATTTTTATAGCATAGATTTTAAAAATAGAATGTATGAGTTGGGAGTTCTGTAGTCTCTATATCTATAATAGGGTCTCAAAGGTGAGAACAATCTTGATAAGGGAAAGAGGATGCTATTTATGATCTTGCTGGCAGAAAGGAATCTTCAAAGAACTGTAGTTTGGGGTCAGGAGTCACAGTCCTTTGATGGATTTAGGGAGTGTGAAGTAGAAGCCATCCATGGGTAACGTAGATTTTGGATGTGAAAAGTGATCAGAAACCTTCATGTCATGCAAGGCATGAGTATTTCAGTATTTAATTTAAAAAATATATTCAGAGCAGTATCATGCATGATGAAATAAAATCATAGTTCTGAGGACACATGAGGAACAATTTACAATTTTAAGAAATTCCAGAGCACCTAATATTCTAAATCATTAAAATAATTAGAAGTGAAATTCACAAAAGGAAGACCATGATTAAAGATGTCTACCATTGAAGACATCCCTGAGATGATCCAGTAGAGAATTACATGGTAGTAAATACAATTGAGATGCTTAGAGAATTCCATGACCTGAAAGATGAACTGCTCATTTTCTTAGGTGAGACTTCATTCAAGACATCATTAATAGTTTCATGTTTGAATAATAATTTACATTATTTTGTTAACTATGTTTTTTAAGCATTTGATATTAAATAAAAAGCACCTCATTGACTTAAAAAACAATTAAGCTGTCCTAAGCATGTTCTGAGTGTTTTGAAATAGATCACTATAAGAGGATTCCTTTCTATATTTGATAAATCCATTGAATTATCATTTTATTTTTTATCTTTAATTTCTTCAACTCTGGCTTTCCTAAGTCCTATCCCTAACAAAAAAATGTTAGAAAAAAATCAATGAACCATCATGTGGAAGACAGAGTTTTCTGGAAGAAGGTAATCACATCATTTTTGAATGTTAAGGAAGACTGAAGACATGAATAACTATGCTTCTTATAAATATTTTTAAGGCTTCAATTGTGTAAATCAAAGAAAGAGTGGTTCCTTTAGCTGGTAGATTAGAAATAA
Source organism: Apodemus agrarius (assembly GCA_964023405.1). Classification (NCBI taxonomy): domain Eukaryota; kingdom Metazoa; phylum Chordata; class Mammalia; order Rodentia; family Muridae; genus Apodemus; species Apodemus agrarius. Next base: position 122,560,214 of record OZ030007.1, read on the forward strand.
AATCTAGAAGCATGTAAGAATGTGTGTGTTTAATTATAAATCAAATAACAATATTTCAACAAAGTTTCTGCTAAGTTGCAATATTATCAATTTGCAAATATGCCTGTTTTAATCATTGGAAACATGCGATTTTTTTATCTTGCTTCCTTAACTCTCATTCCATTAAAAATGTGTTTTGAAGTTCTATAACCTACTTTAAAGAATTATTTAAATAAATGTATTATTATTCTCATAATGTTTTCAGGTTCCCACATTGCCCATTTTGGAAATATATTGCCCTATAAATATTTAAAATAAAAAGTATAATTTGAAATTTTACGTTTATATATATATATATACACATACATATATATATATATATATATATATATATATATATATATATATGAGAAGCTTACAGTAATTATAATGGACACTGTTAAAACTGCCCTACATAATTTAAGAAGTATAATTATTGAAAAAAATACATGACATATCTGTTCATTTATTCCTTAATGTCTTTCTAATAACTTATTTAAAAGGAAGGTGAGCCTGGTGTTAGAAGTTTGGATTCTAATAGAAGACAAGAATATGAATCCCAAGAACTTGGGCTGCAGAGTAAGACTCATCTCAAACATTACTAGCAAGTTTTAACACTATCTTTTAGGGGCTGGGCCTAATGCCTTGATCTAATTCAGAATCAGCAGCTGATGGTCCTGTTCCCCAATTGGGTTTTGATTGATCAATAAAGATGCCAGCAGCCTATGGCTGGGCAGTAGAAGCAGGGATTCTGGGTTCCTGTAGGCTTAGAAAGGAGAGAGAGGAGAGGATATTTACCAAGCTTCAGAGGAAGATAAAGCCATGTGAGATTTTAGGTGAGGTCCAGTGGCCATTAGCCACTTCTTCAATTGGGCCTGTGAGAACAGATGGAAAATTAGAAACACAAGTAAGCTGAGAGCAGACTTAGGGTTTTGAGCAAGAGAGTCACCAAGAAATTAGGGGCAGATGTAGGGTGTTGAGCAAGGAGTACAGGGAAGGGGATGATAACTGAGGGAAGCTTAGAAAAGCCCAGCCTTTGAGCCATAAGGCGGGTTAAAAATGAGCTAGTGTGTGTGTCTTTTATCTGCAGATCTGAGATAGCCCCTGGACAGGTGAATGCTTGCAACTTGCTGGGAACTTAACATGGTATAGACAAAACTACAGGCTACACAACTTGTAGTTTCTGCAAGTAAACGCCAGAGTCTATCAAAATCTTTTGTTTTCCACAATAATATAAACATTTGCCATTATTAGACCTGGCTGATTCCAGCCTGTACAAAGAAGACTTTTCTGTTGAATTAATTACTGCTACCTTATACTTCAGAGAACAGCCATCCCAGTTGTTCTTGGCTGTCCATGGAGTATAGTGTTGGTGATCATGTTTGGTTGTCATGTGAAGCCAGATCAGTGTACATGACTACATAACGTAAGTATGTATGCAGAATAGGCATTTCTGCTAAGACTTCTAGAAAATCTAGATTTCCCACAGTAATGAGATTTCCACAGTAATAAATATATGCCCTGAGAGGATGACAGATTTGCCTATACAGTAAGTTAATTTCTCCCATTTGAAATAATGCAAATGTTTTTTCTTCAGATCCACCATACAATGAGACTGATGCCATTTTGAATATTCATTACACAGATATGCCACCCTAGAACTGCCTTAAATCTATTTCTCATACTCTCCTTGGTATGAAAGTCACCCCAAAATGTTGTTATGTGTTTATCAAAGTCACTGTATCTACCTCAGGAGTATAAAACAGCAGACAAGGTATGTATCTCTTTGTGGTAGCAGGCTCGCACATTCATAATCCAGATACTGTGCTGGTTCTCCGGTGACTTTGGTAGCACCTACAAAATACTCTCTTTTCACTTTCAGTGGCAATCCTCTACATTTCTGCACTTTCCTGGCTTTCTCTAACACAGAGATGAGATGGCAGGGAGCTCATGCTTAGAAAGGTAAAGTTTTGGCTGAGAATAAAGTGCAAGCAGTAGTATAAACTCACACCTTTGCAAGTATGAAGGTTGAGTTTAACCACAGCATCTTGTTAGAAAAAAATAAGTAAATAACAAGTAAAGCTCAGTGGTGCACATTTGTAATCCCAGCACTGAGAAGTCAGAGATAAGTGGATCCCTTGCAATTCCAGCACTGGGGATGCAGAAATAGGTGACTCCCTGAAACTCTTGCCCAGCCACCCCGTCTACATGGTGAGCACCAGGCCATTAGCAGACAGTACCTTCAGAAATGAGATGGATTCATGAGGAATGATATCAGAAGTTGAACAGTGACCGCCACAAGCTTATGCATACCCACATAACTACACAAATATGCATGTACAAAAAAGGAAAGGGATTACTGTATACACGTGACACTTCTAGAATACATTATTCAATATTGTGTACCACACTAGCTTTCCTTTTTTTCTACTTCCATCTCAATCTAAGTCTCAATGTGAACTTCCTCTTCTGCAGGAGATTCAAGCATAGTATTATTTTACTCACCTGGCATGGCATCAAATGTTCTCAAATAGATAGCTTCTTGTTTTAAGCAATTAGATACAATGGCTGGTAAGTCTCGCTGTTAGAATGTAAGGACAGCAGAAGAATTAAATCTTTGCACTCTCACATGTACTTATCTTCCTCAGTCACATATTCAAAAATGACTAACTGGATTTAGCCCAGGAACTCTGTGGTCTCTGAAGTATTTTCCCTGTCCTCCACCGAATCCCAAAGAGATGCAAGTTCTTCAGTGGTCAATAGAGATGGCCTGTTCAGGTATGTACCAGGAACTGTGTGTGTTGTCTCAAATCTCTTCACCTGGAGACTCACTGATTGAGCCACTCACAAAGTGTGTGTATGCACAGAAGACACTCTGATGTCCCTACTACTGGAAACCCTGGAAATTAATTTTTTATGAGGTGGATTTGTCAAATTGACACATCCTATAATAACTGAGGAGGAGAAAGTCTCAGGTGAAGAATTTTCCAGATCACATTGTCCTGGCACCATGCCTAGGAGAAGTTGTCATGATGGATGATTAGCAAGAGAAGACCCAGCTCCTGCTGGCAGGATCATTGCAATGATGATAAACTTGCTCTGTATAGAGAGGGATAGAGGGTGAACCAGACAGTAGGCTGACAAGGAGCAATGCTCTACAGTGCCTGCTTCATGTTCCTGTCCTCAGTTGCTGCCCCAACTATACTCAGTAGTGCATTCTGACCCAGAAATGTAAAATAAAAATAAACCATGTCATCCATGAAGTTGTTTTTGGCCATGGTATCTGTCACACCAATAGAGAATAAACTAGAACATAAGAGAACTCATTATATTATACAGACACTCATTTGGGAGTGTCTCTGAAATTATGAACAGAAAAGTTCTTTTAGTAAAAATATTTAAATCACATATAATACTAATATATATGTAAAATCTTTAATTGTGGCACATTGACATATCTGGCAAAAAATCTAAGCTGTTATCTGTTGTTTATTTAGAACATTGAACCTAGGTTTTTATGCATGCTAAGCAACTTCCATGTAAATGAACAAATTCCCCAACCTCTGTTACATTTTCATTTTGAAAAACCTGAATTTTTCCAGGCTGGCCTTCACCTTACTTTGTCACTCAGGCAGGTCTCAAAAATTCAAGCTCCAGCCTCACCCTACCAGCAGGTGGGTTTCGACTCCCAGACCTAGCAATAAACAGAAATTTGGACAGTATCTATATAAACATATACTAATTCTGTTTTAATTCATTTTTATTTCTAAATACAAATATAAACATGGTAAACAAGGTTTTAATTGGCAGATTGAAGATATTTTTATTATTGATTTAATGTTACCTGTGTTCCAGGTCAATCTGACCCTGACAATCAAAATAAAGTGTTAGCAACCTATACATATGGCTCAGCTGTTGAGAGTGCATATTTCTCCTCCAGGGGCACAGGTTCCCTCCTAGTACCCATTTCAGAAGGTTCACAACAGATGCTAATTCCAGCTCCAAATACCCAGTGACTCTGTTCTCTGCCCAGTGTTTATACTCTTATGCACAGAACCACATGGAGACACAGAAATACAGGGAATTAAAAATAAAACAACTCATAAAAATGACAAAAACCAGAACAAAGTTAAGTTCTAGAAAAATGTACATAGTGTGTATCATCCTCTGCCTAAAGTGATATAATTAGTTGAAATTGGAAAGCTGTCCATTTTTACATTAAATATTAGCATTTTTAATAATATATATTATTTGCTCTATATTTGCTGTCTTTGGTTATAATTCTTTGACTAAATTCTCTCTCAAATCCTCTAGGTTTTCACAGTTACACCTGGGAAATCATTTGCAGAGTTTCAGAATCCGTACAGTGACTTTGGAGCAATGCCGATTTAATTAGCCACCGCATTTTTTATTATTTTCCCTAAAATAGAAGCACCACAAGAGGATCCCACTTTTTAGCTGTTTGTAATTTCATTTTCCAATAAAAATTGGTATTAAGTGTTTATACATAGAAATGTTGGTTTTCATTTTTCACTTCTTGTTGAAGTCAGGTGCATATGCAATGCATTTTAAATAAGTTTGCATGCTACTGTCTGATATTAAAGAAATCATGTCAATAGGTAATAAAGAAACTATGATAAGTATAGTTTTATCATAGTATATTTTATTCAAGCTATTTGATCATTAATTAATACTCTAAAAACCAGAGCAATAGCACGTATAGTAAGTAAATTTATGAGAATCTTTTTCCTTATGTAAAATGAAGCCATTTGCTGTAGGAGTTTTGTGAGTTCAATTGCTGTGATTCTGAGACCATAGGGCAAGTTCTTATTTGTCTCATTGAATGTGAAGACACACCCTCCCCTCTCCTGGGATCTTTCCTTTGCATCACTATCTATTCAAATAAGTGAGCTAGAACCTTATAGAAGACTCAGGCTTTCTCTCTCTTGACTAAAAACCCTGCAGAACAGAAACTACACCTAATCTTAAATTTCCATTCTCCATTGGGCTGAGGATTTTCATGGAACACTTTGCAGGCAATTCAATGAATATATATGTATTAATTGATTTAATTGTTTGGTAACTATTTTACAGTTCAGAAAACTGGTTTCTATTTAGCTCTTCAAAAACAATGAAGACATAGCTGTGAAATTTTTAACTCTCTTTGTCTCAAGGTATTCCATATTCCTTTAGACACATAATTTCTTTCATCAAGCATTGGTATAAAAGAGTCTTATTTCTTTCTATCTCTCATATTCCACTTAGGATGGGAACCAGAATTAAATTAAGATCTCATATTTAAAATCTTAGACACTACTACAGTGCCAGGGAAAAATAGGTCTACAAGCTACTAACCTTAGCGTTATACTTTTAGAGAAAGCCAGAGAAATTGTATTAACTGGGAAACAAAAAGGCTACCTCCATATCTCTTCCTCAAATGTCAAGCAGCAGAATGTACCTAGACTATAATTTCTGAGTTGCCACTCTAGAACTTTATGTTTGAACTCAGTTCTTGAACACCTTGAATTAGAGCGTGCCCCAGGAAAAAGGCAAAGGCCACTATATCTAAGGCTAAAACTTGCAGATGGACACTCCAAGCTTGCCTTAGAGTCACCAGAGATTTGGACACATGAAAGACAAACTCTAGTTTTGGTTTGCCTTATTGCTAGCCTCAGCACAGACCCAAGTATATCCCTCTGCCTCCCAACCTGTGCAGTTCCATACAGCTTTGATCCTGTTATTAAAAGTTGGGGGGGTGTGCAACAGAAAAGTCCCTATTATCCATCATCTAAGCTTGGACAACACAGCTATCCCAAAGCCAGGATTCACAGACAGAGTCTCTAGAACAGCTATTACACCAAGAAAAAACTCTTTCTTAGTGATGAGAGTTAGTGCTCAGAGCTGATGCTTTAATGCAGCATAAATATCTGCCCCCAAAATACACATTTTTATAAATGGCCAAGAAACTAGTCTTTCCAGCAATACTATTGACTCAGGCTGCAAAGCCTAGAGAAAACTCCCAGAGGACTGAACAAAGCAGTTAGTTCAATAGTATGCCAGTATATATTGGAAAGATGGAATTTTTTTATTTTTTTAATTTTTATTTTCTATATTCTATGTTTACATTTCAAAGGCTTTCCCCTTTCCCAGTTCCCCCCCACCATACGTCCCATAATTCCTTTCCCCCCCAACTATTCCCCAATCATTCCCCCTCCCTCCACGGTTTCTCTACAAAACTGGATCCAATCTTTACAGGCCCAGGGTCCTCTCCTTTCTTCTTCTTGGGAATCATTTGACTTGCTAATTGTGCCTTGAGTATTTAGGGCTTCTGGGCTCATTAATATCCACTTGTCAGTGAGGTAAAAGATTGTCTTGAGTCTTAAAAAAGATTCTGGGGTTTTACACAGTTTTGAGATAGAAAGACTTTGAGGTATTGTGATGTTGGACTAAATCCAATTTGTGTCGGGATTTGACATCAAAATTGTATGTTCCAGGGACTGGAATAGAGTCACTTGAATTCATAACCCACAGACTCAGATATTTGAATACTTGGTCTCTACTTGGTTGAGTAATTGGGGTTGGCTTTCCTGAAAGATATAATCCACAGGGGGCAGACTTTGAAGTTTCAAAGCCACTCAAGTTCTCTCTCTCTATGCTTCCTGTTTAGAATGCATTATGTGAACTTTTATTTTCCTGCTCCAGTTGCCAAGCCTGCCTACTTTCCCAACTTCCCCAACAAGATGGTCACTGCTCCTTATCCCTCTAGGACTGAGAGCCCAGATAAATTCTCTTTTCTCTAAATTGCTTCTAGGTGTGGCATTTTATCACAGCAATAAGACTAACTAATAGACATAGGTTTTTGATAACAGTTGGTCCATTTAAATCATTTATATGTGTGAGCTTTGGTCCTACCTTGTTTTTCCTGGTATTGATGGATTACAGAATTAAACAAGTTTTGTTTGTATTGGTAAATAAAGAGATTTCTTTATAGTTTGACCACCTCATCTCAAAGGTGGACAGAACCTTTCAGTGTATGTCTCCATGTTGCCAACTAATAATGAGTTAGGCCTCGTTCAGCCTTCTTCTAAGGCTTTAGATGGTAAGAGCCTCTGGGAGGTGTCCTTTCTTCAATATAACAATTGCAGATTTGAGATAACCATGGGTTTGGATCACTTGCTTTTGCTAAAATTGTAGCATACCACAGAGAACTCAGATGTAATCCACACACCTATATACAACTAACTTTGGATAAGGAAACCAGAAATACACACTGGAAAAATAGATAGAATTTTCATTATGTGGTGCTGGTCAAACTGGATTTTAGCATGTAGAAGAAATCAAATAGATCTCTACTTACCAACCTGTGAAAAATTCGACTCTAAGTTTATCAAAGACCTCAGCATAAAATTAGATACACTGAACTTGATAAATGAAAGTGGAGAGTAGTCTTGAATTCATCAGCACAGAAGAAGACTTTCTGAATATAACACTACTAACATAGACACTAAGATCAACAATTAATAAAAGGTATATCATGAAATGAGAAGCTTCTGTAAGGCAAAGGACACCCTCGTTCAGACAAAGCATGCTACATAAATGGGAAAAAATAGCAACTACTCATCTGATAGAGGACTAATAGCTAATATATATAAAGAGCTCATTAAACTAGGTATCAAGAGATCACATAGACAGTTTAAAATGGGAAAAGTTCTAATGAAACAGGGATGTCTCAAAAGAAGAAATTCAAATCGATAAGGAACAAAGAAATGTTTAATATCCTTTCTGATGAGCAAAATGCAAATTAAAACTACTTTGAGATTTATTTTAAGCTCATCTGAATGTCTAATATCAATAAAGCAAATTACTTTCATTTTGGCAAGGATGTAGAGTAAAGGGAGCACTCATCTATTACTGCTGAGATTGCAAACTTGTATAGCTTCTATGGAAAGCTGTATACAGTTCTCCACAAAAATGGGAATGGATTTTACCTAAAGATCCAGCTATACCACTCTTGGCCATGTACCCTACCACAGAGAGACATGCTCAGCTATGTTCCTTACTCCTGTGTTCATAATAGCTAGAAATTAGAAACAACATAGATGTCCTTCAACAGAATAGATAAAGGAAAAGTGGTGCATTGACATATTGAAGCATTACTAAAACTTTGACAATGAAATTCTGAAGATTTTTAGCAAAAGGAGAGAACTAGACAAAATTATCCCACTTGAGGTAACCCATACCCAGGAAGACAAGTATTCAAGTATTATATATATATATATATATATATATATATATATATGTATATATATACTATAATATGTATATATTAGCTGTTAAGTTGATGGTAAACAAGTTCATTGGTAGAACCATATTGGTAATATGTAGAGTAATCCATTAGGTAGACAGACAGACCTTCCTGAGAAATCGAAATATAGTAGTTATGAAAAGATGAGCAAAGGCCTAGAAAATGTGGTGAGAAGGAGGGGAGAAAGGGCTGTGAAAGGCAACATGAACAAAAATAGCTAAAATTAAGGGCTGTTTCAGAGGTATTATAGAAACAGAATACAGTAGGAATTTTCTAAAAATATATACATATGGAAGTGATCTAAATGAAATCATGAAATAAATTAAGGGACTGAATCCCATATGGACATCTCTTATCACCAAATGAAGATTTCTTGTAGTAAAATTGAATTACATCTGTTTGAATTGTTGGACAGAGGGGTCCCATGGGAATGTCCAAACAACCCAGGCTGCTTCAATGACAATAGATGGTTCTTTGTAAACTGTTGGAAAGGCCCCATTGCTAAATACACCACCAAGACAACTCATTGTAGTTGAAAAAATCAAGGTGGACCATACACAGAACTTTCACCTGCATTTTCCAGAATCTTTGGTACAGGAAGGTTTTCTGTACAGTGTCAAAGGAGAAAGATCAGTTCCTTGCTCAGCCATCATCAGCAAAGTTTCCTCTTCCAGAAGATGCAAACAGATACTAAGATTCATCACTAGACTTTCAGAGAGTGAGAAACCTTAAAACACTCAGCTCTACATAAGTGTTCATGAAATCTTTTCTTTTTGGTCTCAGGGAACCCTTGAAAGTGGAGGTGGAAGAAGTTATAAGAACTAGAGGGGATGGAGAACACCAAGAAAACAAGGCTCTCTAAGTCAACATATAACCAATGCTCATATGAGCTAATAGAGACTGAGACAGTATACTCAGAGTCTACACAGGCCAACCTTAGGTCCTCTGCATAAATACTATGGCTTCCAGTTTAGTGATTTATGGATTTATGAGTAGATTAATATGTGGGTTTCTGATTCACTTGCCTTCTCTTGAACTCACTTATTTTTTTTCTTTCTGTCAATTTCTATGTCTTAGTTTTTGTGTCATTTTATTACATTATATAATTTCTAAAACTCACATTACTAGGATATCAGTGGCTCAGGAGAATTAGCCTTTGGTCTCAGGACACACAGAGAGGTAGAGGCTAGTCCATGTGCAATAAAATTCAATTTTTTAAAAAGCCTACAGGAAATGTTGAGAATTATTAAAAGAATAAATGCTTGACATATTTGAATTGACAGGAAATGTGAGAAAGTTAAATGGGTAGAAAGCTTATTGAAAATCATCCTAGCAAAAACTACCAATCTTATAAGATAACATATGTAGGGACAAGATGGTTCAAAGATCATAATGGTATTTTTAACCAGGTCTTCCCTAAGACATCTTAGAATAATACACCCTTTCAACTCCTAAGACAAATAAGCTTCTCTAAGTAGTATAAGAATTCACTTAGCCAGGAGAATGTACTTCACCAAAGAAAACAAACTAAAAAACCAATAGCTTCAACAAAGCAAAATAATAGCCCAAAAATAGCTTGGGAGGTTGTCAGATGTAACTCTTCTGTGATGGATTTACAAGAGCTATGAAAATTGCTGACTGGTTTGCTAATGGCAGACCTTGGATTGAAATAAGCAATGGTCATGGATGCAGCTCAGCGGGTGGTGTGCTTTCTTAGTATAGGAAGCCTTGGGTTTATCTCAGCATTGCACAAACTATGCTTGGATACCACATGCTTGTCTTTATAGCACTGTGGTTGGGAGGAAGGTAGAATCAGAATTTCGACGCTAGTCTGGTCTGCAAAAGCAAGTTTGAGAGTAGAATGTGATACAGGAGAAATTGTTTAAATGAGGACATCCTGAGGATTGCAGTCAAATGGATGGAACTCAAAAATATTCTGAGTGAGGTAACTCAGACTCAAAATGACATGCATGGTATGTAGTCACTAACAAGTGGGTATTAGCTTTTTTTTTTTTTTTTTAAGTATAGAATACCCCTAAGATACAGTCCACATAATTCAAGTTCTCTCAGTCCCACTTGGCAGAGAGAAGAAAACAATCACAAATGAGGAGGGAGGGAGGGAGGGGGGACCTGGGAGGGAAAGTGAACAGGGGAAGGGGGGAGGGGAACCTGATCTGACATTGTGGGAGGGAAAAGGACTGAAATCCTGAGGGCCAGCACAAAGAATGGAAACAGGCAACCTCTGGAGATAGGAGTTTGGGGTACCACCCAGAATGCACCAGAGACCTGGGGAGAGACTCACAGGACTAAAATGGAGGGACCTTATTTGAAACGCCTGGCAGTAGGGGAGGGACCTTAGAGAGCCCACCCCCAGTAGCTTCTTACAGGGCTTCAAATGAGGGAGAGAAGGGGACATCCCATAGTCATAACTCTGACTCATAAGTGTTACTGTGTGAAAGAATTACAGGGATGGAAATGGAGAAGAGCCCAAAAAAAGAAGGTTCAGCAATAGGTCCAAAGTGAGATCCAGCTTAACGGGAGGTCCCAAGGCCTGACACTATTACTGAGGCTATGTAGCACTCACAAAAAGGGACCTAGCATGACAGCATTCTGGAAGACAGAACAAGATGCTGAAAGAGTCAGATGCAGATCTTTGCACCCATCCAAGGGACAGAAGCAGCTGACCACTACTGTTGAATTAGGGAAGGCTGAATGAAGCTGAGGGGAACCCTGTAGGAGGACCAGCAGTCTCAATTAATCTGGACCTCCTGGATCTCTCAAACACTGAACCACCAAACAGGACACCAACTGATGTGAGGCCCCTAGCACACATATAGTAGAGAATTGCTGGGTCTGTGTTCATTCAGAGATGATGCACTGAACCCTCAAGAGCCTTGGAGGCATTAGGGAGATTAGAAATCAGGTGGGGTGGTGGATAGGGACATCCAGGAGATGACAGGTGGAGGGAGGATGTATGAAATGTGGAATAGTCAGAGGGTGGACACAGGTTGGTGGGGGTGGGGAATAAAATATGGAGTGTATAAAAATAATGTTTAATAAAAAAAACTTAAATACTCAGACTAACAGGCATGAAACAATTAGTATTAATCAGTGTTCAACTGGTCCCCCTGAGTTAATACCTGTTTCAGTTGCAGCATGTCTCGAGAATAGGGCACATGCCTGGTTCATCTCACATTAAAAACAAACAAACAAACAAACAAAAACATTGTCAAAACAACCTGACAGATATGCGCATTGCTAAGCACACCTGGGAAGACTGCACAGCACTCACTGGTGAGAGTGACCATGACAAATTCAAAATGCTTTAGTGTCATAAATTTTCTGTGAAGCTATTCACAACTTTGCTGTATGGACTAAAAATCAAAACAACGCAGTACTGCACCCATTATTTCCAAGGGTTGGGTCTATAATTTCAACTGCCCTCTTTTAGAAATTGTGTGGCAGTATAGTTTTTCAAGAGATCCAAAGGCTTTAAAGAAGAAAAACATTCATTGAATTGTAATTTTTTTGTAGTTGAGGGTTTTGATTTCTTTTTAAAATCAATAGAAGCAAAGTAAAAATCATGCTTATAATAAAAGATAGCTTTCTCAGCGTTCCTGGTTCTTCAAATACAAAACATAAAGAATAAGTTCTTCCTATATCCTGCAGGAAAATTATCTCTGCAGGAAGCTTGCAAGTCATTTAAGAAATGTATGCTCCATTAGAAGTTTTGGTGAGCTGGTTGCTTCGGATAAGGTGTGCTGTTTAAAATGCATTTATGCTTCAATCATTTAAACAATTACTCGGGCTTTATAGAGCAGAAAGCAGTGTAAGGATTATTTTTTCACCAATTATACAATATTTTAATTAACTAAGAAATAATAAAAAATCAATCTTTCATTCTGGTGATCCTCAATTTTAGTTTGATATGCAGGAATCTTTCTTATATCAGTTATAAGATATTATCCTAGGAATATCAGGTATTCTTAGGAGAGTGTTCAGTGTCTACCAGTTGAAAATCTTTGAGGGAGTTCCGATAATTAAAACATTTTTTAAAATTATATGAATCTGTGAAAATAAGGATTCAATGCAACTTCAAAACTCACTTTTGTAAATTCAGTCCAGATAGAACAGTCAGAGATGATCCTGCTGAGCAGGCTTGTGATAGATGCTGAAGGTGATAATTTACTCCTGATAAACTGAGGCAGAGAAAGTCTCATTTTTGCTTGACCATTTAAAAACAAGTGATAATACCTTTTAACATAAAAATGTTTAATGAACTTCAATTTATTACCTTTAGAAATATAGTTTTGTTTTGTAGGTTCTCAGAGTAGTATTATTTCTCAACTAGTGTTGTACAATGTTTCCACAATGTACTCAGAAATTACTTCTGTTAATTTCAATATTTCTATTCAGTTTTATTCTTTGAAATTGTAATTAAAATGTCTTTTTTCTACAGTGATATAATATAGGACCCAACAATCATACGATAAGCAGGCAAATTCTTATCAAGATGAGATTTCTGTCCACTAAAATAAATATAGATAATACTTAATGAAACTGATTTTGTGCTTCTTCCTGTGAACATTTTCAGTCTTACATCCTATAGGTGGACATTTTTGTGCACTATATACATTAGTGTATGCAGAAGAACATAGTTGGAATATGTATCTATTCATTTGTAACAAGGCTTGATTTCTAATTTCTATTTTTATTATATGATATTTATAGCAAATTTACAAAAGTATGCATATATTTGTTTCTTTTGCATTTTTTCTTTTTTCTTTTCTATATTCTTTGTTTACATTCCAAATGCCTTCCCCTTTTCCTATTCCTCCCTCCCCATATGTCCCATAAGCCCTCTTCCCTCCAAACATTCCCCAATCACCCCCCTCCTATTTCTCTGTCCTGGCAATCCCCTACAAAGCTGGATCAAGCCTTTCCAGGACCAGGACCCTCCCCTTACTTCTTCTTGGGAATCATTTGTTATGTTAATTGTGTCTTGAGTATTCAGAGCTTCTGGAATAATTAATATCCATTTAATAATTAATACCAGTGACTGCATTCCATGTGTATACTTTTGTGATTGGGTTACCTCACTTAGGATGATAATTCCAGTTACAACCATTTGCCTAAAAATTTCATGAATTCATTGTTTTTAATTGCTGAGTAGTATTCCATTGTATAAATATACTACATTTTCTGTATCCATTCCTCCATTGAGGGACATCTAGGTTCTTTACAGCTTCTGGCTATTATGAATAAGGCTACTATGAACACAGTGGAGCATGTGTCCTTATTGCATGCCAGGGAGTCCTCTGGGTATATGCCCAGGAGTGGTATAGCAGGATCCTCTTGAATTGTCATGCCCAGTTTTCTGAGGAACCACCAGACTGATTTTCAGAGTGGTTGTACCATCTTGCAATCCTACCAGCAGTGGAGGTGTGTTCCTCTTTCTCCTCATCCTCGCCAACACCTGCTGGCTCCTCAGTTTTTAATCTTAGCCATTCTGACTGGTGTGAGGTGAAATCTCAGGGTTGTTTTGATTTGCATTTCCCTAATGATTAGTGATGTTGAACATTTCTTAAGGTACTTCTCAGCCTTTATAAATTCTTCAGGTGAAAATTCTTTGTTTAGCTCTGTATCCCATTTTTTAATAGGGTTATTTGGCTCTCTGGAGTATAACTTCTTGAGTTCTTTGAATATATTGGATATTACCCCTCTATCGGATGTAAGGTTGGTGAAGATCTTTTCCCTCTTTGTTGGTTGCCATTTTGTTCTTTTGGCAGTGTCCTTTGCCCTACAGAAACTTTGTAATTTTATGAGGCATTTCTTTTGCATTTTAATCAAAATTAATATCTTGTAACTTTTGGTGTATCTCCTTAGTTTCTGGTGTGTGTATGTGTGTGTGTGTGTGTGTGTGTGTGTGTGTGTGTGTGTTTTCTTTTTGAAAACTATTGACCTTGATTTCTCTGATCTAAAAATTAGCCAGACTAAGAAAGATATTTATTTAGTTATTAGATATGCAGATTTTAGATATAAGCATGTAGGTACTTTGTTTTATGTATGTGCATGTATGAATAAGTCTGGGTCTATTTGTTTGTTTCTATGTGTATAGGAGGTAAAAGTAGAACAGACTGTGAGCTCAGACATGGAGTTCTGGTGAAGAAAAATGGGAGAGAGTGATGCATGTATAAATGATAAAAGCAGAAGACATAACTGTTAACGGAGAGCAAGAATATAAAGAGGGCAGCAATGGTATGTATAATAATACAGCGTTCTGGTATAGGTATTTTAAATGTCACATAATGAAACTCTGTGGTTTGCATAATGAACAGAATCATAACAGCAATGTGGAGGAGAACAAAAAAGAAAGTGAAGAGGGAGGTGATAAGGAAGAAGACAAGGAGGAGAAACAAATGTAATAAATACTGAAGACTTCCACTGCTTCCAAAACTATTGTCAATGTCACTTTGTAAATTAACATGTTGAAGTAGCAAGACTCCCAAGAAAACAGGGTTTTTGTACCTTCACACCAAAGATAGCAACTTCTAGGTGAATGAAGGTGAATGAAACATGAGCTGAACTAAATCCTATGGGTATATAAAGATCTCTGTTGTTCTCCCTGCTTATTCTCACAACACTGGGGAGAGAGATATGCTCTGCTGCTTCAAGGATAAAAAAGCTTCTCAATGTAGCCTTACCTTTTGACTTCTATAGAAGTTCAATGGAGTACTATTCAGCCATTAGAAGCAATGAATTCATGAAATTCTTAGAGAAATGGATGGAGCTGGAGAACATCATACTAAGTGAGGTAACCCAGTCTCAAAAGAATATCCATGGTATGCACTCTCTGATAAGTGGATATTCGCCTAGAATCTTGGAACACCAAAGACACAATCTACATACCAAATGATGTTCGAGAAGAAGGAAGGAGTGGACCCTGGTTCTGAAAAGGCTCAATGCATCAGTGTAGGGGAATACCAGAACAGGGAAGTGGGAAGGGGTGGATGGGGCAACAGGGAGAGGGGAAAAGGGCATATGGGACCTTTGGGCGGCAGGGAACAAGGAAAAGGGAAATGAAATTTAAATAAAAAATATATCTAATAAAAAATATTTCAAATGTTATCTCCCTTCCAGTTTTCCTTCTAGAATGCCCCACTCCATTTCCCTTCCGCTGCCTCCATGAGGATGTCCCCACACCCACCCAACCACTCCCATCCCACTGCACTATCACTGCCTTAAGCTGGGTCATCAAGGCTTCACAGGGCCCAGGACTTCCCCTCCCAATGATGTCAGACAAGGCCATCCTCTGCTACATAAATGGCTAGAACCATGGTTCGCTCCATGTATATTTTTTGGTTGGTGGTTTGGTCCTTGGGAACTCTGGGGGGGGGGTCAGGTTGGTTGATAATATCGTTCCTCCCATGGGGTTGCAAATGCCTTCAGCTCATTCAGTCCTTCCTCCAACTCCTCCATTGGGATTCCCATACTCAGTCCAATGTTTGGCTGCAAGCCTCCACATGTGCATCCATAGGGCTCTGACAGAGCCTCTCAGGAGACATCTACCTCAGGTTCCTGTCAGCAACACTACCTGGCATCAGCAAGTGTCTTGATTTGGTAGCTCTGCCTAGGTGGAGGGCATTATGACTAGCACAGGAATTCCTGCTCGAAAGGTTGGGAGAAACACTTCACCTTGGTCAATGTCAAGTTGTACCAGGTGGCATAGCACCCCAATACTGTTCTCTACAGGTAGATATAGATATGTACAGGAGGCCAGTTACTATTTTAAAAGATTTTAGGAATAGACGTTAAAATTTTTGTAATGGACTTTGCAAAGTAGTGTTTTGAATGCTAATTTAATATGACCATACAGTGACTAGATACCAACTAAAAGAGGCTCACAGTTTTCTGTTGCTATTTCAGGATGTGTTATTTTTTGGTAATAATAGCCAACATTAAGTTAGCCAGATCTTGTCTAAAATACTTGATATAATAATTGAATCTAAGAGTTGCTGCATAGTAAGTGATATTTACCTGCTTTATTATTAAGACCTTGAGGATGAGTGATTGTTTAGTCTTAAATAATGGTAAATTGATGATTTCAAGTTATTTTTATTCTCAATATTTGAATTAATATAGAATAAGTATTATTTCAGGTACTCAGTTATGTGTTTCATAAACACATTTCCAAATGTTTCCTGAAATCCTCAAAATCCTTAAGAATGTTTTAAAGTTTATTTTTTAAAAATAAAATGTCACTATAGGAAATCATTTCCGATCTATTTGACATATATCTTGTCCATTTACTTAACTTCCATCCATCTTTTTCTTAGGCATACAGAAATGTGTCCACAAATTTTGGAAAATTAAATGTAAATTCACATAAATGAGTGGAAAAACCCATAACCAGTACCAACTGTCAAGTGAATTAGAAGGACAGAATGATTAATGGCTGCGTATATATAATTCTGCTGATGCTATGGATTTACAGATACATGTGTGACATTTGTCCCACAAATAGAGACAAGTGAACTTTTTTTAAACACATTAAGGATATCTTGAGAATCAGTGAGAAACTTTTCTCCAAATAGGTTACATGATTAGTTATCTTCATAGCCTCATAGAGCATCCATCCCAGAAAGACTCATTCTATATGGGACTTGGAGATCTTTGATGAAGAAACTTTTCTAAAACCAAGAAAGTAAAACACAATCCCAAAGTAGTGATTTGCTACTATTAAAGACATAGATGGCTTATGAATTAGTTTGTATATTCTGAATAAGAAAAATAATCTACTTAGAGAAATATCTATCACATGAGCAGAAAAAGTTTAAGCACATGATTTAACTGTCTAAGCCAATCACTATAAGCCTTAGCTGTGTTTTTCTGTAAATTAATGAAGCTTTAAATTTATATTTTGTTTTCAATATATCCTCACGGCAGTTTCTCCTCCCTCCATTCCTATTATTCCTTCCTACCACACCTCCCTTTTCCCCTAAATCCTTTCCTCCTCCATCTCCTGAAACTTCCATTCCAGAATAATTACACACTTGAGCAGCAATGCATTTCAAATAATGAAGTATGCTAATTAAACTGTTTGGTTTGGAAAAACTTCTCTGTACTGTGTCTACAAAACCAACTGTGAGTGTAACCATTCGTGGCTTCAGTGAGTCCTCCATGAATGGAAAATAGAATAAAATTGATATACTTTTCTTAGCACCTACTAGGACAATGAAGACAGAAGAATTTTGGAACAGAACTTCTAGACTAGGTAGAAATTTCCTTTTTTGTTTGTATTGTTTTTTTTATCACCGTTGGTATTTCTGACAATTTATAAAGTCAAAGGGACAAAATTGTTTTATGGTAGCTGTACATTTCAACATTTTCATTAAATGAGGAAATAATTTATAAATATGAATTTTAAAAGACTCACGAAACTGGTTGTGGGAACATGGTTCACTTCATAAAGTGCATGTCTAGCAAGCATAAGTATCTTATTTACTCCCTAAAACTCAGGGCCAGAATTTAGTATCAATACCAATTAATTAATTAACAAAGATCAAAGATATATTCTAAAGGTACTGACTGAACTGTATAAGCCAAATTTATTTTATGTATTTGCCTGAATTTCTAAAATTATATTTAAAATCATATTCATATATATTCATATATATACATATATGTATATATATATATATATATATATATATATATATATATATAAGCATTTGTATTCCCAACACTAGGAAAATAGAAACAGGAGGATATTTAAGGCTCTCTATCTACCCATCCAAATCTATAGGATAAGCTGCAGATGAAGCAAGAGAAAGTTCAGCTAGTGAAGGACAAGATTCAAGGGTGAGATCTAGTCCCACGTGTTCATCAATACACAAGCACATGCACCTGAATATACATGAACAATAAATATGCTTTATCTTTCTCTCTCTCACACACACACACATATATACACACGTGTGTGTGTATATACCCATATATATGCCATATATATGTACATGCATATCATTAAATATAATTGAAATTATAATTCTATAAAATATCAGCAATACTCTTTATGTATAAAATTTACTAGAAATTAGCCTACATATATCACTTTTAAATATTATATTATCATAATATTAGTATGCCATCAGTATATTATTATAGTTTTCATTATATTATTTCATGTCTATAAATGTTTGCTTCCATGTATTCCTTTTTTTAATTTTTTTATTGGAACTTTTCTATATTTACAATTCATTTCCTTTTTTCTGGTCCCCCCCCCAAAAGGTCCCACATGCCCTTTTCCCTCCCCCTGCTCCCTCATCCACCCCTTCCCACTTTCCTATTCTGGTATTCCCCTACACTGATGCTTTGATCCTTTCCAGCACCAGTGTCCACTCCTTTCTTCTTGTCAGACATCATTTGGTATGTGAATTGTGACTTTCTTGTCCCAAGATTCTAGGCTAATATCCACTTATCAGTGAGTGAATACCATGGGTATTCTTTTGAGACTGGGTTACCTCACTTAGTATGATGTTCTCCAGCTCCATCCATTTCTCTAAGAATTTCATGAATTCATTGTTTCTAATGGCTGAATAGTATTCCATTGTGTATATATACCATATTTTTTTGTATCCATTCCTCTGTTGAGGGACATCTGGGTTCTTTCCAGCTTCTGGCTATCATATATAAGGCTGCTATGAACATAGTGGAGCATGTATCCTTTTTGCATGCTGGGGAATCTTCTGGGCATATGAGGAACCGCCAGACTGATTTCCAGAGTGGTTGTACCAGCTTGCAGTCCCAACAGCAGTGTAGGAGTGTTCCTCTTTCTCCACATCCTTGCCAACACCTGATGTCTTCTGAGTTTTAATCTTGGCCATTCTGATTGGTGTGAAGTGAAATCTCAGGGTTGTTTTGATTTTCATTTCTCTAATGACTAATGATGTTGAACATTTTTTAAGATGTTTCTCAGCCATCCAAATTTCTTCAGGTAAAAAGTCTTTGTTTAGCTTTGTACCCCATTTTTGCATAGGGTTATTTGGTTTTCTGGGGTCTAACTTCTTGAGTTGTTTGGATATTAGCCCTCTGTCGGATGTGGGGTTGGTGAAGATCTTTTCCCAATTTGTTGGTTGCCGATTTGTCCTTTTGACAGTGTCTTTTGCCTTACAGAAACTTTATAATTTTATGAGGTCCCATTTGTCTATTCTTGATCTTAGAGCATAAGCAATTGGTGTTCTGTTCAGGAATTTCCCCCCTGAGCCAATGTCCTCAAGGGTCTTCCCCAGTTTCCTTTCTATTAGTTTTAGTGTGTCTGGTTTTATATGGAGGTCCTTGATCCACTTGGAGTTGAGCTTAGTGCAAGGAGATAAGAGTGGATCAATTCTCATTCTTCTGCATGTTGACGTCCAGTGACCTGAGGCAAGATGAAGGCCTCACTGCAGGCCCAGAGCACAGGACACCAGTGGTCAGCAACAACAGAATCAATCTGTAGGTGCCCAGATCTCCCGCAGAGCTCCTCTGGCTTTGTGCACAGGCAAGGGCCTGAAGGGGTAGTCTATGCTAGGCTAGGTAGGTCTCAGTCCACTCACTTGACACCAGCTGCCAGCTGTCCTCAGTGTCCTGAGGCAAGATGGTGTCCTCACTGCAAGCAATTCTAGCTGGTCCCCAGTGGTCGGCAACAGCTGCCAGGCTGTAGGTGCACAGACCTCCTCCAGGAGACCTTCTCTGTCTCTGGGCTCAGGCAAGAGCCTGACAGGGTAGTGGATTCTGGGCTAGGTCTCAGTCCATGTACCTGACCCCAGCTGCCAACAGTCCACGTGGTGTCCCGAGGCAAGATGGTGGCCTCGCTGCAAGCCCAGCAAGCTGGTCCCCAGTGGTAGGCAACAGCCGCCAAGCTGTAGGTACACAGATCCCCTGCCGAGCTCCTCTGGCTTTGTGTGCAGGTAAGAGCTATTCTAGCTAGGTCTCTGTCCACGCACCTGACCCCAGCCGCCAGCAGTCCGCAGTGTCCGGAGGCAAGATGGTGGCCTCACTGCAACCCTGGCGAGCTGGTCCCCCACTTCCATGTATTTCTGAGCACCATTATTGTGCCTGTTGCTTGAGGATTCCAGAAGTGTGGATCAGCATCCTGGTAACAAAAGTTACATATGGCTATGACATATCATGTGGATACTGGGAACTGAACCTGTGTCCTCTGAAAAAACAGCAGTACTCTTAAGCACTGAACCTTCTCTCCAGCACCCAGTATGTTAATAAGGTACCTCATAGGTCTATAATGGTGAATCACTTGAAGTAGTTTAACCATCATGAATTGAATAAGAACTATAAATACTATACATGGTACTAGCATAAGTATCTAGTCAACATTTGAACAATAATCAGAAGAAATGAATCAAAGTTAATAAAAAAAAACCTATGGCTCTTCAAGCACATTTACTATCTATTATCTTTCTTTAAATGGCATAATTTGATTGTTTCTAATCTTTGAATATTCTAGAACTCTATGTGTTATCATAATTCTCAAGACAAACAGAAAGAGACTTGTCAGTTATTGTATAGCAAAAGGAACTCATTCATTGTAGGAAGTTCTGAAACACTTTTGAAATAGCAGAATACAGACATAGAATACTTTAACAAACAGGATACTCACCATCTTGACATTTTATTGCTTGTTTTCTTCAAATGCATTTTTTATTTTATTTAATCTTTTTTTTATTTTACAGTCCAGATTTTATCCCCTGCCTGGTCCACCCTCTGACTATTCCACATCCCACATTCCCCCTGCCACCTGCATCCCATCATCCCCACCCCTGACTTTGCACCCCACCAGTCCCTGGGGCCTCCAGAATCTTGAGGGTTGGGTGCATCTTCTCTGACTGAGTCCAGACCCTGCAGTCCTCGGCTGTACATGTGATGGGGCCCACCTATCAGCTGTTGTATGCTGCCTTGTTGGTGGCCCTGTGTCTGAGAGATATCGGGGCTCCATGGCAATTGAGACTGCTGGTCTTCTTACAAGCTCTATCAGGGTTCACATACATTAATTTTTGAGTCAGCAACTCTCTATTCAGTCAACACCGGCCTTCAGCACCCAGTATTTCTACTTTAAACTTCCAAGTGCTGGCATTACAGACATAGAAAATGGTGGTAGCTGGGAAAGCCAATTTTTTCTGAAGTATTAATATTGTATTGGGAGTTCCTCAAAGACTTCCATGCTTTCTTTCCCTTTTGCTGTCTCTCCCTGATCCTCAGCATGGAAGACCATCTCTTTATGTGATCATTAAGTAGCTTCACCAGATGTAAATTCATGATACATACCACTCAGAGAATACATGGTTTTAGTATATGGACTCCCTGCCCTGTTTCTCACTACACCCCTCTGATTATCCTGTGTCTTCCTAAGATTCAGCTTTGAATAGACACATTCTTCCACCAACATTGTCTCCTGGGTATTTGGACAGCAGAGAATTTTACAGTCCATAAAAATTTGCATCTAGCTGTGAGTCAAATTAGTTTCTTAGTAAAAATTTACAAAGTTCATTGTATTCATATAAAACAATTATTATCCCAAGGGGAATGTTTAAAAAGCCCATTTGGCTTGTCAAAATAAGAACATTAAGTCACCTTCAATAATGACTTTGAAAAAGAATATATTACAAACCACAAATTACATTTTATTATGCTAATATTTAGTAAAGTCATAATTTTATACCAAAATTATAGTTAAGGTATAAATTTCAGGATAAGAGTGCTATAAAGCCATCAATATTCTTGGTAATGGAGTTCAGCCCTGATTCTTGGATCAGCAAATGGAAGCTCTGAAAGGAAACCATAAGGAGGCTAAATTTAGGATCTGAGAAAGCTCGCAAGTCTTACTTACTCTGAAACACAAAAGACATAAATTTAAAAATATAAGGACAGGTTACATAAGGTGGTCACAATGGCCACTTCATAATGGAGATCACTGGATACTTCCTGGCACTCTGAGAGACAATGTACTTTAATGTAGATTATATCGATTTAGCCTAACACAACTGTTTCCTCTTACCTTGCAATAACGTGGAGTGAATCAATGCAATCTGCATTTCAATACTTTGTTTTACTGACTCCTTAATAGACATGGTTTGAAAATTTTGATTAGAGGACAATATACCCACACCTCTGAATAAATGGAATGCATGGAGGTAGGAAGTTAAAAAGCAAAATAAATCACCATACTTTTAAATTCACAAAAACAATTAATGCTCGTGTATTTTAGAGACATCATCGATAAAGTCATGACCTTGCTTACTTTGTGACAGTATCTGAGAACACTCCTTGAGAGTGTTCATAGCTTATTGTGAATACTGTATTCACATCATTACATTAAAATATAAGAGGTAAGAGGTATTGCCAGTAAGAGTACAGCAAAGTCAACGTATCTGTCCTACCTCCATTCTCTTTGCTAACTACTTCAGTGTCCATTAATGTCAAGTAGAATTATGGAAAATACAGTGAAAAAGTCTGAAAGCCAAGATTTTGTGAAAGTTTGGGGCCACCTCCATTCTACAGTTATTTTTTCTGTGGTGTTATAAATAGTGATAACTGCTTTAAAGCCAATGAACAGCAGTGTTGATGTTTCTGCTGCCACTGTTTGTCATGTCTTATTATTGTAGATGTAACCAATGTTAGGGCATTGACAGTAATGGAAGAAAATCAGAAAAGATACTTGTTACAATCAATGTAAAGGCATTCATGCATATAGGTTAATACAAAATGAGTTGTTTATTTTAATATGCTCTAATACAATGGTTCTCAAACTTCCTGATGCTACATCCACTTAATACCATTCTTTATGTTATGTTGAGCCCTACCATGCAATTTCTTTCAGTGCGACTTTCTAACTGTAATTTCACTGCTATTATGAATCGTAATGCAACTATCTGGGTTTTCTAGTGGTATTAGGTGACACCTGTGAAAAGGTTTTGTGAGACTCAAAGGGGTCACAGCCCACAGGTTGAGAACGACTGATCTAATTAAACTTGGATAATAAAATATATGAAGGCTAGGGAGACTGATCAATCAGAAGAGTGCCTAAGAAATTGAGTTTAATCAATCATATCGTACGTAAATATTTACTTACTAAGCATAGCAGTGTGTAGTCAGAATCCTGTACCTGGGTTTTACTGGCCAGCTTAGGAACACTAATCTCTAATTTGAGGTTAGGAGTTAGACACTGTCTCAAAAGAAAAAAAGATGAAAAATGACTGAGGGTGACACCTAATATTGACCTCAAGTCTCAATGAACATGTATATATGAACACAAACACATGCATACACAATTTATTTTACATACACACACACACACAACCAAATATAGCGTGACAGAATTTTTAAGTGTTGGACATAGCTAACTTAGCAATAATATAGTGAATGATTATGATGCATTTGTATGTAAATCACAGAAAAAGAAAGCACTTTATATTGTCCATAATAACAATAAAACATGTTGTTAAAAAGAACAAACTAAAGTATTTAATAAGCCCTGAAGGTGTACTTGATTCAGGAATCGAAAAGGCATAAAAGTTAACTATATTTCTGCTAATCTTTCATCTACTTTATCAATGTTCCCATTCCTTATTCAGATCAATATTTAGAACCATTTTCAAAACTCATTTCATCTTTTTCAGAGTAAGCTAACATTTCTTTTACAACCCTATATGTATTTGTTTGTACTTATCTGTGGTAGGTTGAATTGAAAATCCCTGATAGTCAAGTGTATTTGAGAACTTAGTCACCAATTAATGGTTGTGTTTGGTGATGTGTAAGTGGTGTGATTGTGCTGGAGGAAGCACATCACTGGTGGTGGCCTTTGACAGTTCAAAGATTTACCAAGTTCTGGTTTGCTCTCTGTATCTCATGACCAGTTTAAGTTGTGAGCTCTAAGCATCCTGCCCCAGCCATGGCGTCTACCACTTTTTGTCATTCTCCTACTCTGCCACCATGAATTCTAATCTCTCTAGAATCATAAGTGCAACTAAACTCTAGTCTACATAAATTGCTTTTGGCCATGGTATTTTAGCATAACAACAGAAGAGAAATTAATACAATATCCTGCAAAGATTTCTTCTCTGGGTGAGTCTAATCATATAACTCACACATATACATAAAATTATCTATATTGTAAATCACTAGGCTTCTGGAACTAGATATTTAAAATTTGATAGACCATAAATATAGTTCATATGTGTCTAGTCCCCCATTTTCTATAAACAATGTATGGATATTAATAGGAGCAGCTAAAATCTTTTCTTATGAAACTCAGAAATCAACATTTAACAAAAATTTATATTTGGTATATATGAAAGAAGGCTAATGGAGGCCATTAAATAGTCATTTATAAGATTATTGTATAAAATAAATTTTAAGACTTTAGATATGTTACTTATCAGATAATTCTATTAAAATGATGTATATCCAACTAGCTTTAGAATATTAATTATCAAAGAGTTTTATGAACAAGGTAAAAATATTTTAGTATGCTAATTAATATAAAAAGACTTTCATGTATGTTATCATAAGTTACTCTCTGAGTTACATTGTTAAGATTTACAGGTTGAAATAAAAACATCAGTGAAAAGGATCTACAAAGCCATACCATATTGAATCTCTTAGGTAGGGTTTCTATTGCTGAGATAAAACACATTACCGAAAGCAACTTGGGGAAGAAAGGAGTTTATCTTTCTTCTTTTACTTGCATTTCACAGTCCATTATCAAAAGATTTGAGGGCAAGAGCTCAAGGCAGGAAACTGGAGTCAGAAAATGCACCAGAGACCTTGAAGGTTCACTGCTTACTGAGGTGCTTCTCATGGCTTACAATCCCTGATCTTTTTTATCTTTACCTTTCTCTCTCTCCTTCCTTTAATAATTTTTCTTCTCTAATGGCCTCCTTTCTGCACACTCTGGAATGTATCATCATTTCTACTCCTTTTCTTTAAAATATCTTAATTATGTCTTAATCACTAATAACTAATTTCCATTATATATATAATATATATTATATATAATATACATACATACATATATATATATATATATATATATATATATATAGAGAGAGAGAGAGAGAGAGAGAGAGAGCGCACATGTGGTTTGTCATAATTTGTGGTTTTCTCACAAAGTTACATATTTCCAGTTACATGTTTTTATAAATAAGACAAGAGTCAAAGGATGCCTACCCTTAGCCTTTCAACAACAATGAATATTGTTCATTGATATTTGGAGATTCTTATTTTAAGTATTTATTATGTCTGGGCCACTTATGAAAGTCTTTATATTACCACGATTTCAGTACTAACTCTAAGAGAATATAATTAAACACTTCTTCCTGAGTTAGCTTAGAAGACAAAACACCATCTTCTATTCCCCAGTTCACTTTATCTCTGTAGTTCATCCACGTGTTCAGCTTAGTCTTTGTTCTCCACTGGCTTCCTGACTGTGAGCCTTCAAATATATCATTTTATTCCTACTCTGCAATTTATTCTTAGGGAAGATGTTTCTTCCTTTTCCTTTTATTGAAAATAGATTTTTTTCTCATTTCATATAGCAGGATTACAGCTTCCCCATTGTCTATTTATCTCCATTCCTCCCCATCTTCCTGCCCTCTCTATCACTCCACCCTTCCCACAAACAGTAACAGCCTAGACAGGAAGTCATCAAATATAGGACCCTTAAAATTCTTCATAAGGAAGCTGAAGTATAGCTCTCCACAGTCGATAGCTTTTCCTAGGGAGGTGAGTGGGGAAAGACTCAATTTTCTTTAAGGTCCTGGTCATTGGGATTTTGACCATGCTCCAGTGAATATGAGGGCAACACAAATTGGAGTTGAGGGTTTTTCTATTATTATAATTATTCCTCCTTCTTTTGAGGGAGGTCACAAGAAAAAAGTCCTAGACCTGGGACAGCTTGGAAGTGAATACTATCAGGATTCATGATTTGAATTTTCTAAATGATCAATAAAAATATTATATTGCAAAAGGAAAACAGCCTTCTAGAAGAATATAATACACAATAAAAACAAAAGGCAACACGTGAAAATTGGACAAAACAACCAAAAATCTCAATGGAAGAACAGGAAACAGTAACTCACTCATTCACACAATCAGGAAACCAAAAAAAAACTACTAAACTAGAAGCCATGGTAAATATGAAAAGGATCAGGTTCTGATCCATGTGGTGCTGGTGAGTGCTGCCTCAAATTCTGTGAGTTCATGACTGCTTTGATCATGTTGTCTTTGAGGATTTTGTTCTCTTGGTGTGCTCCATCCCCTCTAGCTCTTATACTCTTTCTGTCACTTCTACAAGATGCCCTGAGCTCTCTGAGGAGGGATTTAATAGAAATATACCATTTAGGACTGAGTGTTCCAAGGTTTTTCATTCACATAGTGTCTGATTGTGGTTCTGAGTATTAGTTCCCATCAGATGAAGGAGTATGCATCTCTGATGACACCTGGGAAAGGAACTAGTCTTCCTCCTTAGTACAGCAAAATACAAACAAACAAAATAAAACAACAAAGCAAAACAAAACAAACTAACAAAACATACCACAAACCATGGAAGAGAGTGAAGGGTGAATGTAGGCACCAGTTCAACTTCTCCATGTCCAATGTGTAGTGAAGGTGTTGACTTCAGCAATGCAGCCTTTCTGTCAGTCTGTAGAGAGCAATCTATATTGACTTGGCAACAGTAGGAATTGTTTGGGGATATCAAGGGATCTTTTAAGTAACAATTTAACTAGATGTAACCCAATATTGTAACAGGCAGCATCATTTGGTGAGATGACTTGTCCAATTTAGAGTTCTCTTTCTCCTCTTTACTTTGTGATTTCATTTTATGTACATACATCTTATACAGATATAATTTTTAGAAAGAATCTACTGTACTGTCTCCATACTGGTATTGTATGGGCCCTTTTTTTAGTTGTCTTTCTTGGGGGAGATTCTCTAAGGGAAAGATTCCTTCCTTAGGTGGCCTTGGGTAATGACTACAATAATTCTAATTTCAGTGATGCCATTCAGCAAACATTATACTTGATGAAAATTTCAGACATATTCATCTCACAGAAGGAAAGTATATAGAGTTTCAATTTCTCTGTTCTTATGAGTGAGTAACTCTGTACAACAATTAAAACCTGGATGAATCAGAAGTAAATTGTAAAGGTCCACATTCATTGAAAAATGAGGTAATCATCACTGTGACAATTACAACAAGAGCAACAATCTCCTAAAAGGTTGAGATCCTGGAAACTGTTGACCAAATACAGGATGGAATTATCTGCCCACTACTAACCCCATAAAACCTTCAGCAAGACTTTCCATGATCTGACAAATAGGTCACTAAGTTTGAATCACATATAATTAAAAATACATTATCTTAAATTAACAAAATGACTTGATCTGCATTGGTGGGAATGCTACTGAGTTTTCAGGTGTCTGCTGATGGTTCTTGACATTAACTATAGGCAAAGTTAAATTCTGGTTTCAACTTTAATAAGAAAGATTTTAGTCCTGAAACATGCAGTGTTTCCAATAACAATAAGTCCAGGAATATCAAAGTATATCTTCCAAATGTTTTCATCTAAATTCAGGAACAGTGGGCTTTTAGATGAGAATGTCTTAGAATACACTGTCTACTCCTGAAATAATCTAGCATTTCTCTAAGGACACAAACCTCTCCATCCAGACTCATACAAAACAACTATGATTATATATATATATATATATATATATATATATATATATATATATATATCAAGCTGACTTGTATGTGGAGAGAAGAGAAAAAGAAACCAAATTACCTATATTTTTCCATCTGTGTTTCATATACTGCCTAGATTCTTAAATATTTCATTACATTTATTTAACGTGTGTATGTGTACATATGTATGTATGGGTGGTGTGTGTGTGTGTGTGTGTGTGTGTGTGTGTGTGTTGCCTTTGAGGTGGGAAGGATGCATTCTTGCAATTGTGCTTGTGGTACTTAGAGGAGAACCTGCAATAATGTGTCATCTCCTTCCAAAGTCTGAATCTGAGAGATCAAATTCAGGACATCATGCTTGGAATCAGTAAGTCATCTCATTAACTTGTATTTTGTTTATTACAGAATATAAGTTTCATGTACAACGCAGATAATAATAAAGCATTTCTGTGTCAAAAACTAAACTATCATCACCATCATGGGAAATCTATGGTTATTAACTTTCTTAGTTAGAGTTTTACTACTTTGAAAAGACACCGTGACCAAGGCAAGTCTTCTAAGTTTCACAACATTTAATTGGGATAGCTTACAGTTTCAGAGGTTCAGTCCATTATCCTCAAGGTAGAAACATGGCAGCATCCAGGCAGGCATGATGCAGGAGGAACTGAGAGGTCTACATCTTCATCTGAAGGAAGTCAGAAAACAGACTGGGTATCCTCAGGCAGCTAGGAGAATGATCTCCAAGCCAACTCCAACAGTGCCACACTTCCTCCACCAAGGCCACACCTTCTAATAGTGCCACTCTATAGGCCAAGCATATGCAAAGCATCAAATTAACTATACAAAAAAATCCACAATATTTTATTAAAAAGCTCTAAAACAAATTAACACATTAATGAGTTGCATCTGACACCTTCTTTCTCAAATTAAACTAACCATTTAAATGCAACAATAATCATACTTTTAATTAAAAAGCATAGTGATCTATAAATATATTGCTAAGTAACATTTTATAAAAAATGGCATAATTTAACCTATCTAGTTATCCCTTAAGATGAGCCATCTAAGATAACCTGCACCCCTGAGATCTCTTAGACACTCAGTCACCAACCAGACAGTTTACAGGAGTGGATCCAAAGCTCCTGACACATATACAACAGAGGATTGCCTGATCTGGCCTCAGTGAAAAAGATGAGCCTAACCCTAGAGAGGCATAAGGCCCTAGGGAGTGGGGATGCCTGTGGGAGGCAGATAGGAGCTGGAGCTGTCCTATTGAAGACAGAGGGGAGGAGGGATTGGATGTGGAACTGTGGGAGGGCAGACCAGGAAGGGGGTAATGATTGAACTGTAGGTAATAATAATAATAATAATAATAATAATAATAATAATATACAGAAAAAAGAAAAATTATTAAATACTGCTAAACAATAATGAGACATATTATCCAAAACAGTGAATCAGAGAAGACTTGGATTCATGGCTTATGAAAATGTGGCAAACTCTTTCAGAAGTTCTCAAAATCAGTGTGGAGGGAACACATGTTAGATGGTCATGTAGTCACCTGCCTTTAATCACAGTACCCCAAAGAAAAAAGCATGCCAACTTCTGTGACTTCAATATACATAGAGAGTTCCAAACCAGCCACCCAAAACTACATAGTGAGACTTTCATAATAGTGAGGAGGAGGAGGAGGAGGAGGAAGAAAAGGAGGAGAGTTATGGTGGTGGTGCTGGTGTGGTGGTAGTGATGTAAACATATAATCTTTTCATCCTATGATTTTCAGGACAAAGGAGACTACATATTTATCCTGTACTAAATAAAAAATATGCTTTGAATGCAGGGCACATTTTCTTTTAGTCTATTTTTTATTGGTTATTTTATTTACATTTCTAATACCCCCCTTCTCTGTTTCCCCTCCACAAACCACTTATTCCCTCCCACCTCCCCACTGCTTCTATGAGGGTGCTCCCCCTCTTACCTACCCACTCCTGACTTGCTACCATAGCATTCTCCTATGCTGGGGCATTGAGCAAGGGACATTTTAGAAAACCTTAATTACCTAAAACTGAGGAGGATAGTTCTTTTTTTTTTTAACGTTAAAACTATTTTTAATCCAAAGTTTAGTGTTCCTAAGAATATATTGTTTTTATACCAATAAATGAGTAATGGCAATGAAAGAAGCTAAGGAATGAAGCCGCTGAACACAGAAAGGCTTGAGTGTTGTAAGAATTCTTTTTTGTTTAATAATCGATATATTGATATATTCTTTATTTACATTTCAAATGATTTCCCCTTTCCGATCCCCCTCCCCAGAAGTCCCATAAGCCCTCTTTCCTCCCCCTGTCCCCCAATCAAACTCTTCCCACTTCCCTGTCCTCGTATTCCCCTACACTGCTGCATTGAGCCTCTCCAGGACCAGGGGCCTCTCCTTCCTTTTTCTTGGGCATCATTTGATATGTGAATTGTTTCTTGGGATTCCAAGCTTCTGGGCTAATATCTGCTTATCAGTGAGTACATACCATGTGTGTTCTTTGGTGATTGGGTCACCTCACTCAGGATGAGATTCTCCAGGTCCACCCACTTGAATAAGAATTTTGTGAATTCATTGTTTTTAATAGCTGAGTAGTATTCCATAGTATAATCCTATTAAAAAATGTGGTACAGAGCTAAACAAAGAATTTTCACCTGAGGAATATTGAATAGCTGAGAAGCATCTAAGGAAATGTTCAACATCCTTAGTCATCAGGGATATGCAAATCAAAACAACCCTCAGATTTCACCTAAAAAAAGGTGCTGCCAAGGATGTAGAGAAAGAGGAACACTCCTTCACTGCTGGTGGAGTTACAAGCTGATACAACCTCTCTATAAATCAATCTGGTGGTTGCTCAGAAAACTGGGAATGATACTACTGGAGGACCCTGTTATACCACTCCTGGGCATATACCCAGAGTATTCCCCAGTATGCAATAAGGACACATGCTCCACTATGTTCATAGGAGCTCTATTAACAATAGCCAGAAGCTGGAAAGAACCCAGATGTCCCTCAATGGAGGAATGGATACAGAAAAGAAGGGTAGTTCCTAAAGACCAACTTAGCTCAGGTAGAAAGTAAATTGTAACTTCTTCTATATTGAAATGAAGAAATCTTAGGAATGAAATATATACATCCATGCTAACAGAGTACTAACTGATTGGGAGAAGATCTAATACTATCCAATGATTTATTATATACACAAAAAAGCAATCCTATGCCCTACAAAGATGCTTCAGTGTTTAAGAACCCTTGTTTCTGCATAAAGTAACTGTGTTCAATTTCTACCACTCCCATGGGAGATTACAACTGTCTGTAACTCCAGTACCACGGGACATGACCACTTCTTATGACTTTGTGGGTACCAGATGTGTACATTATACACAGGGATATGTGCAAGTGAAATATTCATATGTATAATATAGAACAAAAGAATCTAAAAATAAATTATTAAATAAAAATCCAGTAAATTAGGGAATAAAGATAGAGCAATACCCAAAAGGTATAAACACTGTCATTCCTGGAGATGTATTTGAGAGACCATTGTTTAGATGTATAGTGTAAAAAGGTAAATTATATTGCTCAATACTCTTTGTCAAGGTTAACAGTTGTTATTCAGTCATTGTCCATATATATATATATATATATATATATATATATATATTCAAAAAGTGAAATGTAATAGACTTCATTGCACAATTTAATACCATATATCTGTGAGAAAAAAACATACATAAAGAAAATTACACTGTGTAGTATACACATACACATACACTCATGCATATACACACACACACACATAAACACCCTTGTGCACACACACACACACACACACACACACACACACTATTTTGATTAAAAAAATAAAATATGAAACAGAAATGTAATTTGGAAAATCTGTACTAATATTATGACGTTTCAGAAAGCCCTGAGGTACAGACTAAAATGTTGTGATAATGGAAAAAGACTTTCAGCATAGCAGTTTAACTACAATGTTGATCAAACAAATTGATTACTTCCATGCCTATAGGAGAGGCCTCTGCTTAGAGTGTTTTTCTGAGCTA
Source organism: Apodemus agrarius (assembly GCA_964023405.1). NCBI lineage: Eukaryota > Metazoa > Chordata > Mammalia > Rodentia > Muridae > Apodemus > Apodemus agrarius. The sequence continues at coordinate 122,592,370 of OZ030007.1, forward strand.
GAGAATGGGCGATAGTGTGATTGTGGTAATTCAAGAGGAGGATCTAAAATAGTTTAAACTTTTCATAACACCCGATGGCATATCACATGTGCTTTCAATAACTTTCTGTGAGACTGGGTAGTGTAAAAGAGGGTATTATGAATTGTCCACACAGGGCTATAGACATCACACAACCACTAAGAGCAATGTCTGAGTTTAGTTCCCACCACCTATGTCAAGTGGCTTATAACCTATAATGCCAACTCTAATAGAGGTACTACCCTCTTTTAGACTCTGTGACAATCTGCATTCTCACTCTATACACACACAGATAGATACATAGATAGATAGATAGATAGATAGATAGATAGATAGATATACATATATATCATACAATTATACAATCAAAGTGAATAAAAATAATTCTGAAAAGTAACTGTTTACAAACATGGAATGATAAAATCTTCACATACACACATACTCACACATGCGCACTAATGTAAAGCATCACAGTGTCCATTAAAACATCTACACCAATATGTACACAGTCTAAGAAAACATATATACATGTAACGCATTCCAGCACACAGAAGATTATGGAGGTCAGGGTTCCAGGGAAGAGAAAATTAGGTTTCTTTCTTTTTCCCTCCATATGAGAGATAAGTCATTTTGTCCTGTGGAGAGATGGTTCTGGGAAGTGAATAGTGTAAATACTTCAGCATTCTGCCACTTGCAATTTTCAGGGATAAAATGTATAAGTTTTATATATTAAAGGAAGACATGATCTTTTCATGGGCAGCCTGTTCCAGAATCTTAGTGAATAGCAAGAAGAGTAACATCTTGGACACAATTCACATATTGAATGATGCCCAAGAAGGAAGGAGTGGCCCCTGGTCCTGGAAAGGCTCAGCGCGGCAGTGTAGGGAAATACCAGGACAGGGAAGTGGGAAGGGGTGGATGGGGGCACAGGGGGAGGGGTATCCAGGAAAGGAGAAATCATTTGAAATATAAATAAAGAATATATAAGAAAAGAAAAGGAAAGAAAAGGAAAGGAAAGAAAAGGAAAGGAAAGGAAAGGAAAGGAAAGGAAAGAAAAGGAAAGAAAAGAAAAGAAAAAATGAGCATCTAGAGAAAAATTTGCATTGAATGTGAAGTAGACATATAGGTATCTCTATGACCGTAAAACTATTGACTGGGCACATATACTGTTCCAAATGCTTTTCCCTAATTATGGTACAGAACTGATCTCATGAATAATGCAAAGTGCATTTGGTCATATGAGGAGCCACACCAAATTGTTCGACTAGACCTTGGATAATTATCTCTCCCTACTGTAAGATCACTTCTTCTCTGACTACATTATAACTGACATGGTAAGCTTTATCTCACAGGCTGTTTCATAATCCCTGACATATTTTTATCTGGATCTCTATATTTTTATGTTCATGAACTGTCAGAAGAAATGATACCATTCATAGCAAATCTGAAGTTGTACCTAAGTAAAGCTATGGCTGGTAATCAAAATAGAAACTTTATCTAGTACAATTTGCATCTAGAAAACCCTGATATTTTTCCCGTTGTTACCACAAAAATTCTCCTTTCTTCCTCAGAGAACTAGACTATGAGTGCAACTGAAAGTTTCAATAAAAACTGAAAATTTTATATTTCATGCTTTGCTAATGGGTCTTAAACATAAAATTAATTTTAAGAAAAATAAAAGGTAGTGAAATTGTTGGGTTTCTCATATTATTTTGTTTCTTTAACAGGAAAAACCCACGTGATCTTTTTCTGTTTTTTTCTAATTGTTCATTTGCACATTTCTCTGGTGGATTGTAAATGTTCTGATACTTAGAGGAACTTTTCCTTTAAGATAGCCCAAAGTCATCTTAAAATGAAGACCATAACCAATCACCATAAATAAAATAATGAAGCCAACATTATTCTCGCCTGTTCTAAGCTGCTTTATTGGGTTTCAGTCCACGTGGTTCTTTTTACTTACCATTATTTATTTCATTATACATAAATATTGAATATTTGTTCACTTCCATGTTTCATATTATGAGCCTCATTGAAGATGTGTTAACTGGCTTCAGGTATATTTTCTGTGGTAGAAAGCAGACTGTTAGCCTTCATTCTCTTATCAGTCCTCAGAAATAATACTTACTCTATGGATTACCATATTATTTAAATAATTACTTTGCTTAGTATTGGCTCATTGATAACAAAGACTTTGAGCTTTATTTCTATCTGAAACAGTAAAACAAGTATCATGCACGAACTTACATGTGTCATAGGGCTGACTTTTAAAAACTAGTACTTGATCCACTCCATTCCTTTGTTGGAAAGATTGCTGTTTTGGATCCTTAGGCCCCCTTGCTTCTCTATTGATTCCTTAACTATTTTGCTATTTGCACACATTTTAGTCTTCACTTCAGGTAATGTAAAAAGAGAGAAAAAGTTTCCATTCCTTCTTGCAGGAGTATAATAGAAATTCTTTTCCTAGACTGCGTTTAGCATAGTTTCCCTTGAAATGTTACATTGCAGAGCTCCTAGT